>CM060964.1:33305410-33470410 GCA_030765045.1 Tenodera sinensis
CATTTGCCATGGGTTTTTCGTGATTTTCCTTGGTTGGCAAGGCGAATGCTAGTGGTTTCTCTTCCACCACGAATTACCTTTACCTTATTTCCTATCATTTCGCTTCCCCTTCATGTTTCAGGTAGGCTAAGGGCTAAATTTTTCTGTAAAGTATGTTGTATGTATGAATGTGTAGAATAAATAAATTTTAAAGATCTGGCATATTAGCCCTGGTGTAAGTAATCAGGTGCCAGGGTTATTATACAGATTTTTATTATTATTATTATTATTATTATTATTATTATTATTATTATTATTATTATTATTATTATTATTATTATTATTATTATTATTATTATTATTATTATTATTATTATTATTATTATTATTAGGCTAAGGGTTGCTATGCAGTGTAGGAAAGATGGCGTAAATGCTTCTCGTTGGAAAGTTCTTTTCGGCTTTGCCAGATGACGGCCTTCTCCCAACATTCTCAGGTGGCTCCAGTTCTCCTCGGTTCCGCCAGAGGGAAGCCATCCTGAGCGGACCGACGGTGTGACCGAGGCATTAAGGTTAGAATCGTTAGAGACCCTTGCGATTCCTTCACCTCATCCGCTCCTCCTGAGGGTGGTAAACACAAAAGGTCCGCGTTGGATCCAGGTGCGACATGTCCCCTCTGTTTCCTGGGGATTCATCCAGGTCAGAAGCGATTTTTCCTTATGCGTTGCACTTTTTAGGACAGTGAGGTGTTCAGGCTTCCCAGGATTGAAATGGACTATCTGCAACATCTGAAGTGTGTTGAGTAACTTTGGCGAACAAGGGCCTTGGGTTCGCGGGGGGGGGGGGGTAGTGTTCCCACGATACACAATGTTGCATCCAAGTTCGAAATTGAAAACAGCGAAGACCTACTAAAATAGTCAAACCAAGTCTAACTCGAGGTTCTGTTATTTCTTAGACAAAATTACTGGCGACTTGCATCTTTTTTTTCGGAATAGCATAACCT
Source organism: Tenodera sinensis (assembly GCA_030765045.1). Lineage (NCBI taxonomy): Eukaryota > Metazoa > Arthropoda > Insecta > Mantodea > Mantidae > Tenodera > Tenodera sinensis. The sequence goes on from CM060964.1 coordinate 33,306,390, forward strand.
CAAGTTAGATTACTTACAATAAACCCATCTCCAACTGCTGTTGTGAATCCTCTTTGGTGTTGCTAAGATGGTTTCTTACTTAAAAGAGTACTTTCTGGTGAACGTTAATCAGAAGATGGTATAGTTAAGAAAATAATCCTGTCTTCTTTAATAAACAAACCTACTATGTAAAGGCAGGCCAATGGATGTATTGAGGAGATCTGCTAGAAAATCAAAATTTCAACGGATAAAAAAAAAAAAAAAAAAAAAAACAGAAAATAACGGAAATCATGAGAGTAAAAGAACAACCAGATATTTTGGATATTATAGAGAAGAAAAGACTACAGTGGTATGTCCGCGTTAAAAGAATGCCGGAAAAACGACTGCCAAAGAGAATACTGTAGTGGATACCAGAAGAAAGAAGAAAAAGGGGACGTCCGATGACAACTTGGATGGATCGTGTACAAGCAGCGTTAGCATCGAGAAATTTGGACCCAGAACAATGGAGAAACAGAGGCACGGAATTTGGTTTCTGGAAGACGGCGCCAGCTATTATAAACCGGAGATATCATGATGATGATGATGGTGGTGAGGATGGTGGTGGTGGTGGTGATGATGATGATGATGGTGGTGGTGGCGGCGGCGGCGGTGGCGGCGGTGATGGTGGTGGTGGTGGTGATGATGGTGGTGGTGGTGGTGGTGGTGGTGGTGATGATGATGATGATTACGACAGTGATGGTGATTGTGATGGTATGCCAATACGCCTGATTTGGAGGTAAAACTGGACTTTATACGTGAAATGATGAAACGTGGGTTCGCGTTTTGTAAGTGCCTACTAAAATGATTGTTTATTTCGAGCCTTAGCAATTGAAGCCTATATCTCTTTATTCCGTATAGTTTGGTAATTCGTACAATGGAGTTAGGATGTTTAACTCGGCTGTAGCACAACTTCCTACTGCGTTTAACACTTGCTTTATTGCATCAACCCCTTTGGGGCGAATCTTCCCCGAGGTTCGATATCCGTCGAGCCGGTAGGACAATGCTGGGGTGGTTCCCCTTGCCCCCTTAATTTCCTGCCCTCATTTTTTCTTCCAAGTGTTATAGGATCAGGCGACCGTGGCTGGGCGGATGGAAATACTCTTACCAAGCTCTCGGTACTTTAATGTACTTAGTCTAAGTGAACATGGTTCGAGTTTTATAAGTGTCGAACAAAGCTCCCCAAACTCTCGGCAAGCGTGTGCAATACCCGCAGCTTATTGCTCCTCGGTAAACTATTTCCTGTGTAACCCAGACACTGAATGCAACAGAATGTTACAGACAGAATATAGCCACGTTAACATTATACGAGTAGGAAGTACAAACTAAGTGAGGCAAAATAACATGACTATTTAACATCTAGTCTACATATTAGCTACTTTTAACTTTCTCTACACACAGGCCTCTGATGAGAACACGTTTGAGAGGTGTTCTGCCCTTTGGAGGAGAAACGGGAGACAGTACCAAATGACAGCTCACGATGATGTCATACATAGATCTACTGTGTTCCTCCGACGAGAATTTTCAAGGAAATTCCCGAATCTCAAGCGTTCGAAACTGTCTCAAAACTGGCAAATGATGCTTATTAAAATGTCATATGTTTACTACCTATATTTTCATGACAAAATGTATGTTGTGACATTGGGTCGTCGTGGTCGTCGTCGTCATCATCATCATCATCATCATCATCATCATCACTGGCACGACAGCCCTTTGTGGGCCTTGGCTTTCTGAAGAAGTTTTCCCCATTCTTTCCTGTATAGTGCTGAATCCCTCCAATTCTTGATTCCAATTGTCCTTGCATCTTCTCTCACTCCATCTTCCCACCTTAACTTTGGTGTTCCGACTTTCCTGGTTCCTTCTGGCGTTGCATTCAATATCTTCTTTTCTTCAGATTTCCTAATAGGAGCTTTTTACGGATTGGGTTTGTGACATTGGGTCGCTCAACAATATGCGGGCAAGAGGAGGCTGGGTGACCTTGGATACGACTTGGTTGTGTGTTTGCGTGACCAAGGAGGTCCGGGGCTGCAGGACAACTAGCGACTGTGTGTATGCAATCGAAGAGCGTGATAACACCGTAGTGTCCGGCAAGCTCTAGAAGCTTCTTTGCTAAGTCATGCACACGTGCACAAGGAAAGCACTCGAAGGAGGTTACGTTACGCCGGCCGCAGTATAAATAGGACACAGTGAGCACTTCAGGCAGTCTTAGAGTTAGTTGGTATGTTGAGTGTTAGAGTCGAGTGAATGATGGTTGTTCCAGTCGTCGTGTACAGTTAGTATTAGTTACGAGAGTGAACCGGCCAGCCTGTCAGCGAGTATGTATGTGTCGTCGAGTGATTGTGTAGTAATAGTAAAGATAATAAGAGACTGAAACTGGAGAGAGACATTAAAAGACTGAGAAAGATTTTTTATCGAAAGAACAATTGTGAATTGGAATAGCAGAGAAGTTTATAAACTGTGTTAGCAACGAGAAGGAAATTGTGCATTTGTAGTAAATTTAGAGGAAATAAAGGGTTAGAAAAATAAACGGACTACGCATTTTGCCGTCTTTGTTACAAGATCTTAAATTTTCTGGGAATAACCTTTGAAGTCACGTTCATTCGGAAGGAATTTTGTATAAGTGGTAAACATTAAGGGGTAGACAGAACCGCACTACGCAAAAAAAAAAAAAAAAAAAAAAAAAAAAAAAAAAAAAAAATTCTAGATCTCATTAAAATATACATTTTATTTAAAATAAAGTTTGTTTTGTGCCCGAGATATTTTCGAGATATCCATTGTTAATGGTCCGAATTGTTCAATATTTTGTCATTCTGTTAAAGTGCTTTCGTTTTTCAGTAGTTTCGCCGATGTCCTGGAAGGAATGTGGAATATCAAGGCCAATATACGGCGACATGTTTTGAGGTCCACTGAATATAAAAAGGGCATTTTTATAAGGTTTGTGTGCGTGCGCGTGCGTGCGTGCGTGCGCGTGCGTGCGTGCGTGCGTGCGTGTGTGTGTGTGCGCGCGCGTGCAGCATAACTCAAAAGCGAAAAGTCGTTAAATACCAACCTTAGTATTTAAGTTCAGCATCTTTCAAGCAGGAGACAATAAGATTTTCTAGAAAATCTCCCCACTTCAGACTACTCTATACATGGAACATTTTTAGTTTTTTTTTTTTTTGTTTTTTTTTTTTTTCCTCCCTCAAAAATAGCTGTAATGATTTTCATTAAAATGCCGTAAGTTTAAGATATTTTCATGACAAATGAAATTTATGCCTTGAATTTTCTCTGAAGATCCTCAGATGTTCTCTCCATTCTGAACTTCTTTTGCATAACTGTTAAACCGCAATAGGTAGACGAAGTCTTATAACTAGAAAATGTAGTTCTCGTTGAAATACACAATTATTTGAAACATATATTTTTAGTGGAATAAACCATTTCGTAGCTATTCCTTGTTATTTGTACGAATTTTCCAAATACTGTTCTCAAATGGAAAATCATTACTCTTGTTATGCCCAGGACATGCAAAGAGAATGCAATTTCAAAGCCATCACATAGCGACCAGCTCTTTAAAGATTTGACCGTCGCTTAAGCCCTATTCCCAATATACCTATAAGGAAATATGTAATAACACATTTTCTGCAAGTGTCTATCTTGATTAACATAAGTAGATATATGAATTAAGTGTTTGCAAAATTAGTTGGTACAAAAGTGAGTAGAGAAAGCCATGTGAAAGCACACAAGTTTTTTTTCCCCCCCTGAAAGTAATAGTAGTAAGATATGTTGATGCTGTTGTGGGGAGTTGTGTTTAAAGTATAAACATGTTACATGTGTTAGGAACACTTGTACAATGCAGTGTTTTGTGTTCCCTTTGAGTAAGTACATGAGCGATTTTGAAAGGTGGCGTGTGTGAACTGGACCATCGTGATAGGTTACATTAGATGTGGGCAATTTGAGAGATTCGCGGTAAACACGCGGTTATGAGATGGATGACCTTTTAACCCTGGATCAAGTGTAGTTACGCAATGAAGTTGCGTAGGCCACTCAGTATTTTGGGGTCAAATATTCTGAATCGATGGAAAACATGCTATAAATCATTCAACACCAAAACAGTATGTGAGTCATTCCTACGCAATGCATTTTACGTATTTGTTTTTAAGGAGAAAAATTATGGTAACGTAAAGAATTTGTGGATAGATACCTATTTGGGAAAAAAAATAAATAAATAAAAAATAATAAAAAAAAAATAAATAAAATAAAAAGTAAAAAAAGAAAAAGAAAAAAAATATTCGAGAGGTCACAAGCGACCACTTCTTAGGTCATCTAAGATTCGTATTTTAGAATTCGAAACTAACAAAGTGCTTTAAGGGAATGCAGAATGGCATCTCCACAACTTTTCCAAATTATATGCGCCTGCCATTTATTTTAAGCAGGAGTTGTAGGTCTCTAAATTCCTCTCAAAAACCATGAAAAGCTGACCTCAGAGCCATCGGAATGAACACAGCTGTGGCAACAGTTGACATTCCAAGCTTTTTTTCTGTTGTTTGTGTGCGTTCGAGTTGAGCTGTTTCGGATACATATTGAACATCCACTCTCCAGGGACTCGGCAGTTCGTCACACATTTTATGAAGAACGACCTGCCAAACTGAACTACAATTTGTCTTTCCTGTGCTTTTGAAACTAGGGTTACTGAAGTGTGCTGTCTGAAAACGCTGTTATGTTCTGTTGTTTTTGCACGGATGTCGTGTCCCTTAAATTTTAAAGGTTTAGTTTAAAACAATCGTAATTTAATTAAAAAGTGAATATTTTCAATTTTTTCTCTTCTGCTCTAATTTATATTTATAACTTGTACTTTCACGGTACACAACTTTTTTTTTATGTCTCCAATTTTAAAGCAACGAATGGCTGTTTAATAGTTGGGCGCCATCTAGGTTCATCCCATGTTAAGCACCATTTTTCCCAATTCCTCTTTATCAATATTAAACATGTTCCTTGGACCGTGGTTGGACCGTTGAAATTTTCAGAATAGCTTCAGGAATCAGGAGTTCAAAATGTGCTGTACACTAGTTGAAATTCATTAAATGGTTGGCTTGAGGTCAACTATTATCTGCATCTCAGATTGAAACACTTAAAAAATGCAATACGATGTATACAAACGCTTTTTCTTCTCTTAAACTAATTGACTTAAGAAATATCTACACAATTTACTTATGTTTGTATACTAAGCTCATTTAAAAAAAAAAAAAAAAAATTGGAACGATACCAATGAGACCTAGGATCCAAGGAGCATTTCAAATTACCGTATCAAGAAATGATCAGTTTTAAAGTATAAAAAGTAGGTATATCTTAACAGAGGTTTCATATAGCTCATTAAAATTTTGTGTGCATTATATGTTTTATACTTTGAGTATATGTTAAAAAATTCAAAGCGATCAGAAAAGATGTGGACTTCGCGGTTGTTACAGGGGACACTGAGAGTGAAGTTTCAAATTTGCAGTTTTGTCGTGACTACATTGCTATTAAATTAGTAAGAATACCAAATTTCATTCATATTGGACGAATACTTTTGGAGCTATAAATTATTTCATAATTTTTTTTGTAAAAGTATCACATATTCATAATGTTGCACGCGCCTCAAAAGTTGAGAAAATGGGTTAGTATTTTTTTAATTGGAAGTTTGGGGTATAAATAAAAATTCGATGTCTGATTATTTAAATAAATTTTATGGGTGAATTTATTGTGACTTTTTAATATGTTCAAGATTTTAATTTCTGAAGTTAATAACTTTTAGATGAGAAAAAATTTAAAAATTATTACTGGTGTTAGCATGTATTTTGAGAATATTACTTCTACTCATTTTGGGAAGTTTTAGTTGTATTTAAACACAAATTGGGGCACGTAGAACATTTGAAATATGTGAAAATGAAGTTTTGAGAAAAACGCTGATTTATAAAATATTATGCTGGAAAATGGTGAATTATATTCTTTAAGGTATCAAAAACCTCCTGATTTACAGTCCTCCATGTTTTTACTTTACTTTGTGTCCTTCTGTACTTTAGTGTCCTTTTAGCCATCTGCAGACCCTTTCCTGTTTGTAGCAGTAGGTCTCCTGCTTTCGTGGAGTCGAGTTGTTTACCATTTGTGAATAATCTTTGAAGCAGTTGCTGAACTTACCTTGCCCCTTACCACAGATCTCAGTTCCAGAGAAGCTGAACAGCCCATATTAAGAGCAGAAAAGCAATTAATGCCCCAATGTCTAGCTGCTTCTTAGAAATAAACATTTCTTTGGGACAGTTTTTCCAAATGAGTGAACACTTTCATTTACATTCCCGCCCCCCACTAGCACATGTACTATTTCAGAGCAAGCTAGTCTCCGATGTAATAGGAATAGTGTTTCTAATCATATCATCGAACTGAACAGACAAATTGTACTGGCTCTGCGAAGTCTCACTGTGAGCCATGCTTCTAATAAAAACACAAAATGTAAGTGTCCTGGAGTTCTTGCAGTACATTGGCATATACATGCAAATCTTTTCCATTTGCCTGTGACCAACCAAAATATTTGTAAATTGGAGCTAACTGTCCAAATCTCTATTAATAAGAATCGCAACATAATGAATCCAACACAAATACAGCAAAATAACAAGCACAATAAATGTTCCCTGTACTTCTCATTCAACACACGCGTATCTTATAGGTAGCTGCTAAAATGTGCCAAAGATGATAGCACAAAGCAGCGACAAACCATTATAAGTGGAAACTTTGCTTTGAGAACGATAAAACCGCAGTAATTTCTAGGAACATGCAGGGAGGTATGGCTGCCTGATTTTAAAGGGACAAAATACCACATGCGTGGGGCTCTTAGCCAGCAAAATCTTCACTCTTTGTGGATGCCCAAACATTCAAAGAATCAATTGTAGTAAAAAGACAAGTTTTGAATTTTTGACCTATTTTGCTCAAAAATTTACTCCCAGTGTCCCTTAAAGGTTTCATTTCCAGTATTATCCAAAAGGAAGCAGAAGCAATGAGTCACAGCACGTAGTATTAGTTGGATACACTGCAGTAAGGCCCTTGTACCAATCACTGACAACGGTGAAATGAACTCCAGCAGCAGATACATCCAAACCATCTCCAGCGTTGCGAAAAAGCAGGAAGTTGTAATAAGGTGTATAGTATTGTAAATACAGCCGGATGAACATCCTGTTCGACTGTCCAGTATCGTAATTGAAGCCCCTGCGGGCCATCCACCCTTTCTGCTGCTCAGTAGGTATCCGAGACAGCTTGCCCTTTACCTGGATGTGCAACCCCAGGAAACCTTATTCGTAACCTAAGTTAGTTTCTGAATTTGTAACCACCAGCGGATTGACTACATGCTTTACCATACGAATATCCTATTGAGAGAGATGGATACGCAGTCGGAACGTCCCTGGTTTGATTCCCGTCGACTGTCACTCTGACCTAGGGTTTTACCTAGTTTTCCCAGGTCGGTAGGTGATGCGTGGGTGGTTTCTTGTTTACCACGATTTCCTTTGCATCATTTCCCTTTGATTCCGTTTCTTACTCATCCTTGAGGTATGTTTCTAGGTTTCACGGTGTATGGCGGTGCCGGATACTTGCTCGGAGAAGAGTACTCCCCTTGAACACTAGAAGTCTGCTTGGTCGACGGGTCGTTTATCGCCCTCTCCAGGCAGCTCGAGCAGTCGGACGGATCGTTGGGCCAGGAGCTTTTAGGGACTTCCGCGCGTCTCTGTGGCCTGTAACCTCCATTCATCCCTTCCTCCTGGGGGGTGGCAGAGCGGCGAGGTGTCCCCCTGTTGAACCTCCTACACCAATATTCGTATTGCTAGTTTTTCAGTGGATTGAGGTCTGAGAAACATTGACCAAATGACAAGCGTTAGAACAGTGGATTTTTAAATTATTCATTACCTATCTGAAACAGAACTGATATAGAACGTGTGCGTCACACCAAAGCAGCCTATTGTTTTATTAGTGTACAGCAATCGTTAAAAGTGCACACTAAAACAAATAAGTTTATCATCTTCATTTTTCATTCACATATGAAGTAAATAAAGTTGAATTAGTCACATGCCATACAGACATTTCATTTTTCAGTATCTTTAAGTTTCAGCAAAATGAATTCAAGTAGCATGCTTTTTTTCAGGTTTTTAGCTTTTCATTTCAAGTATATTTCAGTTTGTATTTGTTTTATTTTACGAATAAATAGAGAATTTTAGCTACTTAAGGTGCTGACGTGTCTACTGTTAGCGTTTGGACAAACAAAAGAATAAGCAAACAGAAAAGCAATATTGTTAATGCCTATAGATCTCTATCACGATAAATAGTTGCACTAATGTTTGCGAAACATTTTTACTTTGTTTACAATAAAGCCAGAAAGCGTTCCCAACCGTCAGGATCATGAGGAGTTTGGTTGATTTCATCCGGAATAAAGATAATGTAGCAGGACTACAGCTTCTGTAGACATTGCATTACTCGCTTCTGATTTAATGACACTCGTATTTACTCTCCCTCCTGTTTATATCACTTAACTTCCATTAAAGTTTATTGTCCATATCTCGTAGTTACAAGTTACGAGATTCAGTAAATCGACTGTGACTCTTGCCCATTGATTACGTCATAACTCGGTTACTGACGTCACTGTTGGTTCTACACTTGCTATATGTCTAATATAAATAGAATGCCTTCTTTAAACATGTTTTACAAAGTTAGCAAATCCGCAAGCGAAACTTGTCGAGTAGTTTTTGATTTTGGATAAATAATGAAGTTGCCCGAATTCTTTTAAATTTGTTTATACCTTATTGCAACCGAGTACTATGAAACGTGATAGTGTACTTTAATTCTGATTTAAATAATAAACAATATAATATCTTCATCCTTTTCTTCTAAGGGGCATCTAATCGATCACTGAAGTAAAGAGTTTGAAATATTTCTCTTATAATTTATTTTTACTTTCTCTACTGCGTATAGTTAAGTAGAGGAAGTATTGTATTCCACACAAAAATTCGATGTCGATATTTCACCGGAAATATGTTTTGAGGCCCCCTGAATCGTGTGTGTGTGCGTGTACACCATAACTCAAAAACTAAAAGTCGGATAAAAACCAAAGTTGGTATTTAAGTTTAATGTCTTTCAAGGATGCGACACGAAGATTTTGAAGAACATTCCTCCACCCTAAACTACCCTCTACATGGAAAATCTTTCAAAAATTTTTATTTTCTTGAAAATGGCTCTAACGATTTTGATTAAAATGCCATTTGTTTGAGATATTTTAATGTCAAATGAAATGTATATCTTGAATTTTCTGGCTATAGCTCATGAAGTCCTATTTACTCTGGATGAATTTTGCATAACTGGTACACCGTAAGAGATAGACCAAGTCTTACTATACAAAACATTTAGATTTTGCTAAAACACAGTGTATCTCTAAATAAATTTTTTTGTAGAGTGAACCATTTCGGAGATATTCCTTGTTATTTGTGTCAGTTTCGGAAAACTTAAACTTTCGTCAAATGCAACATCGTTGTTCATCTTTTTATGTCAGTTGTGCAAAGAGAACGGAATCTCAAAGCTTTAAGGATCTGATTATCGCTCAAAGTCTAGTGTATTCCCATATTCTCCTTGTACCTACAAGGAAATAAGTTTGTAAGCATGGTCAGTACAGGAGTAGAGAAAGTCATGTGAGTGCAGCACCTCAGATTTTTTAAAGCTGTACTTAATAAGAGTTTATAAATAAAACGTTTAGGGTATTTTTAAAGGATATGATGTATAATTTAGAAATTCTATGAGCTTTTAGTTATTATTCATATATTGTAGCACTATAGCTCCGTTCTGTGTAACGAGCTTAAGCAAGAGGCACGTGTTTCGTATACTATAAAACCCTTTATTTATCTTTTATTAATCCCCTCATTGTCGATTTTCAAAACATTGTGTTAATATGAGTCGCACAGAGAAAAGAAGGCAAAGGTAAAGAAGGAAGGGCAGAGAGAGAGAGAGAGAGAGAGAGAGAGAGAGCGGGGGGGGGGGGTAGAGAGAGAGAGCGGCGGAATCTCCGTGGATAATGGAATAAGTCAACAGGAATTGTGAATTCTGCTAGTAATAGAAGTAGTGAAGACGAAAACAAAAACATTGGCTGGCTTCGGCTATACGTTAACCAGAGATTCTACATGATGAGCAGACATGGGGGAAACTCAGCATAACTGAACTATGCAACTATTACGTCACAGGGGGAAGGTCGTATGCGAGGGTGTGCAGTCTCTTCCAATGACAAAGTGGAACTGTGGCGTGAAGTGCACGGTGCCTTATTGACACTGACCTTCCTACCTCTTTTGTTTACATGCCAATCACAACATGCTCCGTACTCTACAGCCGATGCGTGGTCAACGTAACGTCCATGTGACATTTTCTTCCATGTCTAATGATGAGTGTAACAAATACATCCCATGCAGTTATTGTCAATAAAGGACAGTTTCGCTGAGAAAAAAGATAATTTGTGTGAAATGTTTGGAGTACTTGAGCATCTAGCTTGTTGAATGGACATAAATGGTTTATTATTTCAGACATTGTGTGTACAGTGCTGTAATGTCTTATTATTTCAATTCGAATGAATTTAGTCACAATTTAATGTTAACGTGACGTTGCCAATTCTCCTTTAGAAATTAAACTTTGCATCACATTTTAACATTAAAATGTGACTAAATTCATTCGAATTGGTAGGTAGAAATGCAGTATAGCATTGTTTACACAATGTTTGCGCGACAGTTGGTGAAATAATAAACATTTATATCCATTCGTCAAGAAGTTATTTGGCTCCAAATATTTGACAGATTATTATTTTTTTCGGCCAACGGTTCTTTATTGACAATAATTGTATTGGACATTATTTGTTACACTCACCATGTAGAATTCCTGGTTAACGCATGGCCGAAGCAGTACCTTCCATCATGTGTACCTTAAGATGTCGACTTGAGGTCTTAATAGCACTTTTTGAAAACTAGTGTTTTTCCTTATCCTGGGAAAACGAAACGGATAAGTCTAAGCTCGAGGGACCCCGGGCTCCTTTGAGCAGCATTTTAACCGTTTCGTTCATTTCTCGTCCGGTATAGCCTACTCAGTTAAAGGACATAACCTGCAAAAGAAGAAGAAGAAGAAGAAGAAGAAGAAGAAGAAGAAGAAGAAGAAGAAGAAGAAGAAGAAGAAGCGCTGTGGTCACTTCTGATATAAGACGTGTTTCACATATCTCAACAATATAGATAATTCAACAGAGTTAGCCTGTTTGCTTAGTGAAAACGTAATGTGCAGTCCAGTCACACACTCACTCACACACTCACTCATGCACTCACACACTCACTCACACACTCACTCATGCACTCACACACTCACTCACACACTCACTCACGCACTCATACACTCACACTCTCACTCACACACTCACTCACACATGCACGCACACTCACTCACACACTCACACATGCACGCACACTCACTCACACACTCACTCACACATGCACGCACACTCACTCACACACTCACTCACACACTGAACCATACACTCACACATTCATACTCACTCACACACTCACACTCACTCACATACTCACACACTCACTCACTCACATACTCACACACTCACACATTCACTCACTCACCACTCACACACTCACACATTCACTCACTCACCACTCACACATGCATTCATTTACACACACATTCATTCACTCACTCACACACTCACCACTCACACTCACACATTCACTCGCACACATTCATTCAATTACACACTCACACATTCATTCACTCACACATTCATTCACTCACACATTCACCATTCACTCACTCACACACATTCATTCATCCATTCACACACTCACTCACACTCGCTCATACTCACACTCACTCGTACTCACACTCACTTAATCACTCACTCACACATGTTCAATGGTATTCTCCTTAAGATGGTGTTATATACCACGTAATAAAATGTTGAAGAAAAATTCACTTATCCCATGCTATTGATTAGAAAAGGTCGCTTCTAGACGTTCGGATGTTGACCTTTTTGTGTTCCGCACACAAGATTAATAACACAGAGGCTGCGCCTGGAAGCGTGGTATCTCTTTTCTTACTCAGGAATTCATGAAATATTTGAGGACCAGGGCTGCGCCCGGGTATGGTCATTTTGTGCAATTTAATGTCAGTTGCGATGCGATTAAAACCACGCTAGCATGTAAATCATACATGGTGTTCAGGGCTAGACTCCTTTTGGTGAACATTTCAAATTTACCGGCAATTTCTCAATTTAATATAACGTTGCGACTTAGTTACTGTTATAACAAGTTTATGAATTTCTTTGAAATGTTTATGCATTATTGTGTCATAAATAGTATAACTGATTCATTGTTAGAGGGCGGAAGATTGTGCAATGAGCTGCAAGTTCAGTACACTGTTGCTGCTCTCGCATGTACAGAGCTACAGGCGTCTACTGATGCGCGTGTATATACTACAGCTGCGCGATAGCGGTTACGTCATTCATTCTCCGTGTCCAGCTAATGCGTATTGTATGCGACTGCACGCGGTTCCGCGCTCTAATCATTATAAATAATAATGATGATGATAATAATAACAATAACAACAACAATTTTAATTTTGTGTTATATTGTGTATCAGTAGCAGAAGTAGCAGAGTAAATTCACTCTCTTGCAGAAGTTGTTTCATGTTTTTAAGTCTACCAAACGGAACATGTGTAATCAAGTTCATTCAATTAACCATATCTATGCTTCTGTAGTGAGATTTCACTGATAGAAAAAGTAACTGCTCCTTGTCATTTTGTCACAGTATGAACATTAGGCATTGCAATTAGTTATCCATCTCCCTGTTATTTTTTATAAAATTAAGAGATGATTAATTCGAGCATAAAAATTTAGCACTATTTCTGCATTATCGGTCACTTAAAACATGAATAACATAAGATTCTGTTAGCATGCAAGATTAACCCTTTAACGTTTCCATGAACTGGAGACAGATGCATGGAGGCGCATCACGCCACTGCTTACTAAGCGCTTTATCACTTCCTGCAAAGTTGCTACGCAGTTTGTGTTCCCAGTCCACGTCCCCACTACACAGAACCTAGGTGGAGTAGTGCAGTAGCTGAACACTATTTGCTCTAAAACTGCCAGAGAGAAGTTTTATCGAATCACTATACTTCTTTCCATTCGACAAGTTTTGCAGCATCCTTGCATGTGAACTGTTGTTTCTGGGCAGCACATTGAAGAGCGCTTTCATCTATTTCATTTTAATCGAGATAAAACTTTGTTGAAATGTCTGCTTTACACATATCGTTACTGGTTCAAGCGATAGTCAAATGTTTAAGAACCGGACGTATATGCTGGTCTTAAAATGCCATGCTTCACGAGAAACAGTTGAAAATCGACAAAGTATTTGAGCCATCAATAACAAATATTTCAGAAACGGCTTAGGCCACTGAAGAAATTTATTTGAAATAAACTGTGTGTTTTAAAGACATCTACATTTTTGTATAACACCTTTTCGTTTGTTGTTTAAGGGAATACACAGCTGAAATGTGATTTTCTAAAGTTTTCAGCCAATTTAGTTGAACATTTATTTTCAGCTGTCTTATATCAACATTAGGGATTTTAAATTTCAGTTTAATATCTCTTTTAGTTTCCGAGTTATGAATTGTTAAATCTGGATTTTATTATCCTATGCCAAATGCTCCACACGATGCAATTAAAACAAAATCTTTTTAAAAATTCTATTATATTTATCTGACTATAACGTGCAAATCTGTCATATAATTTTGTTTTACTAGCCTTAGTTCACAAGAAAATAGTTTTTAAAGTCTGCCATTTCAAATGCCTGGTTTTCTTTAAGTTTTATACAACTTTAAAGCTGACTTTGACATTATTTTATAAAATGTAATTCTTGTATCCTTTCTTGTTTTATTTTTTAAAACGTTGTGCAATATTCTGCAAAAAGTTTGAAATCTTGATAATTTTAGGTTTATATCTCTTTCTGTGGTCCTGTTTCACGTCCGAGGTATCTGAAAATTGAGACCTGTTCTAAAGGTTGATCATCTAAAATAATTTTAGATCTTATTTAAAATATATTGAACAAAATGATTTGGGCATGGGTCTGGTTCAAGCCAAGAATACTGAGAAACGAGCGCACGTATCTGGGATGTTGTAAGATGATGAAATAACCATTCATATTGAGTTTTTAATATATGTAGAAGTGGTTCGGCCTTTTTCGTATAAAATGAAACGTTGTATACTCCGGCTTACAAGCATAGCATTCCTCAAAGCTCCAGGATTTGGAGAAGCATCTTTGAAAACTTATGGTGAAATGTAAATATAGATGAAGTTTTGCTCAGGGTTTGATGTGATTGAAGTATATCGCTGTACAATAAGCGAAAGTGCGCTTTTCTTAATTGCTGAGTAAAAAGTTTAATTATTGTCTCGGAGGTAACAGCCGTGATCTCTGTCAAGGTGAGAGTTGTACCATTTTAATCAACTTTCTTTTGATGCAACACCTTCAGAAGAAAACTGCAAGTCCCACGTCCGCAGCTACTCTCAGTCCTGCGTATTGAAAATCGTGTGCTTATAGCTGGATAGCTTTATGTTTTAAGAAAACTAAAAACTAAGACACTTTCGGATGTCTGTCCTGTGGCACTACTGCCTTCTGAGTGTAGCCTTGACCTACCGCCCGGCCGCTGGATTCCCCACCTCTGCCCACTACAGGCGTCATGAGCGGGGTCCAGTGGTGGAGAGTGGGACGTGGTCAGCGCCCCCGGCTCTCCCGGCCAGTATATGCAGTCTTCGTAACCGGAATTGATCATACAGGCGAACCAGGATGGGCGATCAGCCCGAACCTGTTTTTTTTGTAGGGGATAACGCTCACCTTTACTACCACGGCACCGCAGGCGGTGACACTGATACATGGAATGAAGATGGAGTACTTGTGGAATGAGATGCACGGGGAAACCGGAGTACCCGGAGGGTATCCTCCTCAGCGCCGCTTCCTCCACCACAAATCCCACACGTGGTTGCCTGGGATCGAACCCGGGCCGCTTTGGTGAGAAGCGAATGGTCTAACCACTCGGCTATGGCGCGGCCCGAAGTCTGGTGTGAGAGCAAGGAAGTGGATGATATGAAATGATGGAAAGATGATGATGGAGAAATTGGTGGAATGATGGCGGGGGGAAACCGGAAAGCCGCCCCTGCGCCGGTGTGTCTACCACACATCCCACATGCGAACGCCTGGGATCGAACCCGGGTCGCTTTGGTGAGAGTCAAACGGTCTAACCGCTCGGCCACGGCGCGGTCACACTTTCAGATATTAAGTAGAAATAAATATGAAGCATTGACAGCAAACTTTATTTAGTTCCAAGTTTTCAAGTTATTGACAAAGTGAAAGGGAATAATTTTCTTTCTGTTTCCTTTCAACGCCAATGGAATGGGTTCATCCATATATCATCCGAGTATCAATACATTATTCACCATCTCAACACGCGACATTCTACTCTAAATACTGCAGAAGCACGCTTTAATGTTTGCATCTGTTCCCTATTTACAAGTGGATGGTGAATGCATTAGGGAAATATGCTGCACGATTGAAACATATGATAAAACCATTGTGGAATTTGTGCTCAACTCTTGGAGCACTGTGGTATGTCACTATTCCTGACTGTGTAGGAACTTTGTGCACCCAAATTGAAACAGGATGGTCTTGTAAAACATCCTCTCTCTATTCACTGTAACATATCAGTAGGACTCGGCGCAATAAGTACTAAAATACTTAAAATAAGCAGGCAAATAGCGCTACAACAGACCCAAAAACCTCCCAATATTGCCACTATCAGTACTGACAAGCATTAAAGTAAGCACAAACATTTACTTATTTACCACTTAAAAACACACTTTGACATGACAGAACAATATTCAAATATCAAATATCCATATCCCACATTACTAAACTTAGTAAATTTCCCTGTTGTCTTTATGAAGCTTAAACTGTGAACATTATCAATTTCAATGGCAAACACTATTATCAGTTTTTGAGTAATTTTTCTCTGTACTGTGTTACACTTTTACGCTGGTTTCTAATTATTATTGAGTCTATTATGTGTGGTTAAGCATATTATTGTTGCGTTTGCAATGAAATAAGTCTAGTACTTTGTGTTTTGGAAGTAAAAAACAAAGTCATCGTATTAAGGAACAAAACGACGAGTTAATAATAAAATTATTTCCCAGCCGTAAACAGTATTTTCTAGTTGACCAGTACCTTACAATGTATTTTGCCAAGTAGCGACTGTTTTAGTGTTACCCGAAATAAGCAAATGCTGACGTTAGGAATATCAAGATTACAAATTTCCTGAGGCATGGGGTGACCAGTGACTCATTGGCCGAGATAGCGGAATGTTAGTTGTAATACTGTGACCTTCCGTCTGGGAAGCCTGCAAAATCGAATGCTTCTTGGATGACGTCACGTTGCCAAGGAGACGGAGAGTAACTTTGCGAGTTTTTGATTGCTAGTTCAAAAAGTTTGAATGAACAAGAGTTGATCATAGCAGTATATGCGTAATTTGTGCCATTTTGAGGCCAGTAATACTGTAGGCAAAAGAATTAAATAAAAAGGAAATTGATTAAAGGTAAGTTATCATTACAAAATAAAACAATAATAGACTCTTAAGCTAAGATTAGACACAGTATGAAAATAAGCAATTATTTTTTATTTATATACAGAGTTTCAATGTTTACACATTTTTCTGTGCCTAAAGAATCTTTTTTCTCCACACATCCCTATCTATTATAGGCACTATAAAATTAGTATATTTTGCGTAAGCACTAGACGTATTTATGTATACAAGGTATATGATCCTAATACAAGATAGACAAATGCCGAACTCCACATAGCACTTGTTTCACACATGTTATCGAACGACTTGAAACTGTAGAGGAATCGAACAATTTCGTATCTTGGCAAGCGAGTTCTGTCTCCACAGGGAAGTGATTTCCCACTTAGAGGAGATATAACAGACTGTTGTAGTTAACTGTAGGGTATGAGAATTTAGAGTCTAGAATTGGCCTTTCTGTTCCAGTCATGTGGTTATGACTGATAACGGAATGGGCCACCCGTTGCTGATGTAAGCGGCACTCTCCAACTATATCCAACATTGTTGTCTTTGTGAGGATTTTAATAAGTTGGGCGCATGTAGGAAATATAAGAATTGTCGTGTATTACATTCAGAAGGGATATTATTTAATAAGTTGTTAAATTGGAGTATATAATTCAGAGCCACTATTTGCATTTAAATCAGTCGGTAGAAAACACACCGGTAGAAAAATCTGATGTGTTGCACTCACATGACATTCTTACTCTTGTACTAACAATTCTTACAAACTCTTATTCCTATAACTTCTTCGTGTTAATTGAGATAAACATTTGCAGAAA
Organism: Tenodera sinensis; assembly: GCA_030765045.1. Lineage (NCBI taxonomy): Eukaryota > Metazoa > Arthropoda > Insecta > Mantodea > Mantidae > Tenodera > Tenodera sinensis. Next base: position 33,323,865 of record CM060964.1, read on the forward strand.
TTATCTTATTGCTTATTTCCCTGTAGGTACAAGGGAATATGGAAATACAGTAGGCTTTGAGCGATAGTCAAATCTTTTAAAGCTTTGAAATTCCGTTCTCTTTGCACGGTTAACATATAAAAAAATGAACAACGATGTTACGTTTGACGAACGTTTGTTTTCCCAAACTTGACAAAAATAACAAGGAATATCTCCAAAATGGTTCACTCTACAAAAAACTGTATTTGGACTAAAATTGTGTTTTAGCGAGATCTACATTTTTGTATCGTAAGATTTTGTCTATCTCTTACGGTTTACGAGTTATTCAAAAGTCATCCAGAGTAAACAGGACTACATAGGCTATAGCCAGAAAATTCAAGATACGCATTTCATTTGCCATAAAAATATCTTAAGCATATGTCATTTTAATCAAAATCGTTAGAGCCATTTTCAAGAAAATCAAAATATTCGAGAAATATTCCATGTAAAGGGTTTAGGAGCAATTTTCTTCAAAATCTTCGTGTCGCATTATTGAAAAACATTAAACTTAAATACCAACTTTGGTTTTTAACTTACTTTTCGGTTTTGGGTTATGCTGTCCACAGACCGACAGACTCACACACACACACACACACACACACACACACGCACGCACGCACGCGCGCGCACACACACACACACACACACACACACACACACACACCACAGAGAGACCTTTTTCTAAAAATGCTTTTTTTATTCTAGGGACCTCAAAATATATATTTCCGGTGAAATCTCGACATCGAGTTTTTGGATGGAATACAATACTTCCTCTACTTACTAGTAGAGAAAGCAACAATACATAGTACGTGTATGTTTGCGACTGATTCACTTTTATTCTGGCTACCCTCAGTAGTTTTCAAATAACAAATATAATAACGGTAGTTACTAGAGTGTGCATTATTCTCTGTATAGTATGTAGTTGCAATATATTCTCCAACTAGAAACTTTGACGGTGTAATATTAGTGTAGTTGTGTCTTAATTTCTGTGCATCCCTCTTTCTGCATCGGTTGTTTAACCAGCGTGTTTTAGACTTATCATTATTCCGTGCGGAGTTCCCCTTGAAGCAAATCCTCGAAGGCGTGCTTCCGCAGTCTAAATGTGGATGTCCTTCCGCAGCGTCCTCCAGGTTGCACCTGCTCCTTTGTCCACGTCACCCCAAGAAGCTCCCAAAACGATCCGTCAGGTATTCCACAGATTCCCAAACATGCAAGTCGGTGCCTGTTTCCTTTCATACAATCTTCCTCCACAAGCATCTTACAAAGCAGCTTCATTTTCTCACGTAAATACCGCATCAAGCACTCTACCGAGATAATACAAAATGCGTTGCGGTTCGTCATAAACTGGCTTAGCTTAACGTGCCATGAATATTCAACCCTTCTTCAGTAATTAGGAGGAATTCTAATACACTGTGGCCTTCTAATCACCAAGTAGGGAATTTTATACTTAGCAATCCTTTTATGCATTTTTGCAGTGAAAACTTTCATACTATGCCCGTATAATATTAAGGTGATATATTCACATTAAGGAAAACTTTCACCCAATTTTATGTAATATATCCGTGAATAAAGACATTGGAAACCATATGAATTATTCAACTCTTCAAATTATATTCTTAATGCTGAAGTTAGAATATACATTTTCGTTTAACGTACTCTTGTCTCTCTGACTACACGAAAAGGTTTTCATTATTAACAAATGCCACAACACTGAATTGAATGAACTGAAGTTTCAGCTGAAGAATGGAACCTGTAAAATATCTTCGGAATTGAATGTCTAAAACTATTAGTGGATTAATATGTCGAAATGCTTTTCTTTGCTTAGATTAATAAGGTATCTTTTTGTAAATCTTAGAGCTACTAAACAATAAAATTTAAGCTTCCTAAATTTAATGCTACATGTAAGTATAACCACTACAATTTAACTCAACTCCGAGAACTTCTTGACAAGCCACCTTCATACCGTGAGGGAACGGCTACAACCAGATAAGACAGGGATTCACCGATGTGACGTCACCTATTGATTATGTTACCATGAGTGAGTTTCAAGACTGACTCAATGGCACATATTTGGGAATATAGTATTTGTAAAGGAAATATGAAGATATCAAGGACTGAACTTTTATAAGCTCGTTCCGGTTCCATGAAAGCTGAAATTGTTCAGTCCATCTTCGGTGTGGTCGTCCAACATTTCTTCTTCGTAGAGATCTATAATGTATTAATAATTTTGGAAATGTTTCTTCCGGCGTTCTGTCAATATGTCCTTTCCAGGTGTTCCTATACTGTTCAATTCGATCTGTAAGTTTGAAGATATTTAACTCCTCTTATGAAGATAAAATGATAAAATAAAGAATATTTATAAAATATCCATGTAGAACAAGCAAAACCAGCTAAGCTACATTACATGAAAAACAAGGCAATAACAATAATGATGAGGGTAACAATAACAACAACAACAACAACAATAATAATAATAATAATAATAATAATAATAATAATAATAATAATAATAATAATAATAATATTAATAATAATAATATTAATAATAATAATAATAATAATAATAATAATAATAATAATAATAATAATAATAATAATAATAATAGTAGTAGTAGTAGTAATACTACTACTACTACTACTACTACTACTACTACTACTACTACTACTACTACTACTACTACTACTACTACTACTACTAATAATAATAATAATAATAATAATAATAATAATAATAATAATAATAATAATAATAATAATAATAATAATAATAATAATAATAATAATAATAATAATAATAATAATAATAAATAGTATCTCGGGAATTAGTTTAAAAGTATGCATTCAATTTGGTGCACATCGAACTGAAATTGTGAATTTTAGAAATTTCACATATAGCATACTAACGTAATAGACCTTCGAGTAAACAAACACATTAATATCCGAGATGCACTTACTGCACTTTATTCTGTGTTTTGAGTAACTAGCTGTGGAAACTAGGTCGTTTCTGCATGGAACACAAAGGAAAGGCATAAAGGCGAATACCAAAATTATCTAGAAGAAATTAATGACATCAAAGATTGTGCAAGTGGGTTTCTTTAGCACCTTTTAACAGTACATAAACCCCCACAGAGTGCAGAGTGCAGGCTGCCATTCCTTATTGCGCTGTTTGTTTTATAGTTGTCTACCTGTGCAAACATAGGTGTTCTTTGCTTTCCAGAGGGGCCTGGTTAGAACAGCATTCAGTACCTTTCCAAGCGCACACACGCACACATACAGTTATTATTTTAGTAACAAGCTATTTTATCAGGAATATAAACTTAAGAAACCCTTTCAATGCTTATAGTTGATTTAGCATTGAAGAAAGAAGTCACTTTTTCTCTGTCATTTTAATGCAAGTTTTAAAAGAACTTGGCTACTTCAATTTACTTGTGCTGAAAAGCGGTGACATTGGACAGGTCTCATATTTAATGTTTGATGTTGACAGTAATAGGTGCTAAAATGTTCCCCTATGCATTATTACTATGTTGCTTTTGGATGCAGTATATGGAATGTGAGGAGTTCATAAGTATGGGAGAGAAACTCTTTGTGGCTAAAGAAGCCTCAGTCAGAGATTTACAGCTGGAGGGTTACATCTCTGACGTAACATTTCAGAAACTCAAAGTTATAATTAGTCTTGATGATCCAAGCAGACCAGGCATGTGTATATTGGAATGGATAGGGTAAACATATTAACAGTGGTTTGGAAATTAGAAGCGATACCAGAAGAAATATTAATGACGTCATTGGCATTACCAAAAACATATACGTGATTAATTGTGCTCCATAAGTACGGAGTTGTAAAGGATGGGGTGATTTTAAGTCATAAGTAATCCGTAATTTACACCACCTAAAAGCCTAAGGGTTTAAGTTTTGTCCAGATTGGTCAAATATTACAATTTTACATAAGGGGTTAAAAACATGAATATGGGTAGCTTTTGAAGTTGTATAACTTTTGCCAAGTCCTATAGTCCAAATGTATGTTCCTTTTTGACCAAGTGATACAGTTTTGTCTATAAAAGGTTGAAAATAAAGTAAGGTAACTTTTAAAAGTTTGGGATACAAGATACTGTAAAATAAGGTTTAAGTGGTTTTTGAAAGTTGTGACATGTCCTATGATTTTTGTCTACTCTTATGCAGTTGTGCAATATTTTGACCATATGGTTTAAACAGTGCAGATTGCTAAATAAGGGGTTGAAAATATGTTAGGGGTAATTTGTTGGAGTCCTAAGGTAGTTTATAATTTTCGTTGGGTTCTATGGTACCTATAAGCGCACAAAGTTTCATCTAGATAGGCGAAAGAACGTTGATTTGTATGTCAAGGGTTGGATGTGAGGGTGGTTTCTAGAATGATCCAAATGTACCCGGTTTTGTCACTGTCGTACGTAGTAGAACTTCTTTGAAATATGAGGTGAGATGTGATATGAAGGTACACAACCCACCCCAAAATAATGTTTGGTATTGCATCCCTATGTGCTCCAATTTACGATTAAGAATTTGCCATAAAGTGCCAAAAGTAGCCTCTCATATCCATATTCAACGAAACAATTGAAAATAGGTGACAGGTTAAACTTTTTGGTCACCTACATTAAATGCCCTGTGACTATCAGGAAGAATAGGACCTTTTTCTGTTGCAAGGATCACCACCCATACAGACATACACATACACACGCACGCAAATGTTCTATGTAATATTAGCTTTAATATATTGATATTAGTAAATCATAAATTATTTACAGTTGTAGCTTTTGTTCTAAAGGAAAACATACTAGATCAAGAAGTTGAATTCGTTACTGGCACAACATTCTTCAAACATAACCTAATTTTTTAATGTTTTCGTCATTAACTCAGTTAAGATGGTATGCAAATAAGAGAGTATATGTTTTCTTGTATTTGGTGGAATAATACCACCCAGATCAAAGTGGAAGTAAAACGTACATATATTCTCGAATAATGAAATTGTTCATTGCTGACAACTCTTATTTAGATATCCTCTTTTGTTACAGACTGCTATCATTACATTGCGCTTTTCAGGTTTTCTAAGGTTTTACAAAGTTATCAGATTTTAAGCAACCATGCTTAAATCTAAAAGCACAAAATTTAAGCACGCTGAGATTGTTTAAATATAAAGTTGTTAGCATGAGAACACTTCTGAGTGCTAAAAGCTAACATTTTTTTATTTTCATTTATATCCTGCCTTTAATTACTGTTGTTAAATCGGCGGCCTTTAACCTTTCGTATACTCTACTTATACGTAATATATTTATCCTTAGATTTCTGATTTTTCTCTGAATTTGATACATTATATCAAACACAAAACACACACACACACACACACACACACACACACACACACACACACACACACACACAACACACACACACAACACGCACACACGCACACACACGCGCGCGCGTTCATACATCCAGACCCTGGAGAGGATAGAGAATAATCTAGGCTAGCGAAAAATACCCATCCCCAACCGGGAATCGAACCCTGGACCCCTCATAGACCAGGAAGATTCGTTAATATTTTCTTTGATTGTTTATGCAATAATTATCGTTTTCTAGCGTGGTTGTTATGAGTAACGAAAATGCGTTTTATTTAATGATACTCCAAAGTGGCCAATTAAGGGTGACATCAAAAGAAACATATTTAATAATAGTGTAACGTGAATGAATATTCTTACGGGTGGGACAAGAAACTTGTGTGATACAAAACGATTTCTAATTCACAATAATATTTCTGCTCTTTTATTAAACATAAGTCAGTCAAAATGTCAGCTGATGAAGTGTAGTTTCTTCAAATTTAAAAATGGAACAAATTCAGTAAATATTTACAATTTGTATGATGTTGCTCTTGGGACATATTGCTATTTGGCTTGTAGCCATGGAATGGCGTCTTGTGGTAATTCCATAGCGAACTTGAAACAGTGAATATTACAAACTACATAACTAAGTACTTAATGTGGCATATTACACACAAAGAAAGAGAAAACATATATGTTATTGACTGCAGCAGATACAGGAAAGGTCGCTCTTATTGTTCACCAATTTTGGTATGCGTAGTTAAAAATGAACAAGTTTATTTGGGTCTTAAGTATCCGTATTTTTTAATTCCTCAATGTAGACTTCCATCATGCTTTCATTGCAGCTTTGTTTAAACTTTATTAATCAATTTCACGGTTGAAGTTGTTGATTTGGTAACATTTCTCCAGAGAATAACATGTTTTTCGCAAAAGAAGATATTTGTGGGCCGTTATTGAATATTTATCTGGCACAGCAAGCGATGTTCCTTTGTTAGGGATCATGGGGGAGGACGTCCTTGATACTATCAGCCGGTCGGGGCTGAACATGCCTTTCACCCCCTCCCCCCCCCCCCCCCCTGCTGCTGCTGAGCCACGTTGGGGTTAACGTGTGTGTGTGTGTCCCTTTTTTTATAAACGCAGAGGGTTGCTTTACTCTATCCCTCGGCTCACAGGCGCACAACAGCTGACAGGATGCGGCGTTGCCAAATGGTGCCGGAGTCTGTTATCCAAGTTTTTGTTTGATGACCGCAAACCAGTCTGGCCATCCAGGATATGAGCAGCAGCCAAATCATGGACGAAGTTTGGAAGTCGTAACCTAACATAAGGTCCAAGCTACAAGCAGTCCTCTTTGTCTAACTCACTTCTACCAAAGTGCGTTTAATAACGCCAGGTCAGGTTTCCAAGTGCGTTTGATAACAAAGAAATGTTAAAGTTTCGACACAGTTTAGTATTCAGAAACATATTGCGGTTACTTTTACAAATCGAAAACTTATTTAGATTTCGGTAACACATTTGCTTGTTTTTTGGGTTATTAATTTTGTAAAGCGTACATATGCAACTCTAACAACGTTTGTGGACATTTCATATACACAATTCGGAGTGGCATTTCCAAGTGCGATTGCAATCGATTAGAACAACTTTTCCAATACTAAATAACATTTCAACACCATAAAACACGTCTATGGACAGAATTGTGTGGTACTAGCAGAACCCACACTTCCACTCGTGTTATTGTATTAACTGTGGACATTCTCTGGTCTTTGTCCCTTCTCCCAGTCGCTCCAAACCGTCGTTTATTTCTATGCAATGTAATGATCATATAAAATTTTGAAAACCGTTAATATATCTGGGTTTTCATGTTCAGTTTTAGTATTATAACACGTACAGATAGTTCTCTACATGTGAGATAAGCATTGAGTATATCTTCCCCCTCGCACGGATCGATCCGCTTTTGTTTGGAAAATGGGGGTAATCGATCGCACAGTAGAGTTCACATGTCTTACACTGCACTTTTCTGCATTGTATGTTTACTACGTCCGGAATCTTATGGTTTAATTTATTATCCTTTTAGCTTAGGAACTTCTGAGTTTTTACTTCCTGAAGCAAAGTATTCGGATTTCATTCCAATCTCTAATGTCCCAGTAAGCGACTAAACCTATATATTGTTATTTGGTTTAATGTTCTTCCATGTTCTATAATCCAGACTGTGAAACCAATGTACAGTGGAGGGTGTGGTCTGCCCCAATTACGTCATGTTCTATAAACCAATTAAAATTGGTTACATTAAATAGAATATGTTTAACACTAGGAGATTTAGATTTGTATGCAACTGTGTACTTCAGCGATAACTATACCAGAACGATATTTGGCTAATCAGCGAACTCATTTACTCGATTGATCGGTAATAGTCGAATTATTCTGCTGATATACTGCTTGAAAGCTAATTATATAGAACTTTTCTCCCATATACCTAGAAGGAAGCGAAGGTATTACGTTCCACCCAAAAGTTTGATATTGAGATTTCAACAGAAATACATGTTTTAAGGCCCTCTGGATAAAAAACAAAGCATGTGCGTGTGTGAACACCACAATTCAGGTATGAAAAATGGAAGACCAAACGCGCAATTAAAGTTCAGCATCTTCCAAAGACGCCCACGAAGATTTTCAAGAATACCTCACCGCAAACTATCCTTTACATGGAACAGTGTTTGAGATTTTTTATTTATCTAAAACTGGCTGTACCATTTTTTTTATTAAAACACCACATGAAGACCTAGGGGGACGATGAAGGTCCAATTTTTAGATATTGATGTTATATTGTAAAGCAACTCGTGCAGTTTCTTTGTGTTTACTCATTTATGCGAATATTACTAAGGGTCCAGTGATATTCATAGTTAAACATTTTGTGTAAGGCGCAAGACCGATGAGAGTCAGGTATGTGATGGAAAATGATGCTAGTCCATTCTACATTTTTCTTGTGGAAGAAACACGTATTTCTTAGGAGTTGGCACCTCTGTTTACTATTCTTACTGTGTTATTGTTGGATTTACATTAACGAACATTTCCATTATTACTGCTGCAGTTAGTTTAAGTGAGGTAGGTGTAAATCTAAAACCAAATGCAATGCTTCTATGATAATTTATGTATATAAACGTCCAGAATTAAATTGAAGCGTAAAGAAAAAGAAAGGTATGGCCGAGTTGTTGATGCAACAAAGAAAGTAAAACAGACATATGCAATTGGACTGGACAGCAAGTGTGCTGATTTAATTTTATGATGTGTTAAATGAAGAAAAATAGGAATGATATCATTAAACATTTCAGTAGTCTTCGTGTTCGAGTGCACAGATGATTTATTCAGTAGTTTGTTGATAAAAAATATCTGGTACAAAGGAGATGCCCTAGGAAAGGCCAAAGCGAAGCCCTTCTTAATGGTCACGCATGTTCTTACACACAGGTCAAGAAAATGCCGTTGTGATGGAAGTGCCTAAAGTATTTTTGGCTTTGCATAGGATAACCCCGAAAACATTACAAACCATTTAAGGGCAAATAAAAGAATGTGGTAAGGTGATACTAGACGGAAGAGGGAAGCACACAAATAGGCCACTTGCTCTTGACTAAGCAATGAAACCAGGAGTGCAATTCATAAACGTATTCAGTCTCTATACTGTCGCCAATCGCACTGTTCTTTGAGGCGAATATCGGAAGTTTGTCTTCCAGAAAAATTCAATGCAAAAGACTACACCAGATGGATTTGGAGAGGTATCCAAGTAATCTGTCTTATGACACTTATTCGCGTGCCTTCAATTCGAAGGACAGTGCTTCATTTGGGTATCCAAACTGCATTGATTCCCAAATAGGATCAAAATCTGTTTCAGCATGTAGCAATCTCTCAGAGTACATAAATACTGTGTTGAAAACAATTGGGAACAGAATATTAGTTGACTTTTGAGAAATAAGATTGATCAATTTCTTTCTTTGATTATATACATGAAAGGTACCTTACTGCATGATGATGATGATGATGATGATGATGATGGTGTACTTTAAGAACACTCAACTACTTGGTCATCAGTGCACAATTGACACTGATGATACATGAAATGATAACTGAAAAAGAAATATGGAAAGGAAACGTTCCAGGCCTAAGTTAAGGGTTCCTCCCCGACATTTATCAGTTCTGGAGGCTTAGGAAAACATGTGAGGGTGAACGATTCTGGCGGGATTTGAACAGCGTGCCTTAACGACCTCTGCTCCCCGTGTCCATATTTTCTTGGCGTTGCAAACATCTATACTTCAGACAACTTTTTCACTTTCCGTGGTTCTGAATAATATACAGCACGCTATGAAATATTTTACATTTCAAACACTATTATTAATAATTTATCAAAAAGGAAGAAAACGAAAGAAAGGAAGAAGGGAGCAGAGTACAAAGTTTCACTGATCATATAACAACATATACCATAACATGCCTATTTGTGTTATGTTGACAGAAATAGACACACAAATAACAAGAACACTGTCGCGTAGCTTGAGTGGAAGATGGACATAAGTGCCATAGGCAGACCTTACATACAGAATGCGGAACATTGTGAATAGAAGGGCAGTACCGAAGTATGCGAACAAGGGGCGCTTTTTACTACAGTCGTCATGTTAAAAATCTCCATTGTGAAACCTGTTTGTGGCATGTCAGATGTACTTTAACAGTACTATTCACGGTCACTAGGTGTGTCTGATGTTGTGAAGCCTTCTGGATGGCTGGTACCAAACGCTTCTCTTATTCAGTACACCACACACATGCAAGGGTTAGTTTCTCACTTCTGAGTGAGATGGCTCCCCGGGTCCGAGCGTGGGTATTTCCTGGTCGGTAGCCGAATGCTGGAGTGGTTTCTCATCTACTACGATCTCCTTTCCATCATTTCCCTTTCATTCTGTTTCTGGCATGCTAGGTTTTGTGGCGTATGGTAGTACCGGACAGATAGCGCGGATGCTTGCTCAAAAGAAAGAGTAATCCTCGTTGACATAGAGGGCCGCTTGCACAACGGGTCTTCGAGCCTGAAACTATTAGGGACTTCCGTGCGTCTCTGTGGCCTGTTTGCCTCGACTGTAGCCTCCTGTGTGCTGGTAGCTCCAATAGGCCACAGTGCACGAGGTGTCTATAGTTGTTGAATGTGTAAGAGTACTCGTTAGTTGAGACAGTACGTACCCACATACTGACTGACAAATGAAGGTGTTGGTGCACCGCTGCTGTTACATTGCATGTGCTCCTGTGATTTGGTAGCCTATACGAGGTGCATTCTCAGCACTGCTCAAGGCAGATATACCTAATATATTAAAGTGTAGGTAGAATCCGGTTTTGGGAGGAAGGTGAATGGACCACGTTTGCTTCAACAGGAGACAAGAGTAGAAAAACAAGAAAATCTCTGTCCGGGATGGACGGGCAGCTTCGTGTTGCAATTCGTTTTCTCTATACAATTTACGTACATTGAAAAGCATCCGTTTCATTTGACTTTAGTGAAGTTGCGCCACACATCTCATTGATAAGTATGCTCTCTTCACCCAATAGTTGCGTTTTCTGAAAGTCAGGCATAAAATCAACTTTTTTTGGTTTCTTGGCAAGAAGCACGCGGCAGAGTATCGAACCGTAACTGCCAAAATGTTGCGTTACCAGTTTTGTTTGTTGCCTTTCTTTTCTAGTTTCTGCTTTGGTGCACACATTTGTTGTTACAACTGAACACAAAACAGGAAAAACTTTCAGCTTCTGAGTGTACTTGCTTTTAGTTTTCCCATGATTTTGAAATACACTTGCTTCCTTTGTATCATGTTTTTCACATCCTTTATGCAAGAGAAGCGTGAAAAGTGAACATGGTTTTAGAACGGTGTTTCCCGTACACCATTAAGGATGCATATGACTCGTGTGACATGAAAAAAGATGCCAAAAATAAACACCTTTCTTGACTTTTCTTTGATACTTTTATAAGTGAGTAAAATATAGTTACTGTGATGTAAACATTGTAATACTCCATGGGATAATACAGTTTTGTGCACATTTAATTTAAAAGCAAGTGCTCACCGAGCCATTTTGAACCGCTAGAACCTAAACATCCTTTATAACTGTTTGGGCCATTATTAGAATATTGGAAAACAATGAAAATGTGTTTATTCTCTTTGAATACACTCTAGGTGGTAGTTCCAAAATTTGGAAAAGAGAGAAAGAAAAACAAAATGAATTTTTAAAGATTCTTGCGTATTCCATTGTCTAGAATTAATTAATATCAAGGGCTAAAGCGAGTTTAGTAGAGTAAAGCAAATTTCAAAATGCTTATGTGTTACATTCACATGACTTTTTCTACCCGCTATCGCTTATTAGTGGGTATTCATACTTTTCTTACGAAAGTTTTATCTTTCCATTCATTTTAATTCAGGCAGAAGTTTGCAGAAATTGCTACATTACACATTGCGCTATAAATACAAAGGAGATAGCGATAGTCAAATAAATATATTTAATATATATTGTGTTTTAATAAAAATGTGTAGTCATTTTTGAGAATATCGAAAATTTCGAAAAATCTTCTATGTAATATGCAGTTTGAGGTGGAGAATTATGTTGAAAATGTCGCATCTTTGAGTGTTACTGAACTTAAATGCCAAGTTTGGTATTTAATCGACTTTCCGCTTTTGAGTTATACATTTTTTCTAAAAATGCATAAATTCAAGGCGTCTCAAAACGTGTATTTCGTGTGAAATGTTGGTATCGAATTTTTGGGTGGAACGCAATGCTTCCTCTACTTCTGTAGGCAAGCAGCAGAGAAAAATATAAACTGCTTGAGAAGCTGTTTAGCTATTTTGGATGGGACTTTGAACGTTGAAGAGCTTATACAGGCTACGGGTCATTTCCAAAGAGCTGATATCGTGAGAAATGTTGAATTCCTTATTGTGCACTAATATGACAAAAGTTGGTAAAACTGGAGGTTTAAGGTTAAATAAACTTTCATTGTTTTTCAACTTTATTTATTTATCAATAGTAGTGCCAGATTTAAGAGTCCCCTTTTAATTGTGAAGTTGTATCAGTTTTGTAGTTTTAATTTTTTAAATGAATAGCAGTTTCTGGGCCTTATAATTTTTGTATTTTTTCCATATCCTGCTACGTATAAAAAGTTGCTTGCTACAGGCACAGACCTCTTTACTTCACCATTAGCTCTTGAAGAGCTAAAATGAGATAAGATGTAGCATAATGGAAGGGGAGTAAAGAAACAAAGTATCTTATGAATACCCGCTATGAACATATCAAAAATAGTTTTGAATATTCTACCAATGTGTTAAATGTAGAAGCTCACGTTTTCTGAGTATACATATAACCAGTTTACTATCACCAGTAACAGTTGTGTTCTTTAAACAATCTCCGTTCCACAGTGCTCCGCTTTGGGTCCGATGATAAAATCATTTGCCCTACAATGATTAATTATGGGTCCATCTTATTTGGTGCCGACATATCTCTCATGTTGACATTGCTTGTTTATGGTTTCTTCTTTAGCAGCTGCTACGAAATGGTTTGAAGCAAATGGCCTAAATTGAACAATGGTAATACCCATTTAATTGTTTTTACATAAAAAATAGGCTGATAATCTGAATGATGTTAAATTACTAGCGATTACAGTAGATTCTGTGTTCAGGTGGGACAATCGTATGCTTTGCATGTATTCGTTTTGGCAAAGAAATAATAATTTTAATTGTAAAATTTTAAGCTTGTATCAGTTTAGCTTCCCTATCGTTGGATGGTTAATGATTGACTTATAAATGTTAACTAGTAATACTAAGTATAAGTGCTATATTCACGTACTTAATAACATTTATTCAAAAAGCTGTGCTGCATTAAAGTATCGTCTTGAAGCTTTGTCTTTTGTTCAGCTGATGAGAACCACTGGCCTCCTGGAAGGAGTGGATATTAGCTTTCACCGTCGTGGGTAAACCATTATTTACTTGAGCCAGAACCTACTTGGGTGAAATAAGGCAGTAGTATTTGCCAGTGGCCTTACACCATTGCGTTGGCCATCTGCTAGCCATTATTTGTTCCATCCCTTCCCCAAATTCCCCCACCTAAAGAAAAAGCATTCTACTTTTGCAGCGTTGCCATATCACTTGGCGTTGTTTCTACTTGGACGAAGCAGAGGATGTGCGTGACTGTGGCACGTCGAGCTCTCGCTCTCTCTCTCTCTTACTCACTCACCCTGCCTGTGGCTTCAATCGAAACACTTCACCACGACGTGAATTTCCGTTTCAGTGGCGCACTAGGGTGTGCAGAGGCAGACTGGCTCACATAATAGTTATACAGTTTGTCCTTACATAATTTACATTAATATATCAGCTTAAGAGAGCAAGATACATATAAGTATTTGCCTTTATAATATTTACAAAACGGTGATATAAGATATTTACATTCAGTAATTTAACAAAACTGACTTGATGCAACAAAGAAAAGTTGGCGTAACAACTTTTGATTGAATGAAATCGTCCATTATATAGATGCTGTGAGTGATAAGGCATGCCTGAACTTATTTTCATTTGTAAGCACTTTTTTTCAAGATGATAAAAGTGAAATAATACTATGTCACTGTAGTAAAGTCATTGGAAGTTATGAATAAACGCGAGTTGTTTCTCATAATTTATCTTCATGACCATGAGAACATTTTATGATTCTACGCTCAGCTCACTGAGAACATACTCATAGTCGTACGAATAAAAATATTCTACCTTACACAATTGTACACTCGTCCCCACAGCTTTGACATGAGTTTTCACTCGGGTGAGTTACTGTCTTTGTCTTCATTCTACATCTTGGATCCTTTGGTATCGCCTGGCTTGTGCGTTGTTTACTTGTTTCAGCTGTTGGTGTCATTTGTTTCGTTGTGTGCTGCTGTGCTAATTCACGAATTTCAAAAATGAATTTACCTTTGATTACATTCCTCCTTTTTTATGTCCGGGCCAGGCAAAGGGTATCCAGTATTATTTTTAACTCACAGCTTAATATGTGGTTTGCTTCAATTTTGTTGCTTAAAGACTTGTAGTAGAGCAAGCAATGTGGTTAGGCATATAAGCTGCTCACATCAGTTAATACCTTTCTCTCTATTGCATAGCTATATGAAACACTGACAATATTAAATGACTGTGTACTACTAAAGAAATAACAAACATTAACAGGTACAGCCACAAAACGATTAATTTACACAGGGTATACGAGATGAAACAGAAGGCCTCAATGTTGCATAACAGGTCACAACAGTAATGTTGAGCAAGGATAAAAGAAATGAAAAATTAGTTGAAGCAACACTCTTAAATGCATAGCTGTAGGCAAATTAAATTAGCAGAACAATAAATAAAATGACATAGGCAAAATTTATTATCAATAAATCAAGCAAAGAGAGGGAAAAAAACATAATTCATATAGTGTTGGAGACACATTCAACTGTTTCTAGAATCCAGGAATGTTTACACAGTTTTCTTAAGCGACTAAATTTTGAGGTTATGATTTTACATAGTAAAATGACACTTTTAGGTTATGTTTTCGTAAAACAATAGAGGGTAGTGGATAGAAACAACAGAGGATTTGTTCATGGCAATATTAGCAAGTGGCCATAGGGAATAAGAAAGGAATACTTATGCACTGGAAAATCACAATTCATGGTGTGCTGGATGAAGAATTATAACCGAATTTTTAGAATCCCAGGATGTTTACACTATTTACGTATGCTATGAAATGGTTTTCTTATACATTTATGAGTACATTTTACATAGTAAAGTCAATTAATACAGCTGACCTTCAAAGACACTTCTAGGTTATGTTTAGCTGAAGTAATACTGGATTTTGAAACAAACCACTTTGTATAGTTTTCCATCAGTACTTTTTAAATCATAAATCCTGCCATTTTCTCCAAATTTACTTTAAGTAAAAAATAAATCAGTATATACTCAGAAGTGAGTGCTCAACTTGAGAAGAGAATGAACTCTTAAAACTGAGAACATACTTTTATTCATACCAAATAGAAATACATATTCTTGTAAGATGGTCGCCTGAGTATGTTCCACTCTACTTTGTGTATGTTCTCAAAATGAAGTAAGTGTTCAAAAGATTTTATTCTTACCAAAAGAGTATTTGCTTGAAAAAGTGAAGCATTACTATATATTCACTTTTCTTCATATAACCCATTGTTGGTGTTACTCGGCCTGTGGTCTGGCCTTTGCTGTGAAATCTTGACATTTTTATGGACACTTCTGGGCGTCTACTACGGCCACAATACCTTCTTATATGTATTTTTCGTGGAAAATCTGCAAAAGAAAGAAACATTGAAAACGCAGTACTAAGACGCCAATAACCAACTTTACCTCTTTAAAGCTAAAAAGTAAGAAATATATAGATTTATTGCTCTGCTAAAATGTTAATTACAGTGAGTATTTTCAGAGGGTCGAGGATATTTTGTATAGAGGGTTAGAAACATTAGTACACCAAATTTAAATTCTGCATGTTGGCCTTAACCATTATAAGAAGGACATGTTGAGACTTCGAACTTAATGGTGACAACTATAAAAATTAGGAAATTAATAATGTGAATAAAGGTTTGTTTTACATGTAGTAAATGCCTCATAGCAGTAACAGACGACAAGGAAAACTCCCATCACATTTAGCCTTTTCACAAGCTGGAGTTCTCCTGATGATTACTAAACAGCACTAAGGAGAGGGGGAGAGAGAGAGAGAGAGAGACTGTGAATCATAATGTGTTACATTCACATTACTTTCTCTACCGTCTGTCGCTTATTAGTGGTATCTACACTATTCTTGTGAAAGCTACTTATCTATCTACTTCATTTAAATCGATATAAACCTAAAGCTGCATTACACATTTCGTTATAGTAGATACAAAGGGAACAGCGATAGTCAAATGTTTAAGAACTGGACGCTGTATGTAGGCCCATACTCCTTCCATGCGTCCGCGAGAAACAATTGAATATCGAAAGGACCAAGTTTTGAGCAGTTAGAACCGCTGGATATCTCAGAAATTACTGATTTCATAAAAAGGGTTATTTGAAATAAATTGCGTGTTTTTAAGGGATCTACATTTTTGTGTAGTACGTTTTTGTCTATCGGTTAACGTTTACCAGTTATACAAGTTAATACAAAATTCCTCCGAATGAAGAGGACTTAACAAGCTATTCCCAGGAAAATTAAAGATATACATTTTAGTTGCCATGTAACTATATTTAATATGTTGTATTTGAATCAAAATCGCTAGAGGCACTTGAGAAAATATTTTGGGTTTTGTTTACCTCAAAGTACTCATCGAAGCCGATTAAAATGTCGAAGATCCGAAGTAACGGTCCGACTAACAAAAGTATATTTTGAAGTTTATACAAATACATTAACAGTGCAGGAGAACAGCTTATTAACATGTCCAGTTTATGAAAATTGTATAATTGTATACGACATTTCTCGTTCCGAAATAACAGTGTTAAAAAAAATAAGTTTCCTTGTGTTTTTCGGCATGAGCTCACGAGTTACAGAAAATAACATGTTAGTTAACAGTTGAATGTTGTTTCCATATGTGCCATATAACGAAGATTGTGTTGTCTAACATGAAATCATTTTATCGTGTTTAATGTAAACTAGTTAGATCTACTGTTAAACGAATAGCGTAATTATTATTTAAGAGATACCTGTGAAATTAGAGTGTTACACGTCTCATTTTCCCTAATATTTTATATAGGTGTTATAGTCTTATTTCTTAATATTTCATTATTTACACAATTTTATTTAATTCATATATGAATTTCACGATCAAAATGTGGAATGAGGAAACAAATGAAGAAATGACAGAAGGTGCATTACGTAAAAACATTAGTATACACTTATGACCAAACAGTAATAGCCTTTACAGAAGAAGAATTATAAAGAAATATATTTAAAATAAACCAAATTTGTCCAAAAAGAATTTCAAACTATCAACAGAAAAGACAAAAAATAGTGGCATTCCAAGAAAAATGCCAAATAGGATGAAAACAGTAAGAGAAAATAAAACAGTTGAACAAATAATAATTTAAAAGAACAACGAAATAAACTCATCTATAATGTTGCAATACACTGGTTTCCCTCTGCTACTCTGTGGATCTGAAACAAAGACCTAAGTAGAATAGCGGTGATAGAAATGAAAGTTCCTAGATCAGCTGTTAAGGGTTGTACACTAGATTATAGATTAAGAAACGAGGATATTGGAAGTGAGCGTAACATTTTTCCGTAAAAACCAATTGTTATAAGCAGAAGTGAGAGGAACGTGTCTAAAAACGCAACAAAACAGCAAATATCCTAAGCTAAATTTACAATATACCTACAGGGAGGAACAATTTAAAATGTCATGCAAAGTTTAATTTCTAAGAGTGATTCGGCTAAGTCACGTTAACATAAATTCTTACTAAATTCATTCGAATTAAGGTAGAAGTGCATTACAGCATTGTTCACACAATGTTTGTGCAACATTTAGTGAAACAACAAACTATTTATATCAATTCGTCAAGAAGTTATATGGTTCCAAATATTTGAAGCAAATTATTATTATTATTATTATTATTATTATTATTATTATTATTATTATTATTATTATTATTATTATTATTATTATTATTATTATTATTATTATTATTATTATTATTACTATTATTACTATTATTACTATTATTACTGTTACTATTACTATTACTATTATTACTATTATTACTATTATTACTATTATTATTATTACTATTATTACTATTATTACTATTATTATTGTTGTTGTTGTACAAATGAAGAGCTCTGTGGAAGTAACCTAAAGTACGTGGTAAGGCGATACTGAAACCAAGCACGCTTTCTTCGGCAACATGTGCAGCCCGTATGTAGCGTTCCACACGATGAGTTTAAACAAAGGAACTAGTATTGTTCCCGCATTGTCACGTGAAACTTGACAGAGAAAGAATATAAATTTCTCTTGCTCATAACAACTCATATCCTGCACAGTGTCTTATTTCACTAACTTGCCGTACGAATTGTAGTCCCCAATTCGAACTCGAGACCCATTTAATGCAAATATGCCAGTAAAAGAGAAAATGTTTGCAGTTTTCAGGAGAGGAACATTGTTACCTTCCTTTGTCTGTATCACCAACAAACTACTTGCTACTTAGGTGTGCAAAGATAGATTAGACTGGATTGCGTTCAGCGAGTTCACAAGTAGCCATGGAGGCCGGTGAACATTGAACTTGTCATTGGAAAAGTACAATATAACATAAAAAACACATGTACAGGCAGAGATAAATGAGGGGAAAAAACTGAAATCTTCCCTGCAGTTATAAGATTAACATAGTGTATGTTTACAAATACAAATTGAACTTTTTTTAAACTTCCATTAGGCTTTTCCTATAACTTCCCATTATTTAGTTATATTAGCAATGAGTGGCATCTTTTATCAGTTGTTCAATACATATGAATGTAAGTAGCCTTCACGCAGGTATTAAATGTAATTGACAATGATTCGTCACTAAAGCAGCTAGAAATTACTAACAAAGCTTCATGAGCATTAACAGGATAATTTGTCATTCAGATAATCTGTACAAAATAAAACGATTTTGAGCAGAGGTGCTCTTTAGCAGCAATTTTAAAAGCATTGAAATTGTTAACTTTTTCCTTAAGATCATTACATATTTTTATGGTTTCATAGTGTACACCTTTCTGGAAGTAGCAAGTTTTGCACTGGAATATTGGATGTTCCTCTTTTGTCTAGTGTTTATCTCATGAATTCCACTGTTTGTTATAAGTGTGGCTCGATTGCATACAAGCAATTTTAGCATCAGAATATATACATGCACGGTAAGTCTTCTAAAAAGGTATTTGCATGAGTATCTGCTATGGGGTTGGAAATGATTATTATAGCCTTCTTATGTGTCAGGAATACTCGTTTACTCTCTTCTGAATTGCCCCAAAATAAAATTCCATACTTCATGATAGAGTTAAAATATGCATTGTATACTAGTTTAGGTGCGTCTATAGAACTCGCATTCACCAGTGCTTGGATAGCATAACAGGCAGAGTTGAGTTTAAATAAGATGTACTTAATGTGAGCTTTCCAATCTAAATGTTTGTCTACTTGAAGGCCCGGAAATTTCATGCTGAATTTGATGGTGGATAGAATGTGTGAAATAAGTGCTCAAACGACCCCAACGTTCACAAATCTACTCAAGCTTCAAGTGTATGTCTACGTCAAACATAAGTAACAAGCCAATCAGAAAGCGAGAGTGATTATTCTGTCATGTCGCTATGTTTTGACTTCCTGTGTAAGATCATGGGCCAGTAGACACTATAAAAATCGCAGCAGAACAAATTGTGACGGTAGATGGTAATTTTGTTGTCAATTTTGAGGCATAAACATAACCTTTGTTGTTGTGCGCAATGCAGGCATGTTAACTCAGTTGTTTCACGCTATCTTGCGGTCTTTTGCTGTTTAGCTTTCCATTTGTCGTTGTAGCATATAACATTTGTTAAAAATGGTTTACATCATTATGTTAATGCTTAATTTTGATTGTGAGACCCTTTACTCAGTGTTTATATTACGAGGATAAAGGAAATCCAAGAAGAAAACTTTCAGGTACCTTACTCCTGCTGAGATTGGAACTCGTGCCCTCTGGTTTAGAAATCAGACAGGTTACCTTTTTCCCATACTTTGGAGATGTGCATATTTCACTATGTTACAGTCGCTTTGTTTTTTCGTAAAGAATTCATGAAAGTTTTACAGTTTCAAAAACTTCGAAATATAAAAACGCTTCTTCTTCTCCTTCTTTTATATAGGCTACTGCTTATTTTTCTTCACACAGCTTCCGACAGAGACGCAAGACTATCTTTCCATCTTGTTTTTTGGACGCCCTGAATCTCTTCTCCCTTCAGGCTTTTGATCTCTAACTATTTTAATTAATCTATCACTATCTGCTTTATCTACATGGTTATTGCACTCCCTTTTCCTCATATTCACAAATTTGACTACGTATTTTATATCACATTGCTGCCTTACATCTTCATTCTTAACATTATCACACAAACTCGGATAAAATCTTCGCAAAAATAAACAATCTAGATGAAAGTAATACACTTGTTCTCAGGATGATATAATACTCTACAATGTGATACATTAAAATATAGTTTTAACACGGGTAGTTTAAAGAAAATGCGAAAGTTTTGCTTTCTCTACCGCTTGGGTGCCTAGGGTAGAGGAAGGTATTGCATTCAAAACAAAAATTCCGTATCGAGATATCACCATAAAACGCTTTCGGGGTCCAAAACAGCTATGTATATTGGAGAGAGAGAGAGAGAGAGAGAGAGAGAGAGAGAGAGAGAGAGAGAGGAAGAGAGAGAGAACAACATATGTACCTAGAGAAAATAATTTGCCCATTTTAAGGAAACAGAGTACATTTAAAACATCCGCCATACGAAACATCACTTCATATGAAAAAAATTCCGTAATGTTTATTTTTTCAAAATGTCGTAACGCTGCTGATTCAGGTGTCATATGTGGGAGATATATCCACAAATAAAATCCATAACTTAAATTTTCTTCAAGCACCCAATGAAGTCTTTTTAATTATCATTAAATGTGTTACAACTTAGAAACCACAAGACATAGATAAAATTTAATAAAGAAAAATATGCATAAGAGATTGAAACACACAGTTTTTAATTATTAGCAATACGCGTTCCTAGATATTCAGTGTTGCATGTTTACATGTTCACAAGAGTTAGTAGTGCTGTTTAAGATACTGTAGCTTAATTTAATTACTCAATCCGTTACCTTTATTCAATGCCTTTCCTTACACTGTTAATGGCCTCGAAGTAACACATATTGCACATATGCTATTCTGATTAACCCTTGTTCTGACAAACTTTAAGAACTAGCCATCAAAAACTCGCGAAGTTACTTTCTGCCTCCTTGGCAACATGACGTCATCCAACGAGCATTCGATTCTGGATGCTTCGTCACGGAAACTCGAAGCAATGTCACAATACTTTGGTGCGTCAATTAAAGCAATAGGTTTGACAATGTGCGATTCTTTTTTCTTTTCCATATGAGCTCATTAACAACAAAAACTGAGTTGTAAAATAAAACGTAGTGGTATTTTACTTTCTCTACCCTATACATAGTAGGCACCCAAAAACTCGATGCCAAAAATACACTTTTGACGTCCTGATTAAGAAAATGGAAAAGAGTCCATGCGTGTATGTGTCTCTGTGAACAGTGTAACTCAAAAACGAAAAGTCAAGCAAACGCCAAACTTGGTGTTTACATTCAGTATCTTTCAAAGATGTGATAGAAGATTTTAAAGGAGAATAATTCCTCACCCCAACTAACCTTTACATGGAACACTTATCGATTCCTTTTCTCAAAAATGGCTCTAAAGCTTTTCATTAAAATACATCCTTGCATTTTTTGGAAATAGCCTATGAACTATTCATTCGGAAGGAATTGTGTATTATTTTGTAAACGTTAAGCGATAGTAGAAAACGTACCTACTGCAAAACATAATTTAGATCACTTTAAAACACGAAAGGCATATCAAATAACTTTTTTGTGGCATACGTAAGTCGTGCTATTAATGGTTCGAGTTTTTATTCGATACTTCGTCATTCTTTTAAGCATTCAGTTGTTTCTCGCGATTGCATGGAAAGAGTATGGAATTTTAAGGCCAGCACATAGCACCCACTTCTTATACTTTTGAGCCGCTATTCCCTTTGTATGTGAAAGAAATGTGTAATGTAGCAATCTCTGCGAAGGCTTATCTCCATTTAAATGAAGTAGATAGAAAAATAAACTTTCGTAAGAATAGTTGGTATGTCTACTCACTAATAAATGACAATTTAGAGCAGTGCGCAGAGTGCTAATGACATCATTGTCCCTCTACCCCATCTCCTTCGTTTGTTGCATGAAACATTTCGCCTTCACTCATTCAAGTAACCAAGCTTTACACAGGTTTGTTTTTGAGTCCCATGAATGCGTCAGTGGCCCTCCCCTTTTTCTCATAAGAATGGACATCACAGGGGTAGAGATGACATGTCACCAATACACTTAAGTTGCCTTACTACATGCGACAAACATGCGTTTCTTATAAAATGTATATTTCGAGTATTTGCTCGTCAACCCTTTTGATTTGTTCATTTATTTGGCTCAAGCAAAATAGGTTATTTCTATGAACCCATGCTGGGTAGTTTTTTCCGAATTTCCCAGACAGTGGAAAAAGTGAGGAAAAAAAAAAAAAACTCAATGACATAGTCGGGGTTTGAACCACGGTTGCTTCTGGCATTGAATTTTTCAGTCTGATTCTTCCCTTTCCAATCTTGCTCCACACACGGCTCATGTGAAAGAATTAATTTTCAGTGGAAAAACTGTTTCCCCGTTGCTCGTACTCTCACTTTCATACATGTGGCTTCAACTGCCTTGGATTAATTGACAATAAGTTTCCTCCGAGTCCGTTAGTTACTGAACTGCTATTGGAATTTTTAGAGCTTCTGTGCTGAGCGTTTTACGTAAACAGAAAACTTTCCATACAACTTCATCACACAGTTACTGAATTCACTTTCTAACTTCACAAGACGGATAAAGAAAGTTATAAAAGCTTAACGTAAAATTTGCGAAATATATGTCTTCATGGAACAGACCTTTCTTTTGAACTTTTTTCAGCACAGAAGCTACAAATAGCTTTATCCTCTTAGAAAGTTCAGCTTGTTTATCTCGTGTAACAGCGAGTGATAACATCATTTGGAAATACTAACTTCTAACTTGTTTAAAAGAATATCTAGAAGCTACAAAAAAAGAGGAAAACTCTTACGCAGAGTTGATTATTTATAATTTCAAATCGATACCTCTGCTAGTTGTTAGCTGAGGTAAGTAACAATGTCATGCGCTTTTTCTTTTCTTTTCTTTTTCTTTTTCTTTCTTTTCTTTTCCTTTTTTATTTTTATCCCGAACATCTGAGGGACATAAAAGCGTTCTTTTGTCTTGTCTTTTATATGGCGGCCGTAGGCGATGCTACATTGTTTTGTGGACGTGTGATGTTGCTTTGTTTGGCTCGACTGTCCTTCCAGTGGAGCTACTGGCCTCAATTTCACTCCTAATGGATTTCAATGATAACTGCAGAACAATCAGAAAGAAATGAGAAATATATTGCGATTTTATTCACTCGCGGAGGTTTAGTTAACAGCGAAAATACGTTTGTTTGTTTTCATAATTGGTTCTCTACGCTTATTTAAATCGGCGGAGAAAGCAGGAGCAAGAGAAAAGACATGGAAACAAAACTATAGAAAATAAGAAAGAAACATAAAAAGGGAAATCAGAATGGATTTGCAACATACAATGATCGACATAGGTAAATATCCCAGCGTGAACGGAGTTTCTTGTTAGTTACATAAATAAAGGAAGAGAGAGAGAGCGAGAGAGAGAGAGAGAGAGAGAGAGAGAGAGGGAGAGAGCGCGAGAGAGAGAATCAACAGTAATTAAACTAACAACTTCGGATAAACCCATATATTGAGGAAAGGAAAGGAAACGTTTGACGGGAATTAAAACAAACTGTTGATCAGAAAATATTAACATTTGCGTATATGTATGTGAATTTATTCAGGTAATAATATTTTTAATGAAGAGAAACATATCACCATTTGGTTTGAAACATCTACAAATATATGTATAATGACATGCTTTTTACTTCTAGTCACATGTTTTCTTCGAGTTCCAGATGTCCTTGGTAGGCAACCAGGTTTTGAAAGTGTAGGTGTTTACAAATTGGCGACATTTTGACATCTTGTTCATGAGAGTTTGAGATGCATGACTGACAATTTATAACCAAATCCATCCAATACTTTGACCAAAGTTGGTACAGAAGTTTTAGAAGCTTTTATTTTGGGGAACGAAAAAAGTACTTCACTGTTTCTTCACCGTATAGGTGAAACATGTGCTAAATTTGAAATGAATAAGCTGTACCGAGATGAATAACCGATTATTACATACACGCGCACACACACACTTCCTTTTATATCTCTACAGGATAACGTCCAATATGACACTTAAATTGTATATATCGTAGGAGTCTCAAGCCTAACAAATTTCCTTGGGGGAAAAAAAATAGAACTGTAATCCTCATGACATAACATGCATAATAAATGCGCAAAAAATTCTTGTTCTAATTTTTATTAAACTCCCAGAACTAGTCAGTTTTACTTCTGGTTTCCAAAATGGCAAATGTCACGTAGTTTACACAGAGAGGAAAGGAGGGGAAAGTAGGACGGATGAGGAAAATAGAGAGACAGTATGACTAAGACGAGGAGAGTTGTGGATTCCGTTAGTTAATAATGCAAAGCGCTTACAATGGTTGCTGCAGTCATTCAGTTTTCAGCTACAATAATTCCATGTAAATTGTTATTAATTTGTTTTAAGTTCAGTGGTTACCCAAGTATGAAATGTGCATCGAGCTTCTGGAATAATCATTTTTATCCCCCAATTAGCTAATCCGCTTTTGTGACTATAATTGTGAGTTGAAGCGCTATTTTGTGAATAAATGTGCAGCACTTGCCCTGCAGAATTAGTAGTAATTACTAGTGCTCTCGTGCAACACTCCTGAATACTGCAGTTCAGTCCATGTCCTTATGAGTGAAATTGTGAGGCAGCGCACGTAGACATAATACTGTCACATGCTCAAGTTAGAAGCTACTCGTATACCTAGGCGTCCCAAACGTTAACCCATATTTCCTCCCACAGTGCTTGGTTTAGAGCGATATTGTAACAAAGTGCCAATTCGACAAATCCCACTCCTGACACCAGTGTGACAAAATGACAGAAGTCCAGTGCCATTACTTGTTTGTAACTTCTAGCTGAATGCACGAATGTACAGCTCCACTTTTACTGATTTTAACACAGTCCGCAGTCCTTCGTGATATTATAATTCACAACTGTTGTCTTCTCATAACCTTAACTCACTCCTTTCTGTCTTTCTTTACTTTCTCTGTTTCTGAAACAGCTGATTCAGACCATACAATCACTCAACACCCACTAACTGCTTCGCTATCTTCGTTCATGACAGGCCAGTACTCTCACGACGACCGTACTCACACACACACACACACACACACACACACACACACACACACACACACACACACAGAGAGAGAGAGAGAGAGAGAGAGAGAGAGACCCCTAAAATGTCGTCTGCAACAGCCCATGTCTAGTTACTACCCGCTTCTCTCTTTGCCTTGTCTCCTTATATAACGAGGATGATGTAACACGTCCACCTCTCGAATCATCTCGAAAACATTTTGTAGTGCCGCGCTCATTGTCACGTCTTCATAAACAATCGCACGAGGCTGCCAGACCTTGAGCGCCTTTGATACGTACCGCCTCTGGTATGTGGTGTGGGGTAGCTTGACCCCGACCATCCGTTGTTGTGAGCCGCAGCCGGCGTCACAATATTAGTCAAAAAGTGCTATGTGTTACATTAGTTCTATGTTTTCCCAGATAAATAAAAGTTGGAGAAAACTTCAAAAATGTTAAAACTAAAACTGAAAAATACTTGTATAGTGTGAATGTACATAATGTATGCAATTCTTTGACGTGTTTTATATGAAATGTACTAATGTACAGTACTGATCAAAAAGCGCGAATAAACAATGCAATTCACACGGCCTGTATGAAAGAACAATGTCCAAACATTACGTTAGATCTTTGAGGGTTTCATTCGATTTGTAGTTGTAATGAGGTTGGAACCTTGTAGTTTCTCTTTTGTCACCTAACCGATGATGGATGAAACAAACATGCGAGGCTTACGAGTCCATGTGTACTTAACTATGAACACCGAAAATCGCTAATTAATACATAAACACGAAAGTGGATGTTCGGGATTATAATTGTGAAATTCACGGTATTTGGATCTTGTTGAGATACCGTGTACTTCTTGTTATGTAATTATGTAGCTGTTGTTGCCGCTGTTGTTTGGTATTGATAATTAAACCTGCAACTGCATAAAGTAGGTAGTAGTGACACTATAATTGTGTTACTTGAAGGTAGTTGTTATTCTTAACGAGACGTTGAGAGCATATAAGCTAATTTTCTGAATATTCCAGCTGATAATATCTCGTTATCAACTGTAACTACAAAGTGCTGCAAAAACAGTCCGATTTAGTCTTTAAACCCGAATTTCTGTTGATCACTTTGAAACAGTGGAACCTATGGCATAAAGATAACGGTATACGCTACTTTTTTGCGTATAAGACTACGATTGTCATGTGTTTAGCTCATAATTACACTCGAGCTCTTTTGGTCTCTTTGGTTCCTTGATTGAATTACACAGCAAGAAGTAGGGACTTAGCACCTCGCCTTCTGGAATATCTTTCGCGCCCGTGCCCCTTACGGGTGCCCCTAGAAGGGAGGGGCCAGATTTGAGGAGAGACAACAGCTACAGACTGAAACTCCCCAGCGGCGGGTCGTACAACCGACTTCCCTCCCTCCCCCGATCCGAAGGATGAGGATTTGCAGAGAGCAAATTCCCTGTCATGCACGTCGAAACTTAGAACCCTGAAACAGTCAACCAGGGTGAAAGATAACGTGAAATGGAGGGACAAGGAATTCGAGGTTTTAATTCTTTTTCCCGGCATTCTCCTAGCGACGACGGGGAATCCCGGAAAAAATCCACGAGTCAGGAAGTTCGGTCACGGGAATCGAATCCACAACATCACAAACGCGGGGCCACAGACGCTACCGCCTGAGTCATCTCGCTCGGTGTTTTGGTGCTTAATCTGACCAATCGCAGTCGAATTTGGTTGATAATGTTGAAGCATGGTGCTCAAAAGATGGTTTATTCCTGTAACCGTTGCTTCGATTCGACCTAGTTAGCTTATTCTCATTCATTTTCTGATTCACTATGCGTCGCCAAAGGGAGCGGTTTCAACTTATTACAATTTTGATAATTTAATTTGTAAATCTGTTTGAAGTGAAGTTCTGGCAGTTCAAGAATCATACACCGGGATATGTATTTCTGGAATACTGTCTGAGACGAAGAACTTGTTTAATTAGGGAACTTTCTGAAGCACTTCCGAGAAGTTTTTTGAGTTTCCGTTTATATGACCTTGCACTGTGCAGCAACTCCACCTTTCATACGTGCCCACTGTTTGTATTCCTATAAGACTGTAAGTACGATCTCACTTCAAGAAATATCACAGTTAATGAAGGAATCTAATAATGAACACTCACTTATGCACTTTGCGGACTGAAAGTGACAATACTAGTCAAGACAAGAATGCTAGCTGAAGTAACGAACAGATAATTTTATTGGAAGTCACAAGTTTCAACAATAGAAATTAATTGATTTATATTTGAACACCAAAATTCAAACATTTCACACACACCTCATTAGTTTTATTTGCATATGCCGCAAAAGCCGCAGTTAGTGTGTGTGGTATATGTACCTACTGCGTGGACTCATATTGCGATATTTGATTGCGTGCAGAAACGTGTAATGATTAATGAATTACAGTAGAACAGGTATGTAAAAAATTGTGATCCAAACACTGTTTGGCATGAATGAAAACTAGAATAGTTTGGAAGCGGTCCCTCTTTGACCTGCAGCCCTAGATTTTAACCTTTCTCCTACCACAGGTGTGTCCTTTGTTTCCCACTGAAGCCCTTCTCTCTGTAACTCTGAACACCGTGTTCCTTTTCTTCAGCCTTATTTGCCTCAAACTCTCATCCTTTTGGCGCAACGTATCTCCAATGGCACCTACTCCCTTCTCGTCTCATCCTCAACTGGATCGCTAACGGCCTGAAGTTGAAATGTCAGTTTTCTTGCCTTTTCTCTACAGTTGATTCTATCCTGCTACTCGGGAATTAAACAGAGGTTGCCGAGTTATTACTCCTAAAGGTCGCTGCCTCCAACAGGCTGCGGATGACTTGTTTTCATGTTTGGGCTCCAAATGTCCATACCCATTACTCTTACAACCCCAGATTTTTAACGTCCTCCAACGTAGTGTCATATCGGTCGGTGAATGAATGAAATGGGTGAAATGATGCTCAAATGAGCCCGTGGTCCAGAGAGTTCTAAGTTATCCGACATTCGTCTTCTCAGGGTAAGAGAAAACCTCGGAAGGAACCTTATCCGGATCGCGAGGTTCGAACTCGCAACCTGTTGGACGTGAGGCAGAAACGGTATCACCACGCTACACAGGTGGGGCAAGCTATTCACGATGTAGCGTTGTTGAAGAATTTCATTCATCCACACAATGACTGCTTTACGCGAATTGGATTCGGATCACAACCCTGTAGTAATGACATGTCAGGTCACTAGAACCATTTCTACTTATGCCCTTTCTTTAATACAAGGGCACGTTAGTTGGAAACCTTCCATCGTCGTTTAGATGCACTTCTACGCCCGAACAGAGAGTTTCAGACTGACAGTTCCATGTGTAAAACAGATTTTTGCAGGATGATTGAAACAAACAAGCCTAAAGAGGTTTCTAAAGCGGACGTATTTTGGGTTTCATTGGGCCACACTGTCGTTTGTTTGCCCCCATACATGTGTGGTCTCAATCCCATAGAACTAGCTTAGGCCAAGGTAAAACGAACAGTTAGAGAAATGTGACAGATGACTTTTCCTTACAGGAATTGCACGCTATAACGCTCGAGGATGTATCACTTGTGACCGAAATAGGCTGGCAGGGTTTTTGAAACCATATAGAAAAGGTCGAAAATGATCAGTGGGAGAAAGACGGAGTAGCTGAAAACATCGTATATGTTTTATAAGCTAAATATAATGCATAAACTAAAAGTAACATTTAAGTTCTGCTATTTTGAGTGACTTCTTTGCTGTGATCTAGCGTGAACACACATTCCAAGGTTGGTACTACTATCGCAAGCGCGATCAGAAGCAGTGGGACAACTTCAGATAGCGCTGTTTACCTGAAATTGTTTACTGATGTTATCATTTGCTGCATTCCTTCCAGGAACCATGAACAAACTGTACCATCAGTTCCTGGTGCAGTCTTGTTTCCTCTTGGCCGTCGGACAAACGTTCCCATCAGAATCCGCAGTGGCCTACCGCAAGACAACATGATGGCAGTTGAACTTTTGCTTGGACTGTCACCACGATCATTACGTCATGGAGGGGCCCACCGAGGTTGAGTTCATTTTGTCTTTTGCTGTTTACCTATTTGTTTTTTATTTGTTTATACATGTATTTATTTGTAATGTTGTTTTGGGTCACTTTATGTACCTTATATTCTGCCTGGTTTGTAAAGCGGGAAACTACTGATGGACATTTAATAAAGAAATTCAAAAACAGAAAGGATTTAGTGTAGGTTAGCCTAGTGGTAATTCCTCTCTGCTTGCGATGCAATTGTTGAGTGATCTACCAAAGTGAAACTTCGGAAGTAATTCCCACAATACCTATAGCTTAACTAAAGCTTATAGTGCAGTTATTAGTGCAAGGCAAATGTTTTACATCACCAAACTCACCAAAATTTGATAAGTATACCTTTTGTTGTTTTGAAAAAGCAGAATTCATCCAAATTTCTTTGCAAGCTTTTCTTCTCGCTCTATAAAGAACATGTATGTGAAATTCTGTTTTCAATTACGAAAATTACATTAAAAGAACATTTTTCATAGAGTAGTTTAAAATACACAGTCCAGGAACGACTTGACATGTATGCCCCACACTTCTTTATCAGACACTAGTTGAAATCCCCGGCGTTGTCCGTGGTTTGACGATATATCCCTGCAACTTTTAGACTTGCCCTATAACCTTGTATTTGTTTGGAGACATTTAAAGTATTACTTAATACGCCTAAACAAAGAGTTAAATAAAAATCTTAGGATTCTATAAAGACCAAAAAATAAAGTAAAGAAAAACACGGGGCAGACATTTGCAAAAGCACTGTTGAACAACCACAAATACTAGAGGGGGGAAAAGCGAATAGAGAAAGCCGTGTTAATGTAATATGTCGCATTTCTATTTCAATCATCTCGAAAATTGTGTGAATTGTTTGTAGAAGAAGGAGTAGAGGAAACCACGTGGATTTAATATGTTGCATAGTAAAATGTAGGTATAGCATAAAAGCCTTGTCCATAAAACAAACGCTTGGATGTGCCAAATTTTATGGTGATTGGCCAACCGGTGTGGGGTTGGTTCATCATGCATAGCAGTCCATGTTTATATGTACACTACTTGCGTTCATACCTACTGTCGCCACTATCATTTGTTTCATTGATTTTAGTTTTCCTCTTGTAACGAATTTGTCCATCTTACAACAACAACAAAAAAAAAAAAAAATAAATAAATAAATAAATAAAATATGTAATCCACTAGCACAATAAGAAAAAAGAAATTGAACTGTGATAATCTGAAAATGAGTTCAAAATATGAGATGCGAGACCTCCACATAACGGTCACGAAAATGTGTTAAATACTGAAAGATTATAAATCAATCGGTAACGTACATTCGCAGACACTGTTCTTGTTGTCAGTGTTCGAAACAATGAATACAAATGATTAGTGAGGGCAGCTGTAAGATATCATTGTTGGGTAGGCCGATAGAATAAGCAAAATGGATTCTTGGACAAGGACAATTCAAATCTCTCTGGCTGAAATATTTTTCGTTATTTGTGATCATTCACGAAACGTGCGTATTTGAAATGTTACGTACCCCATAAGAACCCTTGGCGTATCCCAGTTTGAATAAGTTTGGGGTAGAGAAATGTATAAAATGTTTTTGTTTTTATGGTTAAAAGTACAGAATTATGTATTACTTTTAAACCTTTCAGTTATTGTCATTAAGTTTTATTTGTTATTTTTTAAAAATCTTAAAAATTGTTATGTTTAAACATGTTGTTGTTCTTCTAGCCCTCAAGGAGAGTCGAAATGGGGTTTTCGTGATTTTTCCACTTTCTTACTTTCTATTTCTTTCTTTCTTTCTTTTTTTCCTTCCTTTACCTGATTAGGCTCCCCTTACGTAGGACTTACAAGCCAGTGTCTAGGGTCAGACGCCTGTCGGGGAGCACAGGAACCTATGGGCCGGACAGAGTGAAGACCTGGAAGCGAGTGGTCAGCCAAGCACCAGGTATGATGGTGAAGAAGAGGATGATATAAAATGCAGACGAAATGGATGATTGGAAAGGTGATAATGGAGCAATTGGTGGAATGAATGTTGGAAGAACCGCAGGACTCGGAGAAAACCCACCCAGACGCCGCTTCGTCCACCACGAATATCACATGTGGATCCTTGGGATCGAACCCGGGCCGCCAAGGTGGTAGGTGAAGACTCTAACCGCTCGGCCATGGCGCCGCCTTTCATGTTTTAAATGCATATGAATATTTGGAATCTCCTGCTCATTTTAGTCTTTCATATAGATACACTAAATAATTGTAAATAGTTAAAAAATATTGTTGAAAATAATACTGCGTAGTAGCTTTTTAGAACACTTTGGTAGAGTCATTTGGTAAAACATCAGTAACTTTGTAAATATTAGTGTTAGAGAAGAGATCTTTTTTGTTTTATTTTGATCGGAAACGTTTACTTTAGCTATTGGCATCCCGCTCATATTTCCTCCATGTGAGAGTTTCGAAGCACTCCGAAGTTGTGTTTGGAAAGTTAGGTTACATTTTTTGAGCTACATGCGCGTTTCAGTGTTTTGCAAATATGACCAAACCAAAAGGTACAGGTACATATACCTACCCATAAGAATATTACAAATGCTATTCCAGATGAGGTTATGTCAGCAGGTGCAGTAAATGAAAGCATTTCGGAACCTAAACCTCATTTGTCAAGTGTTTCACAGAGGAAGTTACAAATAGGCCAACTTGTTTGTGATACTGCAAATATAAACATAATAATAAATTTAAAATTGCTTACTAAAGCATTGTTTGAATGTGTGAATTGCAGTCTTTGTGGTGGAAGCATAAGCATTTTGAAGATAAAAGTAAAAGAAATTAATTGATGATTTTTTAAAATTTTGTTAGAAAGCAATTTCTGAGGAAGTAAAATTTTCTATCCAAATGCCCCATTATCTCAGAAACTACGTAACTGACACTAAGGGCTAAAATTTTTACCACACATTTGCGCCTAAACGGGCTTTATTTTAACGAAAAAGCTGTTATGTTTATGGATTAGTTGTTTTTAAATTTAAAACCATCATTAAAAAAAAAAAAAAAAAAAAAAAGCTTTATTGAAAACATATTTCCTGTAAGATTTAAAGCTTTCACGGCGCACGTTATTTATTAAAGTTTCACGGGCGATCAGCCGTGTGAGGTTTGAAAATATTGAGCTTTCGGCCATTGTAAACTCCATGGCCTTCTTCTGACGAAACTTTAATAAACATATTTCCTTCTAACGAACAGAAGTATTTTATTTTTCATCAATCAACAGTCAAGGTATTCCTGGATATACCTTGAAAAATTAAGCTTATTATCTTAGTTACTGAGATAATAAGTCAAACTTACAGGAAAAATCTGATGTGTTGCACTCACATGACTTTCTCTGCTCTTGTACTAACCATTATTACAAACTCTTATTCCTGCATCTTCTTCGTGTTAGTTGAGATAAACATTCGTACAAATTATCTTATTGCTTATTTTATTGTAGGTGCAAGGGGAATGTTAGAATACCGTAGGCTTTATGTGATAGTCAAATCTTTTAAAGCTTTGAGATTCCGTTCTCTTTGCACACTTAACACATAAAAAAATGAACAGCGATGTTCCATTTCACGAAAGTTTTAAGTTTTCTGAAACTCACACACATAACAAGGAATCTCTCCGAAATGGTTCACCCTACAAGAAAATTTATATGTACATAAATTGTGTATTTTAGAAAGATCCACATTCTTTATGTAGTATGATTTGGTCTATCTCTAACGGTTTACCAGTTATGCAAAAGTCGTCCCAAGCGAATACGATTACAGGGGCTATAGCTAGAAAATTCAAGATATAAATTTCATTTGTCATAAAAATATCTCAAACATATGAGATTTCAATCAAAATCGTTTGAGCCATTTTCAAGAAAATCAAAATTTTCCATCTAAAGGGTAGTTTAGGGTGGGGCTATTTTCTTCAAAATCTTCGTGTCGCCTCTTTGAAGGACACTAAACTAAAATACTAACTTCGGTTTTTAACCTACTTTTTTATTTTGAGTTATGCTGTCCACAGACTGATACACACACACACACACACACACACACACACACACACACACACACACACACACACACACACACACGGACCTTTTTCTAAAAATGCTTGTTTTGGATTCAGGGGGTCTCGAAACATATTTCCGGTGAAATCTCGGCATCGAATTTTTGAGTGGGATACAATACTTCCCCTACTTACAGTAGAGAAAGTAAAAAATGAATAACGATGTTCCATTTGACAGAAGTATGTTCTGCATAACTCTCACAAATAACAAGGAATATCTCCTAAATGGTTCGCTCTACAAAAGAATTCATTTGGACACAAATTGTGTGTTTAGCAAGATCTACATTTTTGTATAGTAAGATTTGGTTTATCTCTTAGGGCCTACCTGTTGTGCAAAATTCATCCAGAGTAAATGGGACTACAGGGGCTATAGCCAGAAAATTCAAGATATACATTTCATTGTTATAAAAATATCTCAAACATATGGCATTTTAATCAAAATCGTTGGGGCCATTTTCGAGCAAATAAATATTTTCGAAAAATTTTCCATGCAAAGGGTAGTTTAGAATGGAGGAGTTTTCTTCAAAATTTTCGTATCGCATCCTTGAAAGACATTAGACTTATATGCCAACTTAGGATTTTAACTGACTTTTCATTGTTGAGTTATGCTGCCCCCCTCCCCCCCCCCCCCCCACACACACACACACATACACACGCGCGCGCGCGCGAGTTCGCGGACCTTTTTGTATAAATGCTTTTTTTTTTTTTTTTTTTTAAATACAGGGGGCCTCAAAACATATTTCCCGCAAAATCTTGACATCGAAATTTTGGGTGGAATACAATACTTCCAGCACTTTACTGCACGTAGTTGAGAAAGTAAAAATTAATAACTAGAGTTGTGAATTTGCTTGGAGAGATCGAGCAAAAAAGTTTCATGAAAATTGGATTCTAATTGATGAGCAAGGACAGAAATGTGTATCTTTAAATGCAAGTTGGAGAAAAGTGCAAAAGAAAACAAGATATGAGCTTTTAAATGCTTACTCTTTGGCAGCGTAACTTCGTTGATGCAATTTTAAAATAGCAGAATGGGGGGGGGGGGGGGGGGGGGACAAAATAGAACGTACCATAAAGCCACAAGATGTGCATTGGTCTTAACTCTTTTTTATATGGAAAAACGTAGAAGTGCGTATTTTTGTTATTTTGGCAGGACACGTCAAGTTGAGCTTAGAGAGGAATCCTACAATGCCCAGGACAATTTTGATCTGAGGGAAGACTCGAAGGGAGAAAGCGCTCAAACTGTTCATTGTTTGTCTGGATGAATTGAAGTGTGCCATGTTGCAAGACATCTCTAATCTAAATTATGGCCAAACATGCTTAATAAGCATTGCTTACTCACGTATTCATGAGCTTGTGTGGGAACTGTTTCGTCAAATAGGTGAGGTGATGGAGGTCACCAAACGTATTGTCGATGCTAGGAACCTTGTATTGCTTAGATATGAAACTTTCAAACAGAAAATACATTTATTTTAATTGGTCGCTTACACTAATAGCTTTGATTATTTTGAACATGTTGGAATAAACGAGTGCGTTTCCTAATAAAATTCTAGGTGTCCCCCAGCTGCAGCTTGAAATTACGTATTTATATGTACGAGTAGCTTTTAACTATGTGCCATGAAAATCAAAGGAACTATAAGATTTATTCGTACCCCCCCCCCCCCGCCCTATGTTTCTGTTGTTTTCCTGATTTTTTTTTTTTTTTTTTTTTTTTTTTTTTCGTTTTTACTGATAGATACACACTCTTACACAGATTTACGAACACACAACACTCCTGCCCAAGGTGGGACTCGAACCCGCGATGTCCTACGCCGCGAAGCACCAAAGTTAGACGCTTTAGCGTCACGGGGAGCGGCATTATACGACAAACGAAGGTTAATTAATCACTTTGGGATAGTCAAGTTAATGTCAGATACATTTAGCATAGCTTTTTGTTCAAATACATAAAAACCAACTACTGAGATTGAAATGTATTGTGTACTAAAAGCAGCTAGTCAACATGTCTGCGTTCGCTTAGTGCTTCGTGGCGCAGGAATAAGGTTGGCCTGTGTTTTGATCGTCTCCTGTTTTCAATTTGTCTCCTACGGAAATGTGTACCTGTATTAATTCTTTTCGTTCTTCTTATCGCCTTAAGCGCCTGCTATTCTGACTCCCTTTCACATCACTAATTTTTATAAACACTGCTTACCTCTTCATTATTGTTTTTTCTAACTTCCCTTACCGTTCAAAGCTTACTATTAATCGCTTATCACTACACTTTTCGTATCACTCGTACGTCCCTCGTTTTGCGTTTTACCCCACTTTGTCACACGGCACGCTGTTTCTGGTTCCTTTATACTCCGGATCACTTTATAATATCACTTCCCTCTTCTGCCTGCCACTTTCCTTATAACCTTTCACATTCTAACTGCCCCTTTCTGCTATTTTTACAAGAAAACTATTAATAAATATAGAATTTTGTTTAGTGCATCTTGGGTGTTTAAGAAAATTTATAATGGCTTTAACACTGGAGTTCGAAAGTCATTACGATTGTGTAATAGTTCAGTTTCGAAACTATTGTCGGAAATATATAATTATTTCCATATTGTTTCAGAGTAATAAAACAAATGCTGATATAAAAAGCATATTTAGGTAATAAAATTAGGGGGTGGTATGTTTTTGTAGGGGAAATGTATCGATTGAGAGGTTGTGAAAATGTTGAGGCAACTAAAATGATAGCGTTATCTTCAGAATTACTGGGTTGACTTTTTCTTTGTTTTGCCATATACGTATGCGCTACGCCTGGCAACAGAGCTGCCCACGGAAAGGCATGGCGTGATCCCGAGAAGGGGGGGAAGCTTTTGTTGTTGCTTGCCCCACTCCGATGCTTCCGCTCATTAGCGCTCTGTGTTCCTACTTTGTTTACTTGAGTCATATGTGCGGAGAACCGTGGGGGAGAAACGCGCGCTGCGATTGGTCGGTGCGCGCATGACGTAGCAACTTGCCTTCCCCTACCCCCGTAACGGAAAGTTGTCCCTAGTTCACGAGCAGAACCACGATTCAGAGCGAGTCGGAACGGCGAGAGGAGTGGACGCAAAGTGTCACAGGCGGCAGTCAAGTTGAGCCGTGTAGTGTGAGTGAATGTTAGTATGAGTGAGAAGTTTACAACAACGTAATCGTCGAAGAAGTGATCCTAGTTTCGTGAGGAGCAACGTACTTTAAAAAGGTTTAAATTGTATTTTCAGTGTGATAACTTCAGTATGCGTCTGGAAATTCATTCCGCGGCAAACTTCTTGGTGCAACTGCTGCGCTTGCGTCATAATGGCCTGACAGAAGCCCAGCTGGAGATGTTTAAGAACTCGTTAACGGAAGTACTGCGACGCCGCTACAAGGAGCATTGGTTCCCCGAGAAACCTACACGGGGATCGGGGTATCGCTGCCTGCGAATCAACGGTAAGATGGATCCTGTGATAGCACAAGCTGGGACAGCCGTGGGTCTTCCATCGGCCTACCTCCATACGCTCTTTCCATCGGAACTGACGATGTGGATCGATCCTTCAGAGGTGTCGTATCGCATCGGCGAGAACGGGTCCATCTGTGTACTCTACGAGGATTCCAACTCCAGCTGTTCGGCGGACTCTGCGGAGAATCTGAGTATGGAGAGGGTGACCAAGGCTGATGGTATCCGCAACCCGAGCAACAACGGCAACTCCATGACCTCAACGGCAGCGTCGTCCGGGTGCAAGGAGACGCTGCGGAGCATCGAGCTTTACCTAGACCCTCGTGCCGTGCAGCCCTTCGAGCAGCTGGCGGCATACGTCTCCAGTTGAACAGCGCAAACCCCATGTCCCATCCCGTCCTTTCCCATCATTGTATCATCTCCCGCCGTAACCCTGCCAATATCAGCCCTTGTGATCTCATGCAACACAAATTGAGTGCTTATGAGTGTTCTAGTTGTCGAGAAAAAGTTGAAAAACTACCCTGTTCACTCAAGTCTCCTACGAGCCCACTCACACTTCCCAAGCTCCGCACCCCAGTCCGACCAAACAAGTCAGTACAATCAGGGACCAAAGTTTTTGATCGGAATGGTGATGTGGCCGGACCCGGCGAAAAGGCCAGTCGTGACTGTTCCATTATTTTCCCCCCCATAGCATTTGTACGATTGTGAGAGACTTAAGTCTGTTTATGTTTACTGATTGTAAGATATGGGTGTGCGATGTTGTGTTAAACGTAGCTGTGATGTTAAACTAAAAAGAGAAAAAAATATATAAAAAAATAAATAAAACAGGGCTGACTGTTTGACAGGGTAAAGCGACTTGTACTTATATTATTACAATTTATATATGATAAAGAATTTTAAAATGACTGCCATATGGATTTAAAGAGTCCTATTGTAAAGTTATTTGAAATACTAATGTGAGAATGAGAAAGACTGCATAGAATGATTTTTTTAAAACTTTTCAGGAAAACGGTACAAAGCTGGTAACAGCAGTCTGTGATTTTGTTTGGTTTATTTTTTTTTTTTTTTCAGTATTTTAATAGTTTCTCTGATCATAGCTCAGATAGATTTCTTTTCCTTTTTCTCACAAAGTCATATTTCAGTTCTGTATATTTAGTACAGAGAAAAATTAAGAATATGTAACTTTAAAAGCTATCACATTTGTGTAAAGATTGCAACTGTTGGTGCAAATGAATGTAAAGTAATTTTTTCCTGCTTGTATATATTTTATTTGTTCTAAAGATTCGTCCAGCATTTTCGTGCAAGCTGTTTTGTACAATAAAGCGTTTATCGCAACGAATGAAGAATAATGGCTTGTTATTTGTGTACAAATATCCATTGCTTGGGTGTGTTGGGAAGTGAGCTGAACACGAGGGAAAAGTTTCCTACCTGTCCCAATTTCCTTTCATTAAATCCTTTAATGAAAATTTGATCAGCGAATCTGAGAAAAGCTCGCAGTTCTACGTGGTGTTAGGGCTAAGTGTGTGGTGTATGTACAGAAAATAAGATATGTGTAAATATGTGATGCAGGAGAGGTAATATTTGTGTTGTGAGGGGAAATTGTCTACCTTTTCCCTTATTAATGCCTTTTTTTCAGTGAGGCCTTAAACAAGGCCTAAATGTGCCAATATTAGTGAATGTAGAAGGTTTTAATCCATTTCATTGGAAGATGAGTTGTAAGGTGAAATTATCTTGGCCACGGAAACTTTTTACCTTTTGTTGGATATCGTCGTTTTTCAGGTATGTAATTCAAGCAATTTGCCTGCAGTTGGGGATAGGTTTATGGTGTGTTAAGGAAAGGCTTCTTCAGTTTCGTCCACTCTTCCTTTTTGGCTTTCTAGCTTCACAAAGGCTTGGAAATAATGGTTATTTGGTCCAAGCCTAGGAGAAAAGCACCCAGGATGCAGGCAAACACTAGGCCTGGGAATGCATAATTACTTAACCTTTGTTTTGCTTTGGTAGGTATTGTTTTTAGTGTTACTAACCAACTTCTTAGAAGACTTCGGTTATGTCACAGAATAGTTTATTTTGGGTGGGATTCGTCGATTTTCAGTAAAATCACTGGTGTTGTAAGTCTTCTAGGAAGTAGCTCGTAACTTAACATTTTCTGCTGAAGGTAGTTTTTTTTTTTTTTTTTTTTTTTTTTTTTTAGTTTACAAGGGCTTTGGATTATCTTCTATTTTTGTTCAGCACATAGTATAGTTGCAATTTAACATCAGTAGGCCTGGAGCACAGATCTGACTTCCAGAATTATCAATCAGCATGCATGCTAGAGATGAATCGTCTTACGTGGACTTCAGTTTTGTTGGAGTGTACGTAAGTATGTGTACAGTACCCTGTGTTAAACTTGAAGGCCTATATGCTTATTTCGCTGTATGGAAGTGGAATCTTATAGCTGATATCACACAACACATTGCAGAAATTAAACCATTTTAATCTTCCCTTAATCAGCTTTTAATGTTTACCTACTGTACTACTGAAATACACCTTAGGATGAGTTTAGGCATTGCATCTGTGAAAATACAAAACTCTTATTGACGTTTTATAATGTACTCGGAAAATAATACATACACTGCACACAATTTTTACAAGCAATGTTAAGATATTTAATTTGTTACTCATAATTAATCACATTTTTATATGGTAATTTGAAATGCTCCTTGGGTCCCACTGTTAATTTTATTGCTTCCAAATTTTTAATTGAGCTTAGTATACAAACTTGGACAAATTGTTAAGGTATTTCTTATTTTTAATTAATTGAAGATAAAAACATTTTTGTTCTGTAAATGTTGAGCTTTTGAACTTTCTCAATGTGGATTATGGAAAACAATTTCAACTGAAGTAGACATTTAATATTTTTTAACTTGTGCACAACTTTTAATTCTGTACTTTGAGAAGCTCTCCTGAAAATTTCAAGCTAATAAATTATAATCTGTAGTTCAAGGAGCATTTTGAATAGTGATAAACGCTGGCAAAGAAAACAAAAGAAACAAAGTTCAATGCACTGCGTTACCTAAATGGTATAGGATCAATTAAATAGAAATTTTTAGCTTTAAAATTGGTATTACAAATAATCAAATTTAGGTTATCCTGTATAATAGCGGCCTGAGCTCCTATTATGCAATAAAATAGCAGCCTGCAAAGAACATTACTTTGATACTCTTTGAAGAAGAACAAAACAATATGGAATATGATTGAAAACTAACTCTCAGCTCTAGACCTGTCGCTGTAAAGAATATATTCCTAACAGTAAATAATATCGTTTTAAAACATCCAGATGAACTCACTAACTTCCTCAATCACTTGAACACTGTTATGGATAGAATAATGTTGCCACAAATTGGCATTAATAATAATAATATCCATCATCCTAAATCAATGAGAAATTAAATTAGTGTCTTCCTTAACGACACACGAGGTGATTAGTCATAAAATGTATAAGATTGTGCTTCTCGGCCTGTCCTGATGAAGCAATGGGTTATATGGGATAGAGAAGGAACTGAAACCAGGACACTGTTGTACAGGAGAATTCCAAACTTATTGTATGGAAGTATAAGATTCGTGTAAAAAAAGCTTGAAAATGTCCATCTTTTTTTTTTGGTAACCAACTTATTATTACTCTTCCAAGAGTGGAATTATATATATATATATATATATATATATATATATACACACACACTATTGTACAGTTTTTTGAAGCTGTCTACTAATTGGTCTTCTGCGGCTTGCTGCTAATATTAAGTTTTGTGAAACTGCCTACTAATTGGTCTTCTACGGTTTGCTGCTAATATTTTCTTTGCTAACATTGGTTCATGGAAGCAGGACTTTGTTCAAGTTCTTTGAGGTTCTTTCTCTCAGCCTAGTTGCTGCTAACGTCAGTTTTGTTTGTATGAAAGCTTGTGCTTAGGCAAATACCTTATTTGTAGGTGTTGGGGATTTTCCTAGTGAGAAACTAAAGCAGCACTTTTCTTTAAAATGTTTCACAAAAAGTTACAGATACTTCTTTCTTTGTTTGTTGCTCTTTTCAGCATTTTACTAGACACTGCCCGAAGTTGTCGGTATAGGAAGTTTTTTTAAAGTTGTGGGCTTCTCCCCCTCCCCCGCATCTTCCCCAACACAGTGCATAACAAATTACAAGCAAAAAACATTTTTGGAGATATAAATCTGACAGTTACAATGAAGATAAGATTAATTGTTCTTCCACATAATAGCTGTGTCTTGGACAAGGTTGGAAAGGGTAGAATAAGACTGAAAAATTCAGTGCCATAGCTGGGATTTGAACCATGGATCTGCATTGATTGACCTTATAGTTGGTTAAACTAGAAGCCCAGGATTTAAGTACTTATAATATTGTTAAGTTGCCATTAAGGTATATTATCTCATATGAGTTTGAGATCTTGTGTGGTTTACAAGGAAAAATGTGAGTTACAGAATTTAATGTCGTGTAAATACATTGGCCATGTAGCTCAGGGGTTAGAGTGGTCGGACAGAGACCGGAAGATCCATGGTTCAAGTCCTGGCTATGGCATTGAATTTTCCAGTCTCATTCTACCCTTTCCAGAATTAAGGTAAAAACTTCTTGCCCTAGCATGATACAGCAGCGTGCAAATAGACAAAACCAAATAAATTGTGAGAGAAATAATGCAGTAGCCGTTCATTACACACAAAAGTATGTAACAGTATGTTTTACGCCAACTTTTAATGTGGGCGTATTAATTGATCATAGCTACCCAGAAAAATTCTTACATCGGAGATGTATTAGTTGAATATAAACTTTCATGGTATGTTAAGTTTGCTTACAAGCTTTTAAATGTTAATTGTTTTAGATTAAAACATAATTTTTGCCATTTTAGACATGGAAAAAAATCTCACATCACATGTTTAATCATTCGTATTATTACATTCCACTGTGGTATTATTGTGCAAGATTTCTGCAGAAGCTTTTCTTTTGATGTGCGCTTCATTGACTGTTTCAGTTTTCACTCCTTTGTTGTGCTTGCACCAACTTTTACAAATTATTAGGTATTAGGGTTATGATTTTATTTTTGAAGAGATTCTTTAGTGTTTTCAAATCAAGTAGATGCATTTTAAAGGGCATCAGTTTTGATAATGCATAACACATTTGAAGAACTTGCTGATTTTCATGTTAATTTTGCATATAATTTACAAATTAACACATTTCCTTTGTTCTATGTTCGGTTAATGACAGAAATGGGTCAAATTTCTATTTTCTATAGTATTTGAACTAGAAGCAATTATTAATGTTTTTGTTAAAAAATATCCTTTTTCAAAAGCTTTGGACTAAAATATTTTTAGTATTTGGCACCATAGATAAATAAAAAGAATAAGGAATGTACATCCATGGAGAAAATGATTGAGTGTGTTAGATCAGAGTATTTCTAAGTCCCACGTCATGTTGCTGCGTGGCTTACACAATTTGTTATTTCCAACATGCAGCTGAGTTTATTGATAATTTCTGTTCTATATGTTATCATCTGTTGGACACATATGTAAGGTGTGTCTTGAATCACCACTCGCAAGTGTATACATACTCTCAAATAAAACTGCGAGCGGTGATTGAAGGTACAGCATATTTGTGTGTCCGACAGGCAATAACATATGGAACAGGGACTATCAATAAACTTAGGTGTGTGCTGCAAATATTAAGTTTTGTAAACTGCGCTGCAACATGACGTGGGTCTTAGAAATATTCTGCTCTCGCAATGTGTTAAATCATTTTTTTCCATGGATGTGCATACTAAACATTAAAATTGTGAACTTTTGAAGAGCTGTATCAGATGTTTTATTTTTTATTTCAAGAATCGCATGAGGTATTAAAGTTCTGATTTCTATTTTCACTAATCACCTTTCATAGACATCCAGTAAAAATTATAAGGATATGAACATTTCTAAAAACTATGACTTTACTGGCTCACAAGATAAGTATCTGAGCGTTGTTCCTCTATCTTGCAGATAATGCGGCAATTAGTATTTAATTTGACATCCACTTCACTGTAACATGGGGATCATATCCGTGCTGCTGTAAGGATGAATACTAGGATTTAGCACTTTGAGTTAAGAGCTGAAGTCTAAATGTGATTTTTTTAAATTATTTGTACGAGTTTAATAATACTGTATATTTGTTTTTGGAAGAGAAGGCTTAAATTTCAAATTAACTTCCTGAAAATGCTTAATTACTGGATTTTCTGAAAATCTGGAGCTGTCTGTTGAGCACGGATCTCCGTGAAACATGCACGTCCCTCTCAGCCACAGGATCTCCTCAACACGTGTCCTCTTTTTCAACTACAGGATCATCTGAAAAATTGTACTTATGTCACTCCTATGTTTCTCTACATGGAGTTGTGTGTTGACTACAGGATCTTCTAGAAGTGTGCAATTCTCTTTTGGTAATGGGATTATCTTAGAACATGGAGTTCTCTCTCGACGACAGGATTTTGCAGAAGTGTGCAATGCTCTATTGATGACTATTAGTCTCTTAACATGCAGTTCTCTCTAGACTATGGAAATGGTGTTCTCTTTTGATGATGAGATTATCTCAGAACATGCAGTTATCTCACAACTACATGATCTAGAAATGCAGGGTTCTCTCTTGATGAGATGTCAGAGCATGCAATTCTCATTTCCAGAAAATGCACTACGCACATACTTTTGTGAATTAACTAGAGCATGTTAACTGTTACAGGGCGCAATATGATATGTGCATAGTAAGGAAAGCATTCTGAGATTAGTGAAGTATAATGACTACCAATACTATAAAAGTTAATAACAAGGACATTCCTGAGTGCTAGGACTTCCAGCACATACACACTTATAAAATGGTTAGTGTAAAACAAGGAATGGTGGCGGGCACGGCAGTATTGACCAAGATGTTAGGACCAAACATTTGTTATTGTAATGTATTCAGCTCTCCAAGGTGAGTGCATTAAATTTAATGTTTGTAAATTTTAATGCAAAAATTATTACATCACAAAAGCTATGGTTTTTGGTTTGTGTGCTGCGTGTTCTGCAGTTAGTTTATCCATTCACATAACAACTTTGAAGATTTCCATAAGAAAAATATTAATTCAGCTTATTGATGCCATACAGCTTAGTAGATATTAAAAATATAATTAATCG
This sequence comes from Tenodera sinensis, assembly GCA_030765045.1. Taxonomy (NCBI): domain Eukaryota; kingdom Metazoa; phylum Arthropoda; class Insecta; order Mantodea; family Mantidae; genus Tenodera; species Tenodera sinensis. The sequence continues at coordinate 33,368,111 of CM060964.1, forward strand.
CTCTTCACACATCTAAAGCTGGACAAGCTGGATCTGACTGAAAAATTCAATAAAAACTTAGTAATTTTTTCAAACACCAAATGAGCATTTGCACTAAAATCCTGTCCCTATTCATATTGCATTCTGTAGTATAATTACTCTGATGTTTCAAGTTGCACTTTAGAGTGAACTGTCAAGCACATGTTTCAAAGGCCATTACCCCCCATCAACAGCTATGTGTTGACTTGGATCTTGTTTGGTGTTTTTTAAATTTAATTTTTTATTTTCCTTTCGTTCTTGACCCATAGCTCTATTGAAAGCTATACAGCCACACTAACTGGAAGATGCAGCAATGAGGCGTGCCAATAGTATGAAAGTAAAATGTATAGCATGTAAGCCAAACTGAATATATATCGTAGTCATGGTCACATAAGCATAGCAAACCAGGTGCTGAAAGTAAAACGTGCAGTCCAGTAGACGAAAAGGTAGAGTAAAACAGAGTGAATAAAAACAAACAATAAAAGTAGTAAAAACCGCTAGCAGGTAATAAGGACTACCCTCCCACACACAAAGCCACGCTTCATTACGAGTTAACGTACGGAAGTAGGAGAGAAGGAAAAGAAACCTTAAAACTGATAACCACAACATGTGTGGGTGTGCAGTTCTTTGATTATATATATACCAGAAAATTCTTTTCATAGTTTTTAAGTAATGTCTGCATTTAGATAATGGTATAACAAAGTACAGAATATTTTAAATTTAAAATACAGTCTGTCCACCAGTACATGACCCTATGGAATACAGCGAGTCAGTACATCAGTAAACAATTCTGAAGCTGAATTTGTGCTTCTGGTTGCATGCATTGCAAGTGCAATCACAACTACGAGTCCAGCTTCAGTTGTCTCTGAACACTAGAATTATTGACCCATTGCATTCCATGAGCTGGTGGACAGAGTGTAAGTAACTTTCCTTCCATATTAGTAATATTTTTACTGTGGCGCAATGTACTTGTACAGAACTGTAGATAGATCGATACTTAGTTATACTTCCAAGACCTGGGTGTTTAAGGAAGTAGATGCAACCAAATTACTAATATGCCTAAGGTTAGATTAGATTGGATTGCGTTCAGCGAGTTCACATGTCAATAAATACACAGAATAGCATATAAAAACACATTTAGAGGCACAAAAAGCAAAACAAAAAAGAAGAAAGAACAAGGTAAAGGAGAAACTTCCCTGTAATTATAAGACATACATTATGTATATTTACAGATATGAACTGAGCTTTGTTTTAAACTTTGGATAGGCTTTTCCTGCCACATCCTACTGTTTAGTTGTAATATAATTGGCAGTGAATGTCATCTTTTGTCAGACTGTTCTATACATATACATTTAGGTAACTTTCACACAGGCACCAAATGTAATTAATAATGATTTGTCACTATAGAAGCTAGAGATTACTTACAGGCTATATAAGCATTAACAGGATAATTTGTCATTCAGATTATCCTATTAATGTTTATGTAGATTTGTAAATAGTCTCTAGCTCATTTTATTCCATACAAGTTTAAAAGTATTTAGGGTAATTTTGAGACCAGTAAAAGAAAGAAATGGAAGTTGGAGACCAAGAAAAAATAATGAATTATACTTTTGAAATGATAAAGAAACTATTATTAATTTTACAAAATCTCAAGGGCTACAATGGTTTGTTCATATATTGAGAGTGGAAAAGGGAAGGCAACCCAAAGAAATACTCAGGTGAAATCCACGTGGAGTTAGACCAAAAGGAATATGCAAGTAGAGGTAGAAAGACGATGTAATAAATAATTTGGCAGGAATAGGCGTCAACTGGAATGCAATAGAAAGAAATGGCGAAAGCTTGTTGAGAAGGTGGAAACATTCTACTGGAAGTGGAGATGTAAGGAGTGACTATTTTTCTAATAATAGACAAGTTATACTCAACTAGTGAAGTGTAAGTCGAGTGCACAACATACAGTATATAAAAGCAAACCTAACTATACTGAAATTTTGACCAGAAGATTAGTGTACATACTAGTGTCATCAGTGTCACTATCTTCACTCTGATAAGGGGTTTAAATCTTAATGTCATGTTTTCATTAGTGTTACAACAAAATTGGCTTACCAGGTCTCAAATTATGCACGCTACAATGCATTTAAATTTGAAAATGTGATGTGCACTTGAATGTGCATTAAACAGTAATTGTACAGGGTTGAAGGTACTGCCTCGGCCATATGTTAACCAGCGCTTCTACATGATGAGTGGAACAAATATGTCCAATACAGTTATTGTCCATAAAGAATCGTTTTACTGGAAAAAAAAAAAAAAAAAAAAAGAATTTGTGTGGAACATTTGGAGCCATCCAGCTTCTTGATGAATGGATATACAGTTAGTGAAATAATAAACTATTTATATTCATTCATGAAGAAGCTAGATGGCTCCAAATATTTTACACAATTTTTTTTCCCTGCAGAAAGGTTCTTTATTAACAATAATTGTATTGTAATTGGTTAGTGTATGACCAAAGCAGTACCTTCCATCCTGAATATAATAATCTTTAGCACATTTTTAAAAATTAAAAGCTAATAGTGTATAAAGAGACAGGAGAAATCAACTATTCAATTCATTGCAAGACTTTAACTGTGAAAAGGAGTTGGGGAAAATAGCTGTTACCAAGTTTGCTGTTGTAAGGGTACGCTGTTTTTGGGTGAACACAAATTTGGAATTGGGTCAAACTTCAAACGAGGTTCTCTTGAAAGTTTTCTGCTGTGTAATTCAAAGTTTTTTTATACCTTCAATGCAGTTTGCATTTTCTGGTATATGGTACTATTAATTTTTTCTTCCTCCACTGCTAAGTAGAAGTAGTATTGTATTCCACCCAAAAATTCGATGTCGAGATTTCACCGGAAATATATGTTTTGAGATCCTCTGAATCAAAAAAAAGCATTTTTAGAAAAAGGTCTGTGTCAGTCTGTGGACAGCATAACTCAAAAACGAAAAGTCGGTTAAAAACCAAAACTGATATTTAAGTTTAATGTCTTTCAAGGATGCGACACGAAGATTTTGAAGAAAACAGCCCCACCCTAAACACCCTTTACATGGAAAATGTTTCCAAAATTTTGATTTTCTTGAAAATGCCTCTAACGATTTTGAATAAAATGCCGTATGTTTAAGATATTTGTATGACAAATTAAATGTATATTTTGAATTTTCCGGCTATATTCTATGGAGTCTTATTTACTCTGGATGACTTTTGAATAACTCGTAAACCGTAAGAGATAAACAAAATCTTATGATACAAAAAATGTAGATCTCGCTAAAACACACAATTTATATCTGAATAAATTTTTTTGTAGAGTGAACCATTTCGGAGATATGCCTTGTTATTTGCGTGAGTTTCGAAAAAAATTTCGTGAAATCGAACATCGTCGTTCGTTTTTTTATATGTTTAGCGTGCAAAGAGAGCGTGATCTCAAAGCTTTAAAAGATTTGACTATCCCTCAAAGCCTACTGTATTCCCATATTCGCCTTGCACCTACAAGGAAATAAACAGTAAGATAATTTGCACAAATGTTTATCTGCACTAACACGAAGAAGATACCGGAATAAGAGTTTGTAAGAATGGTCAGTACAGTGGGTGGGTGAGTGGGTAGGGTTTAAGGGCCCGTCGACAGCTAGGTCATTAGGGTCCTGGTCAGTACAAGAGTAGAGAACGTCATGTGAGTGCAACACATCAGATTTGTTTATTAGCTTAGCTTCCAGCTCTGAAATCATTGATAATACGTGTCAAAAACATGAAAAAATTGGCTATAGTTTGCAGAAAGAGGTCAATGTGACGCATACAGATGTTTAAGGTAAATGATATAGGTCGTAGCTAGATGCCAGAAAACAATTCATTTTTGGGAGTATAGTGAGCACATAAAATGGATCAAAGCCACAGAAAGAAATTGTATTGAATTAGATTTTTCTGCTAAAAGTAGAGATTAGATTCTACATAAGGGTCTCATTAACTCCTCATAGCATTCTAGTATTAAAATGGTATTCCTTGAAGCAATATGACAACAGTCATTTGCGTTGAAAGCAAACACATCCCATTGTTAAAGCTGCCGTTTATGCCAGCTGTGTGGTTGTACTGAACATATTTTCAACCTGTTCGCACTTGTGTGATTCCTAAAAATAAATTTGAGCAAGGAGCTTGAAAAGTGGCAATAAATACATGAAATTTCCCCGAAGTTCTCACTATATGCAAAATTTAATTATTTTTATTTTATGATGTTTATTTCAGAATGTAAAAATACATGAATATATCTTAAATGTGGCCCTTAAATAAAATCTTGTGATACGAAGATTTTGAAAAAAATTCCGCCACTCTAAACTACCCTTTTCATGGAAATTCTTTCGAAAAAGTTGATCTTCAAAATGGCTCTAACGATTTTTATTAAAATGAAATATGTTTAAAATATTTTTGTGACAGATGAAATGTATATCTTGAATTTTCTGGCTATAGCCCATGTAGTCCTATTCACTCTGGATGACTTTTGCATAACTGGTAAAGATCCATGGGCGTCGCTAAGAGGGGGGGGGGGGGGCGCCCTTGGAAAATAATAAATGTAATGTGCAATCAATTACTATTAGTCTATTGCCTTAATGTTGATGTAAAGAAGTATTTATTCAGTATAAATTAATGTGCTTACTCGCAACAAATACTATAACGTTTCTTTTACAGTTTTTGGCAACAGAATAATGAATTAATATTGTTTAATTGCAAACTTCCAAATGCGACCCCCCTCCCCTGAAAAAATGTCTGCCGACGCTCATGGATAGACCAATTCTTACTATACAAAATATGTAGATCTCGCTAAAACACACAATGTATGTCCGAATGACTTTTTTGTAGAGTGAACAATTTCGGAGATATTCCTTGTTATTTGTCTCAGTTTCGGAAAACTTACTTTCGTGAAATGCAACATCGTTGTTCGTTTTTATATGTTAAGCGTGCAAAGAGAACGGAATCTCAAAGCTTTAAAAGATTTGACTATCGCTCAAGGTCTACTGTATTCCCATATTTCCTTTGTACCTACAAGGAAATAAGCAATTAGATAATTTCTGCAAATATTTATCTCAACTAGTACGAAGAAGATCTAGGTATAAGAGTTTGTAAGAATGGTTTGTACAAGAGTAGAGAAAGTCATGTGAGTGAAACACTTCAGATTTTTAGCTGTTAGTAACAGTACTGCTTACAGGCTGTATTGTAGAATAAACCAATATGGAATGACATTTTGATGACAACTGTTGTGGGAAAAGACATGCTTTTTCTCAAATTGGAAAGATTTAAGTGAGTCAGTCCCAGAAGTTGGAGTAAAAGCCATGGGCGTCGCGATAAGGGGGCAAGGGGGGCCGCCCCCCCCCCCTTGGAAGTTGGTGAACTTAATGTGCAGCCAGTTACTGACTATTAAACTATTATTTTAATTTTGATATAAAGAACAATTTTTATTTAGTACAAATTAATACGGTTATCTGCAACAAATATAAATTTTGACAATAAAATAATGATTTAATATTATATGATTGCAAATTTCCAACATGTGGCTCCCCCCCCCCCCCCCCCTGGAAAAAAGTCTGCCGACACCCATGGTAAAAGCTGATGTAATAAACATTGGTAGTGGGAAAAGAAATTCTGCAAATGACTCGGTCTCCGCGTATTGCAATGTAGTAAACAGTTTGACAGACCTGATAAGATAACTTGTTGTATTTAATGGAGTACGTCTTAGAGTAAAGGAGAAATTACTTTTCACTCACTTCTGTGAGTCATCTACTGGAGGGCTTGTTATCTTGCAGACCCATAAGATAAGATGATGAACCTTTCAGTAGTTGACTAGGCGTATGTCTCAAACATGAGCAGGGACAAGAATTGTATATTCTAATAATGCCTTTAGTACTCCCGTGTGGGAAAAAAGAGTCATGTCTCGAGTGCCAGGCTACTTAAAACTCCACGAGAACTTGTAGTTTTCAACACGTACGTATGTGTATCATGTAGCGGGTGATCCAAAACACTCCGAACCGGCTGCGTTGTGTTTTGCGTTTACGCGTCTTCAACGCTCGTCGCCGACGGCCGCTGTCACAGAACAGCGCATATGAAACCATACTTCTTTCCCTGATTACCCTCCCCTTATGTAGGACTTACAAGCCAGTGCCTAGGGTCAGACGCTGTCGGGGAGCAGAGGGACCTCTGGACCAGACAGAGTGAAGACCTGGAAGCTGGTGGTCAGTCAAGCACCAGGTATGATAGTGAGGAAGAGGATGATATGAAATGCAGGCGAAATAGGTGATTGGAAGGCTGATAATGGAGCAAGTGGTGGAATGAATGGGGGGGGGGGGGGGGGGGGGAAACCGGAGAAAACCCGACGCCGCTTCGTCCACCACAAACACCACATGCGGGTCCCGCCTAGGTGGTAGGCGAGCGGTCTAACCACTACTCAGCCACGGCACCGCCATTATACTTCCAGACTCGGGGAAGGATGAAGAATAATCCTGGCTGCCGGGAATCGAACCCGGAACCCCTTGCACAGCAGGGAGGTGCTCTACCAACTGCGCTACGGGGCCAGCCCGAAGAAACCATACACCGTTTTTAAAACTACTTTTATAGGCTTTACTTACTGATGTCATTAAAGGAGATGCTGAAACTGGCCACGGTCATTGTCCATACGCACCTCTTTAAGAAACTATCCATCACTCGCCGTAGTTCACGCTGAGAAATGCTGGCAATTTCCTGGCGGATATTTTATTTTAATTCGTCCAGGGTGTGTGGGTTTGTCTTGTACACTTTGTGCTTTAAGTTACCCCAGAGATAGAAATCGCAAATCACCTGGAAATCTTTCTGCAAATCGCACTTTAACTTGGTGAGCTGAGTGAGTTAACACATACGAATCATAAATAAATATACACTGTACAGTAGAAAACAAGTGCTGAGCCATAATACACTTTGTGACTAAGTACAGGACACAATAATAAAACACTGGTAATAACTCGATCAAACGATAGTGCGTCAGCTCAGTACTGCACTTTCAGAGCAGAGAAAAGCAAGTCAACCGCATGACCTTGTGTACAGCAGCTGCGTTATCGTGTTTCTGTGTGCGCATTGGAAAAACACCGCGCAGCGGTTCGGATGCTTTCGAGTCTCTCTGTATATGTGTATGTGTGTCTGTCGGTATGTATGCATTCCAGACATGACGCATTGTTTTTGTCCATGAATGTACCTATGCATTTATGCTTTCAAAACTTTCATAATATGCATTTAGATTAGAAAGTATCAATATATATTGATATAAAATAGAAATTATAGGATATTTTACGCAACCTCTTAGGGAATCCCTTTTTGTGGAAATCATATGACTAAATTATTCAACTCAATAACTTTTATCTTTAATATTGAAGAGTTAGGATAAACCCCAGGAAGTAGCTTTATCTCTTACTTTTATTTTCGGCACTGTTACACCAACCCTGTGACTATTATCTTTGGGTATAATTTCCGGAAAAATTTTAGAAAAAGGTAAGTCGGTTAATAAACAAAGTTGCTATTTAAGTTTAATGTATTTCAAGGATGCGACACGAAGATTTTGAAGAAAATTATGCCTCCACCCTAAAATATCCTTTACGTGGAACATTTTTATTTTCTTGAAAATAGCTCTAACGATTTTGATTAAAATGCCATATTTTGGAGATATTTTTATGGCAAATGAAATGTGTATCGTGAATTTTCTGGCTATAGCCCATGAAGTCCTATTTGCTCTGGATGACTTTTGCATAACTGGTAAACCGCAAGAGATTGAGCAAATTTTACTGTACAAAAACGTAGACCTTGCTAAAACACACAATTTATGCCTGAATAAATTTTTTTTGTAGAGTGAACAATTTCGGAAATATTCCTTGTTATTTGTGTGAGTTTCGGAGAACTAATACTTCTGTCAAATGGAACATCATTATTCATTTTTTTATATGTGCAAAGAGAACGGAATTAGCTTTAAAAGATTTGATTATCGCTCAAAGCCTACTGTATTACCATATTCCCCTTGCACCTACAAGGAAATAAGATAATTTCTGCAATCTCAACTAACACGAAGAAGATATAGGAATAAGAGTTTGTAAGAACGGTTAGTACAAGAGTAGAGAAAGTCATGTGAGTGCAACACATCAGATTTGTGTTTGTTCCAATAGTAGATTTGGGCTGTAAGCGATTGGAGCTGCATATGCTAGTGCGTGACAAATGGGGGCTTAAGCTTTCAGCTAAGGAAGAAAGGATGTAAAGGTAAATTTTATTGAAAAGGTATGTTAACATCTTAGGTTTGTCAATTTTTTTATTGTTTTTATTATACTTCTACATACATGCTAATGAATAATTGTAATTTTTCACGTCTGAGCAGCAACAACGTAGACAGCTTTCTGCTATGGTCAAATGACAATATGCATTAAGAATGGAAGAACTGGCGACGTCTGGCGTTTGGCTCCTGTATTATTTCAAAACAAAAGAGGCGCAGGGTGTCGCGAAACCACTAACGGGGTAAAGAGTTTATACGTATGATACCAGTAATGTGGTCGTGTGAACGAATGTGAGGTTCAAAGAAAAACAAATATTCACATGGTTTTCTCAACCGGCTATCGTTTATTCTTATGTAGTTTCCACGAACTATTCTTACGAAAGGGTATCTTTTACCTGGTGTAGAGAAAGTAATGGGTTAAGATGTGTATAGGATTCCAACTACCTGCTCACGTTTGTTGTGCAGGTTAGAACAGGTATGCAGGCCTGTCGTGGCCCTTCGGTTCTACCAACTTTGAAGCGTGAAGGATTGGGCTTGTGACGTCACAAACACACTTTTTATTTTCAAGGTTTCTCATCGGAGCATGTAGCCTTTCAAATTTTATACCTTTAAATCATTTATCGGTGTTAAAGCTTAGAACGACTGCAATAAATTTACTTTCTCTACCACGTACATACCTAGTCCGTAGAGGAAGTATTGCATTCCACCCGACATTTCGATGTGAGATTTCCCTGAAAATACATGTTTTGATGCTTAGCAGCACACAAGGTTTGTGTGTGTGTGTGTGTGTGTGTGTGTGTTGTGAGCAAAATGTTGCATAAATGCCAAACTTGGTATTATAGTTCGGTGTTTTCGAAATCTGCGACACAAATATTTTGAAAAAGAAAGAAAGAAAGAAGGAAATTCTCACCCCAAACTACCCTTTACTTGTACAATTTTTCGTTATTTTATATTTTCTCGAAAATGCTGCTAACATTTTGATTAAAATACACGTTTAAGATATTTACATGGCAAATGGATTTGGATTTTGTGGGCCTCTTCTTTTGGGGTAAATTTTGTGTAACTAGACCATAAGACTTCCCACACAAAATACGTTATCTCATCAAAACATACAATTTAATTTGAGTAAATTTTTGAGGCATCAGCCATTTTCGAAATATTTATTGTTATTGATTTGAATTTTGTGACTATTTTGTCCTTTTTACTTTCTCTGCTACCTAACTTTAGTAGGTAGGAGGATGTGTTGTATTCTACCAAAAATTTATCGGAACTACGTGCTTTGAGGCCCCTGAATGAAAAAAGAGCAAAAGGTGTGTATATCTGTGAACAGCATAACTCAAAAACGAGAAGTATTTAGGTTCAGGATCTACCAAAGATGCGACAGAACATTTTTTCAAGGTAATTAATTCTAGAAACTATCCTTTAGATATAAAATGTTTCGATATTTATGATTTGCTCAAAATGGCTATTAATGATTTTGATTAAACGACATATTTAAGATATTCTTATAAATAAAATGTGTATATTGAATTTTCTGTGAACTTCTCTTCATTTGGAAAAAAATTTGTATAACATGAACCTGCTACACAAAAAATGTACAGCTCTTTGTAACGCGTAGTTTATTTCAAATGATTTACTGTAGCATGAGCCATATCCGAGATATGCATTCTTTCTCGCGGGAGGGGGGGGGGGGTGGAATTTCAATAGCGTATATAGCGACTAGCTTTTAAACAGTTGACACTCGTGTCAGTTTCCTCGTACCTGCAACAGAATGTGAAATGAAACCATTTCTGCAAATATGCTTTTCAGTTAATATAATGCAAATAGAAAAATAAGCTTTCGTAGGGATATTACGTAGAACCTATATTAACATACACGATAATGGTTAGAAAACTTCATGTGAATGCATTACAAATTATTGTTTTTTTATTCGCTCGGTTGTTCTGGTGCTCATTTAAGAAACGTAGTGTTATTGTGCCATACTGAACTCAAAGATAAGAGAGAGCAGATCCAATGCTACAGGTAACACGAGCCTATGCTCATTCATACAAGAAACTGCTATCGCAGGTAAGGATAAAATATGAAATATACTGGCTCATCCATATATCGTGTCTCCACGGCTGAGACGGGGTTCCGCTCGGCAACAAGAACAGTGTTTGATGGGGGAGGGGGGATAAGATCGATTAACTAGATTATTCAAGGTCTCGCAACGCAGTTTGTACTTTGTACTGGGTTTCAATAAGAGCAACGCGTGTAGTGAGAGTAATGGCAAATAATGTCTCGTTATTCTATTCCACCTCGGATCTTTGTTTATGAATCGTATTTTCGTACAGAATCTGTTCATGCTGTCATGAGATTCTATTTTGAACCCTGTGACTATTATATTTGGGTATAATTAAAGGTAAACTGTATAAAACAAATCCACACAATTAAGACAAACCTAAGGGAAGCATTCGCCAGGAGATCATCTCAATTTCTCTTGTTTCTCAAGAAGATGCCGCGGATATGTAGAAAACGAAGGCAAGTAGTTCCAGTATTTTCTGACAGTGTCTGAATTTATTAAGCGGGTACTCTTGGTAAACAACGGACGCTCGTAATAATAGACAGGCGGGAAGCAATAGCTTATCGACCAAGCGGGACTCCCTATCAGCTGTGGAGACAGGATACATGGATGGCCCTTTAAGTGTATTTATTAGTACGCGTAAAAGTGTAAAATAATAATCATTGGCATAACTTAAATATCCTCAGTAAGGACAACTGAGTTGGTAATGCAGTATATGAATATTTTCATGCTCCGGACATTTTTACTGTGTTTAACGTATTCTGTTCGTTTTGGTATTAGTGCTTCATACTGTTCACAGTTGGAGCAAAAAGAGAGCATTTTCCCAAGTAAACCTTTCTATACATTAGCTCACGGTCCAGAGTTCAACTTAATTTGTTACCCAGACTTTTGGAGCATTTAACGATTCTTGGCTTATTGCGTCGATGGTCGGCTGGTTTCCCGACCCTGTTTCCGAAAAACTCGTTAGGTATATCGGCCCTGTGATTGACCTGACTGCATGAAGGGCACTTTTTCTGGGAATTGTCGTTTCGTGAAGGGTAGTCGGCTCTTGTTCTTAGCCAACATGGTCGCGCGTTGCCTAGCAACGTGGTGGTGTGAGGTGGCTAACCTTGAGCCTCCTTGAGTAACAGTATAATAATGGTAATTGTTGCCCTTTCATACAAGTGTGTAGGGAAAGGTGGAATCGACTGATTCAAATCCTGGTTAGTGCTTGGAATTTTACTTTTCTAGTGGAAGTGTATGTCCAGTGACCTTCTTTTAGGTATACATAACCTTTATAAGACTGTTTTAGTGCACTTCAAGGTAGTATGTTAACTTACATTTACAACTTTTCAAAATATATTACAAGTCTGGTATTTATTAAAACAAGATATTATACTTCAGTACTTGTTATAGTATTTTGTGCTCTGGTTCTTTATTGCATAGGTTGTGAGAAGTATTGAGGTTTTGGCTCAAATTTGGAGAAGAAAAGGTTAGTATCTCTCTGACTTCCGTTCAGTAAGCATTAGGAACAGTACGTAACTAAGCACAATGCCTGCTCACATTATCAGCAGGGCCTTATTTATTTTAAGGAAGGAAACAGAGACGTTACCCCCACCATCAATTTGAAAGGGCTTGGATTCTATCGACATTTAAAAAAAGTTGAGATATTCGTCTGGCATATGAATGTTCTACCTGTTTTCTTCTTCTTCTTCATCTTCATCTTCACCCACCCGTACAAACCAACATTTCTATGACAGATGTATGAGTGGCCAAGTACAGGAAATACATCTTGCATATTGACAGTCATTGATTCAGACACTCAGTAGCAAAATACTATCGCAACTTCTGCTTTAATAATAATAATAATAATGATGATGATGATGATGATGATGATGATGATAATAATAATAATAATAATAATAATAATAATAATAATAATAATAATAATAATAATAATAATAATAATAATAATAATAATAATTTATTAATCCAGTATGTCAAATACACATTGATTTTGGATTCGTCAAAATTAAAAAAAAAATCACAGCAAATTATTTCTATAAAAGAATGTATACTTGGGTAACTGTTCTTTTTTAAAATTATTTTCTTGTTTAACGACGCTGTCAATTGCCAGGATCACATCAGCGTCGCCGGTGTGCCGGAATTTTGTCCCGCAGGAGTTCTTTTACATGCCAGTAAATCTACTGACATGGAACTGTCGTTTTTAAGCACCCTTAAAAACCATCGACCTGGGCCAGGTTTGAACCCGTGACCTTGGGATCCGTAGGCCAGCGTCTAACCAACTGAGCTACCCAGACCGACTGTATACTTGGGGGTTTACAATTCATTTAGACTATATATACGTTCACTGGGCAAAAATTGTTTTAATTTGCGTTTGAATTTGTTTTCAAAATGCTTGTCAAGGATTTAATTGAGTTTGGCAGCCTGTGTTATTCATATTGATTGTCACATACACATTTAGTAGTATTTTATGTCTCATAATCATTGTTTCTTATGTTATGACTATGAATTTGGTTGTTTCTTATTAACAACAATTGATATAGCTTTATACTTATATAAGGAATTAATGGTAAACATTTTTACTATAGAATGTCCGCATACAGGATTCTTTTGCTTGTTAGGTTACAGATTATGCCTATGCATTTTTGTTAAATTAATAATCGATCCATATGATTTCTAGCAGCTGCAGCCTATATTTCAAACCCAAATTTTAAATTCAAGTACATATATGCAGCCATAATAAATCATTTTTCAGAATCGTATATAGGTACTTGTAATTTTGAAAATGTCTAAAAAGCTATATAGATCAACTAGTCACAAATGATCAACATGTTATACATTTTTAACCTCATGTTTGAGATGTTTTTATACCTGTTTAAACACATCTTTTTCGGAAAATACATTTTAAACATATGCACTCAAAATATTTTATTAATAAATCACTTAATATGCATATTTAATAATTGTGCTGACTCAGTGCAGCATACAGCGGCTGTATCGTCTGCATAAGTTATCACGGAAGTATTTTGTCGGCAGATAATGCCATTTACATACTTAATGAAGAACACAGGCCCCAGAATACATGTCGAGTTTGAAAATAATATCCTTCACAGTGTTACTGTTTATTTTCCTTTAAGTTTCTTTTCTTTTAAATGATATAAATAAACGAAAATCTGATGTTGGACTCACATGACTTTCTCTACTCATGTACTAACCATTCTTATAAACTCTTATTCCTATATCTTCTTCGTGTTAGTTGAGATAAACCTTTGTACAAATTATCTTATTGCTTATTTCCTTGTAGGTACAAGGGGAATATTGGAATACAGTAGACTTTGAGCGATAGCTAAATCTTTTAAAGCTTTGAGATCCCGTTCTTTTTGCACTCAATAAATGAACAACGATGTTCCATTTCACGAAAGTGTTAAGTTTTCCGAAACTGACATAAATAACAAGGAATATCTCCGAAATGTTCACTCTACAAACAAATTTATTTAGATATAAATTGTGTGCTTTAGCGAGATCTACAGTTTTTGTAGAGCAAGATTTTGTCTATCTCGTACGGTTTACGAGTTATTCCAAAGTCATCCAGAGTAAACAGGACTACATAGGCTGTAGCCAGAAAATTCAAAATATACATTTCATTTGTCATATAAATATCTTAAGCAAATGGCATTTTAATCAAAATCGTTAAGAGCCATTTTCAAGAAAATCAAAATTTTTGAAAATTTTTTCCATGTAAAGGGTAGGTAGTTTAGGTAGGGATATTTTCTTCAAAATCTTCGTGTCGCATCCTTGAAAGACATTAACTTAAGTACCAACTTTGGTTTTTAACCGACTTTTTGTTTTTAGTTATGCTGTCCATAGACTGACACACACACACACACACACGCACGCACACACACACACACACACACACACACACACACACACACACACACACACACACACACACACACACGGACCTTTTTCTAAAAATGTTTTGTTTTTATTCTGGGGATCTCAAAACTTATATTTCCGATGAAATCTCGATATCGAATTTTTGGGTGGAATACAATACTTCCTTCTACTTACCAGCAGAGAAAATAAAAAGGGTTTAGAACCCTTCTTGTCTCGCTTTGTGCAAACTAATATAGACTGCTTTCATCATGATCATCATCATCATCATCATGATCATCATCATCATCATCGTTGTCGTCATCACCATCAATTGTTGTATTAATGTAAAGCACAAAATATGCATTAATATACAGTATATACATTCCAGCAATATTGATCATCACTTGATTGAGTCAGTGACAGTTGTCTTCTCACACTATATTATACGGTGTCTGTCACACTCGCATTTGTTTCCCGTGTGATGAAATTCTTTAATTTTCCACACTTTGAAGCGGAAGTGATGTGTCGTGAATCTAGTCATGACGTGTCCTAAGTCGTATAGGTGTAGAGTCCAGTCTTTGTTCATCATCATTGTCCTCAAAAGAACCATCCCATATATATTTCCCTTGTATTGGCGTGTCTTGCAACAGTCTAGTGTGGACATAGGAATAGTTGCAGTCTCAGGACCTCACCATTATTGTGACGATGAATGTTGAACACCAATGTGCATAGCAGTCACTTATAAAATTGTGCTGTTACTGTGAGCTTGGCTAGGGATAAACTTGGTCCATAATCAACAACTAGGAGTGTTTCAATTACGCGGGATTCATCAATCAATTTGGTCTTCAGTGCTTGGTAAGAAGTCACTCTTCTCTTATGAACTAAGTATTCAGACTTACAAGGATGTTAATGTCCTCTAGTTCACATAAATGTTGCACTTAGCAGAGTAATCTGGTTTCATATTTGAAAATATGGAGTTTTCTGGGAGATACCGACGGTATCATTTTGAGATCTTTTGTATTTGGTCTGAAGCACTCTTTTAGAAGAATTATACACCTCATTAACTGTAGATTGCGAGCCATCAAAATGTTTTCTTGGGGTTTTAGATGTGAATTAATGTGAAGATCTGTGAGGAATTTGCTCCCAATGGCTTTGAACTAGTTTCCAAAAGTCAAGCGAAACGTTATTTGGCCGGTTTGTGAATGTACCTATTCTGTAGATCACAACGTAGAGCTTGTAAATAACCTTGTGTGACTCGAATTCTTTTAGCATTAATTCGAAAAATATTACAGAATCAGATACTGCGTGTATGAAGGAGTAGAGCTACACTAGTGTCAATTATTTATCCTGTACTCTGGACAGAAAGAAATATGTTTTCATCAATGAAATAAGTTTGCAAAATTGGATTGTAGATGGCCACTTTCAGTCATTCCTTACTTCAGTATAATCTGTGAAAATTTACGACTATATGTGTAAATTAAATACTAAATCTTTATTCTATGGAATGTGGTTTTCCTTCTTCTATGTTAATTTTTGAGATCATAGGTTGAAAAACTGTTATTTTACCATTAAGCTTACCAATTCGGTGTTATTGGAACAATAAAAATATTCACAGTGAGAAATGACTGATAGGTTTCTCATGAGGTTTTGATTTGATTCTTGGCATAAATTCTAAAGTATTTTCTTACTCAAAACTTGCAAACATTTTAGCATAAAAATGTGTTGGTGTCTTATCATTTTCACACCTCTGTACATAGTGCCTCTTCTGACTTCGTATTTAAGGTTACAGGGCTTAGGTTTGTTATTTTCGATTACAAGATGGTTTTTAGGTGCAATAAAGTTTAGCAGACTCGCTAGGTATGGATTGGCTTATTTTTGTGTCCCATATAATGACGTTTAAAAGATAAAATAGTGCACATATACATTTATTTGAGCAGCACTGTTTAACAAACTGGTATTTCTTTGTCTTATGTCATTTTATTCTTGGCTGCATTTCTCTTCCAGTTATTTTTGTGCAACGCAATCTTCATTCCAAGTTTATTTCGATGCATCACACTTTCAGTGGCATCCTGAGACGAAGAAGAAGAAAGTCTGCAAGTAGTATTTTGAAATTAAGGGTAACCCTCTGTGAAATATCATAACTCTACAATTTCAAGTCGGTTCATTTGAAATTTCAGCATAGCAATCGGGATTTAATACATATGTAGGCCAAATTTAAGGTATATTTTAAATTAGTTCCTAAGATATTATCTTTTTTTTTTTTTTACTGTTTTTAAAATTGCTTCAGATGATCAAATAATTTCTTGGGAAAAATAATATCGTGTAAATAAATTGTGGAGATGCATTTTTAATTATCCTAATAGCTTAAAAAATGTTAAGCGTAAGAATTAAACTTTTTGCTTAACATTACACACTATGTGATTGTTTAATAACTTCACAACTAACCATGTTAACAAACTTTCATCTCATCATTTTTGTCCTGTTATTAACACGCAGATATAGATATCGTTGACTTATACCGAAAAGAGGGCCCAAAAAAAAAAAAAAAAAAAAATGTTATATTGTTTAACGACGATGTCAATTGGTAGGATCTCATCAGTGTCGCCGGTGTACCGGAATTTTGTCCCGTAGGAGTTCTTTTACATGCCAGTAAATCTGACATGGGACTGTTGCTTTTAAGCACACTTAAAAACCATCGGTTTGGGCCAGATTTGAACCCGCGACCTTGGGATCAGTGAGCCAGCGTCTAACCAACTGAACCACCCAGACCGACTGAAAAGAGGGCCCTGTGGAGGATTTTGAAAGTGGGAATTTGGCAATAAATGAAAAATCCAGAAAAGGGTGTTTGCTAAAATGACGCTGTTTAAAAGGCATTCAGTACATATAAATATCCTCCATAATTGTTTCTGGTCCTCTGCGACTAATTTAGTGTTTGAAGATGCGTGAGGCTTCCCTTGAATAGTCCGTTGGCTAAACTTATCGTTTTTACTACAAGTTTATAGAAAGCTAGGCTTACCGCCAGAAATTTAAGTTGCCCTATGGCGTGCTTTAAAAGGTCATGCTACATAGAAAACAAGTGTGTTTGTAGAGTTTAATAACACAAACATACATATTTATGAATTTTTGCATTTTTTCACAGATGAACAGGTATCCTTAATACAAGATGAAGAAAACACACAAGAAATGAACGTGTAGGTATTTTGTCCAGAATTATGCAGCTCTGTATAAAACAAATGCTTTGGAAGGACTTGAAAGCTTCAAATTACATTTCTGTGCTAGCAGGGGATTTTACATGACCTCATTATTTAGTTTCCCCTGACCTCTGTTGTAGTGGTATTGAACTAAGGTAAATATGTGCCCATAAAGGACAGTTGAAAGAACCGTTCCGTTCAAAATAAACAAGGTAATTTCTCAGGTCCTTAGTTGGAAGGTATGTTAGCTTTAGCCCGTCAATATATTTATCAAGTTCCAAACAACCAGTGTATCGTAACTTTTGAGATTCTGACTATACTAATGTGTTAATAAAATATAATGCAGTTGTTTAGTGAAAGTAATCACATCCCAGAGTAAAAAACTGCTCGCGAAGACTAAACCGACACTAGAAATAGATTAGAGGTCAAGAAGCAATTTAGAAGAAATCCGATGTGTTGCACTCACATGACTTTCTCTACTCTTGTGGTAACTATTCTTACAAACTCTTATTCCTCTATCATCTTCATGTTAGTCGAGATAAACATTTGCTAACTTTCTTGTAAGTGCAAGCGGACTATGGGAATACAGTAGACTTTGAGTGATAGTCGAATCTTTTAAAGGTCGTCGCTATATGAAGGCTTTGGAATTCCGTTCTCTTTGCACGGCCAGGAAATTAAGAGTGAATAACGACCTTCCATTTGAGAAAACTATAAATATTGGAAAACTCACACAAATAACAAGGAATATTTCCGAAATGGTTCGCCCAACAAAAAATGAATTTGTATAACTTGTGTATTTTAACGAGATCTGCAGATCTAGTTTGGTCTCTCTCATACGGTGTACCAGTTATACAAGTCATGAAGGGTAAACAGGACTACATGAGGTTTAACCAGAAAATGCATAATATGCATTTCATTTGCCATAAAAATACCTTAAAACATATGACATTTTAATCAAAATTGTTAAAGCCATTTTTGAGAAAAACAAAATTTTCGAAAATTTTTCCATTTTCCAAATTTAGGGTGGATGAATTTTCTTCAAAATCTTCGTGTTTGAGTTATGGTGTTCGCACACACACACACACACACACACACACACACACACACACACACACACGCTGGAACACACACACACACGGACCTTTCTCTAAAAATGCTTTTTTAGATTCAGGGGTTACATTCCCGGTGAAATCTCGACAGAAATTTTGGGTCAAATGCAATACAAAAAAAAACCTTTAGGAGGAATATCTGAGCAACTGACATATACATTATTACTTTCTTTACGTACTTTTAGAAAAAGGTCCATGTGCCCTTGTGTGTGCCAGTGAACAGCATAACTCAAAAACGAAAAGTTGGCTAAAATATCAAACTTGGTATTTAAGTTCAAAATCTTCTAAAGATGTGACACCAAGATTTTCAGGAAACTCCCTACACCAAACCACCTTTTACTGGAAGATATTTTGATATGTTCCATTTTACCAAAAATTACTAACGATTTTGATTAAAATGCCGTGTGTTTATGATATTTACGTACATGCCAAATTAAATGCCTACCTTGAATTTCCTGTAAAAGACTCATTTTAAATGGCTTTGCTGTAATTGGTAAAGCGCGAGATATAGACAAAAGCTTACTGCACAACAAATTTAGGTATCGTTAAAGCACATAGTTTGTCCTTTTTTGCGTTAACTGTTTCCGAGATATTATTTGTTATTGGTTATATTTTTAAAATTGCAAATAGCTACTCTTTTGCACTTAAGGAAACTCGAACACGTCAAACCATTACCTCTCCCATATTGGTTTATTCTTCTAAGGTTTTCTGAAACTTTGTAGATTCTTCGCTATGACGTCAAGTGAATTGGAAGTGATAAAAAGTATGAGTTGCAGTTTAGACTTCTGTGTTATTTTTGCAAAAGCTTCCATGTCCCAGAGATCGTTAAGATGATGCAGGGAGAAGTTATACCAACGTAGGAATAATAAAATAATAACATTATAAACTTTATTTTTAAAATGTAGCATCGGTTCTGTGCCAAGGCAATATTTTATTGAAAGTCAAAACAAATATCTGTTTTTATAAATTAATATCGGTTCAGGCAAATAGAGTTAAATGGTTCAACGTTTTCTTATATATTCAGAATTTCAGTGGTCTGCCAACTGAAGGGTTTCATTGCCACGACCAAATCCTCTTAGAAAATCTGCAGCTATCTGTGAAAATACTCAGAAAGAAAGCATCTCAAAATTAGTTTGTTCGTTTGCTCTTGAAGATTGCATTACCTTCCGTTTATCGTCAGATTCACAAGTTCTAATCAAAACTTGTTCAGAACTCAGTAAATTTAGATTGAAGCCCCCAGAAAATGTTGGGATATCGGCTTACTGAAGGAGAAGGATAAATTCATCTCATAGTAATGACGTTTTCAAGTAGATGTGCATGGAGAAATGATTATGAATACGCACGTTTTCCTGGATGTGGGTTTTCCTTCTCGGAGTCTTCTCTTTTCCTCATAGCACAAATATCGATAACTTCACCTTAGTGGCCTTGGGTTCGTTCGAGAAGCACTCCACTGTATGTGCAGACGTGAGTTTGTTATAAACAGGGCCCGGCCGGATGTTTATGACAAGCTAGGGGTTTTTTTTTCCCCTCCATAGAAAGTATAAGGGAAGCACGAGTTTATCGATGGGGATTAAAATTATGCGATTCGCAAGGGTCATAAAACGTCATATTTAGGCTCTTTTAACGTTTTGACTTTCTCTACCACGTATAGTAAAGTAGAGGAGGTATTGTATTCCACTCAAAAATTTGATGTCGAGATTTCACCGGAAATATATGTTTTGAGGCCCCCGGAATCCAAAAAAAGCATTTTCAGAAAAGCGCGCGTGTGTGTTTAATGTTTTTCAAGGACGCGACACGAAGATTTTGAAGAAAATTGCTCCACTCTAAAAACTACCCTTTACTTGGAAAATTTTTCGAAAATTTGTAATTTCTTGAAAATGAGTAACGATTTTGTTTAAAATGTTATGTTTTGAGATATTTTTATGACAAATGAAATGCGTATTTTGAATTTTCTGGCTATTGCCCATGTAGTCCTATTTACTCGATGACTTTTGCATAACTGATAAACCGTAAGAGATAGACCAAATCGTACTATACAAAAAAAAATGTAGATCTTGTTAAAACACACACTTTATGTCTGAATACACTTTTTTGTACAATGAACCATTTCGGAGATATTCCTTGTTATTTGTGTGAAGTTTGCGGAACTTCGACTTATGTCAAATGGAACATCGTTATTCATTTTTTATGTGTTATGTTTATCTCAACTAACACGAAGAGGATATAGTAATAAGAGTTTGTAAGAATGGTTAGTACAAGAGTAGAGGAAGTCATGCGAGTGCGACACATCAGATTTTTTTTTTTTTGTCATTTTCTTGTCATTTTTCATATTATAGTAATATTTTCCCTTAAATTTTCGTATTTTTGTCATATTTTCATATTTCTCAGTTTCGCATATGTGTTTACAGTCGGCCTAAAGACGATTTCCACATCTCCTAATTCTTGTCTGTATTAATACAGGTCTTTCTCCCGATACAATGTTGCGCGCAAATAGAAGATCTTTCCTTTTTGAAAACTTCAAAATGTGACATTTATTTAATTCTGTGCAGAGCTGAGGGTTAGCTCTGGATTGAGCAATTAAATATATTCAAAATGCAACAATAAAATTAATATATTTATTATTGCGTGTGCAGGATTTTTAAAGTAGATTTTCAATGTAATGTTAATTTAAACAGCATTAAATTTTTAAGAATTTCGACACTGCACAAAAAAAGTTTAGGTAATATTTATGGTCATTTTCTAATTTTTTCGGTCATAAACATTGGGGTCCTGGGTATAATGGACCTTAAACACATAGGGAAAGAAGGCTCATATCAACAAAGATTTGACAGTTAGGAATATCAAGTTTACCATACTATTACGTCACGAGTGTGTAAGAAAGAGAAGTGTACAAATGTGCGACTCAAGTCGCTCAACTAACGCATACTAAACAAGGAACATGGCCGCAACACTGCGAGTATGACGTCACAGTAGCACAGGCGGTCATAAACTCAGTCCAGTGCGCTATTTTCCATTCCCCGGGGCTCATATTTTAAAGTTAATTTTAGGGGTGAGGGCAGCTCAAGTTGAAAACAAAAAGATAAATTGCCATGTCATTTAATTTCAACTACATTATAATTCGCAGTGCAACGCATACGATGTTGTTAACAGCTAGTGTGTTTCTGGGGCGTTAATTAACATTAAAACACACTGCTCCTGTGCTTATTTTGCGATAGAAATTGTTTAAAAGTTTGCCTTGATAACCAGAAAAACAATTTATTCGAGTGACGTACACAGATACATAATAGTAAAAAGAACTTAAGTTAC
Organism: Tenodera sinensis; assembly: GCA_030765045.1. NCBI lineage: Eukaryota > Metazoa > Arthropoda > Insecta > Mantodea > Mantidae > Tenodera > Tenodera sinensis. Next base: position 33,389,973 of record CM060964.1, read on the forward strand.
CTAAACATTGCCCTACTGAAAGTTTTAAATAGCAATACATGGCAGAGTCCCAGTTTTACTGTGCAAACTAAGTGATATTTCGGTTTTGGGGTGTGCCCCTTTACTTCAGGGAAATTGCTGAACTGCCAAAAAGGCTCATTCTCTAAGAGGGTGGGGGAAACAGTTATTTATGTAACTAGTGTATAATCTGACTCATTATGATATGAGTATATGTTTATTTTTATGAATGTCACAATGAAAAGGGTACACAGGTGTTACATACAACGTTTTATTCAATTTTAGCATTAAAATATTTTTAAAAATTAATACATTTGCTAAATGAAAAATCATAATGCATCAGAGTATAGATGTATGACGTAATATGACTGCTAAGCACATGCTTTTTCATTTGTTTCAACACTTATAGAGGAAAACGGAAAGTAATGATAAAACTATTGAAAATATGGATCGTATTGCCAGAAAATTCAAGGTATGACCTAGAAAGGACCATGTAGTTGTCTGTATCCGCCACTGCATACTGACTGTCTCTCCGACCGAGTAGTGGAGTGGGAAATAGACGCTCATTAGGTAATGTTCTCCAAAGAGAGAAGGTTGGACATTCCTGGGTTAGACATTTCTCATTTATTGCGAATCACTTTTGTTTCCTCCCCTTTATGGAATTGTCATGTCCCCGCAGTTCGGGAACCACTGGTCTAGAATGTCCGAGGTATTGCCATTTTCAGAAACAGAATTACTGGTCCACAGTAATATTAAAGTAATTGATTCTAGGATTTTGAAATTGTTTACTTTTGGCTGCTGATTTTGTAAGTATATGCGAAATATCTTGTGGTCTCTGCAAGCCAATTCAAGTCAAAATCACAGAGAAACGTGGTTTTAGAAATCCACTTTTTGACTTGAGCAAAAAATACCTCATCATCAGCTCTTTCTCACACGCTATATGAGCATATTGATTGATGCTGTTTTGTGTGAACATCTAAAATGTATTATCGGGAGTTGAAATGTCCTATCTCTTCGATGTTAATAGATAACCCATTATCCAGAATACTATTTGAGATGATTAGCTGAATATTTTAAGACATTTTCTGTGGTATATTTACAGTTGACTGAAGAAACAAAAACACACTTTCTTTATCAAAAGCAAAGTTATGATTTTTAATACAATGTCTAGATTTTTATTGAAATATAAGGGGTTTAAAATTTAAAAAAAGCTAACTAGTATGCCTAATACATAAAACTGTTTTCATTAAAATAAAGCTTATTTAGTATCAAAGGTGTGATAAAAATTCAGCACATTATACCATGGAGTATACAGTTTTGTAAAAAAGTATTCATACACCATTGTTTATTTAGAATATCTTCATTTATTAGAACTAAAGTTCAAAACCAGAGTTGATATTTGGTAAACTAACAGTATGGGGTTTCCTCCTGATTCAGTATGCATAAAAGGATTAACCAAATTAGTCCTTTGTAAACGTAAATAAACATTTTCTGCCAGATGTCTTCACGCAATGGGGAAAAAGTATTCATACATTCAAAGAAAATGATAATTCACATAAATATAATAACAATATTAATACTTTGTAGGCGTTCTTGTTCTACGTATCAGTTTTGTTAATCTATTTGACATGGAATGAACCAGCTATTTGGTGGTCTCTGAGACTCTGATGTAATATTTTGCCATTCTTGTGGTAGATATTGTGTAGAGCTATCTTATTTCATATTTCATGTTTTCTGACCATTCTTTCGAGTGTATTACAAAGATATTCAGTTGTTCAATTGTATTAAGGTCTGTGCCCTGTGCTGGAAAGTTAAGAATGTGGGGAGCATAGTACGACAGCCATATATGAACAATGGGTTGCATGATTAGGGTCATGTTTTGTTGATGAAAGCAATCTGAGCCTAAATGCAAGCTATCAACACTTTCTTTTGCATATTTTCCTTTAGGATATTTAAATACTGAAATCTATCCATATTATCTACAACAAAAGAAGTTGCCCAACACCAGATGTAGCCATACACCCCCATAACATAACTTCTCCACCACCCACCGTGGCCTATTTTTCTGTTGCACGGCATTTAGAAAATTATTAGTTCTTTAGAAATTGCAGTTAAAGATGAGAAAGCCTAAAACCTCTATGCAGCTTTATTTTCAATAATATTTTAATCGATTTATTTACGACTAACATACCTCTATGAAGGTAATACCAAAATGAGTGGAAGATCATGTGGAAGTAAAACCTGCATTTGGGGAAAAGATCACAAAATTCAGCATTTCGACTCCCTTTAAAGAATGCATGGAAATGCTTTGATGGAAAGTTACATCTCGATCTTTTCTCAGGCAGAAAGAAGAATTTGGCTTTCACTACAAAAAGCAAATGGCTGTAGGCTGAAAAAGCCGACTCCTATAAGCTTGGCGCCGTGGGTTTCTCCCGCATGATTTGGCCAGACGAGGAATGCCTGCATGAACAAAGAATGGGCTACCATTAAGGTTCATGCTGAAACCCGTTCGGGTTTGTTCCCACCTGTTGTCTTCTTCGGTTTAAATCAACGAAAACCGGAAGAGATGCCACTTCCCACAGCTGTGTTTCCAACAACAGCTGTTCACCAGAAGCGCTGCACTTATTTCATTTATAGTGCCCTCTTGCTTGGCTTATCATTTCAATATCGTGCTGCAGAAAAATGCAATAAAATGTTAACGGTGAAACGGCCAGGTAGCCAGAACAAGGTCAGCTTCCTCTTTAGCATCGCTTTTCTTGTTACCTTTAATGATAGGCACGTCCCATGTTGAAAGCCTTGTCGCCAAATATAACGGAGACAAGTAATAAGTGCACTCCAAGTATACTAATGTGTTCGGACTTGGAACTTCAGGTAAATACATATTTTGTTTTCGTCCCAATAGGAACTTGAAACCGAGTTTAATATTCTGGATATTCACACCACAGTAAACATTTTAGGTTTTATTGCACATAAAACATTTTCTGATTTTTAATATAAGTAAATATTTTCGGATATTCACATAAATGACAGAAAATCGCCTAAAAGAAAGCCCTTCATAAAACAATTTTTACATATTTACGTAAAGTCACATAGAAGCAGCAGGAGAATTATTTTTAATGAACCACCATCCAACTTGTTTAGTGCTCAGTTACATAGGCCAGATGTTGCAATTGTTATTCATTATTAGAAGAACTGATATCAGCTAAAGTATCCCTTCAGTTGGAAGAAAGTATAAACACCCTGCTTTCTCAAGCTACATGAGCCCACAAAATAAGAACGATTCTGTATAGTCGATTATTTATTTGCAAATCCGCAAAGCTATTCAGTCTTCTAGTTGTGTTGTGGTGTTGGGAAGTAACATACCAACAGTTTTGAGTTCACAGAGGATTAAACATGCTCAGAGTGAAAAGCAGTGCAAGTTACCGTGTTCAACAATATGCTACGGAATTTAAAGGTATTTTCAGTTATGATGGTAAAATCCTGTATCGTTAGACATGTGGTAATTGACAAATGTCAATTTTTCGGGATGAAAAATGTAAGGGAGCATGCGGTCGTGTGCTGTAACTCATTACTTGGTGATCCCTTCCAAGAATAATGTCTGGTGAATACCACGTACATTTATATTAGCTCAGCCATTCACATCTTAAAAAAACAGATTATTTGTTTTGGCACATTTTTTACATTTTCAGCACATAAAAAGTAGGTATTTCCCAAGCGTTTAGCACAGGGGTGTCCAAACTTCTCTCTTTGGAGAACCTTGCGCAGTGAGTGGCAGTGCCTCACTCCACTCCTCAATCGGAGGCGATTCCATGGCAGTTTCTAAGTAATACCTTGAGCTTTTCCGGGAATTTCCTCAGAAGACAGACAAAAGCTTACTAAATAAAAAATGTAGATCTCTTTAAAACACACAATTTATGTCAAATACTCATTTTTTCTTTTGAGCGAACCATTTACGAGATATTCTTTCTTATTTGTCTGAATTTGCCAACATTTATACTTTTTTTAAAAAATAGGAATCTGTTATTAGCTTTTCATTCCTTGGCTTTGCAAAGAGAACTTGAATTTCAAAGGCATCGCATAGCAACCAGCTCTTAAAAGATTTGACTATCGCTTAAAGCCTACTGTATTCCTATATTCCCCTTGCACCTACAAGTAAATTCGCTATAAGGTAATTTCTGAAAATGCTTATGTCGATTAAAATGTAGTATGTAGAGAAATAAACATTTGCAAGAATAATGTGTATAAGAGTGAATATAGCTCTGCATGTATTTGCGAACAGAATTTCTCCAAATTGAACTATATTAAAAGTCTGTATCGCAATATGTTACGCGAGGGTCATTTGGTGTATCTTCTAAGGCTATGCGGGTTCGTGATGGACGAAGCGGCGCTGGTGCGGGTTTCCTCCGGGTTCTCCGGTTTCCCCCGACATTTCATTCCACCGATGCTCCATCTTCATTCCATGTATCATCAGTGCCGTATATACTAAAAGTGGGCGTTAAACACACACACACACACACACACACACACACACACACACACACACACACACACACACACACACACACACACACACACACACACACACACAGTCTATGCACTTCTTAAACGTGAGCAGTACCAAAGAAATCACTAATGAACAGATGTTTAACGTATATGATTTGAAAGTGCTTTCGTAAATCAAACGCAACGTACTTGTAACCAACCTGCCACTGCAACACAAGGCACGGTATGGGTGTTAAAGAGAGGCAAAGTCCGCGTATGTTGGAAGGAGGTAAACCCACATTCCCCTCTCGCAAAGGTTGGACATAGTTGATTTAGCACCTAAAAATCTGAGCCTTCGAAGACTTGATTACAGAGTCGATCATTTTGATTTGGCAGTATTATAAGTAAACAATAGCGAACTCATGAATAAAGAACCTGCAAGCATGGAGGTTATATCATATAGAGTACATATAGAAACAACTCACACATGGACAACACTTATAGCATTAGCACTACTTGACACCTGTAACGCGATATCAAAAGCCCCTGGTACTTACATACAGTGATTAAAATGTTCCAGGTTTTTACTTCGAACTGTGGAACTGTGGACTTGAAATGCTTTGCCAGTTGCAACTGGCACGTGCTTGTGACAGCTGAAGCTTCAGCCACTTCGGTCAAAATGTATACCTACTTTGATCTTAAGTTTTCAATGTACTTGCAAGCCTATGGGTAAATGTCAGCTATACAAAGCATGGATGCCTGATTAACTAGTTCATATCTACAATAGTTTAAAAGAGCGATGACCAACCTTGTCTCTTTGGAGACGCTTAGCTGCTATTCCACACCTGCTCCTTCAGTCGGAGGGTGAATCAGCCCACAATCAGACAGTCAGTATCCAGTGGCCACACAAACAGGCGATTCCATGGCAGTTTTTAAGTAATAACTTGAATTTTTTGGGAATGTCCTTAGAAGATCACTTCATTTTGGTTGACGTTTGCATAAATGGTAAACAGTATGAAACATACAAAAACTTAATAAGAAATGTGGATCTCGTTAAACCCCTAATGTATGTTAAATACTATTTTTTTTTTTTTCTTTTGAGTGAACCATTTCTGAGAGATTCTTTGTTTAGTTTGCCATCACTTACACTTTTCTCAAACATGAAGGAGAACGGAAATCCAAAAGCATTGCATAACAACCAGCTCTTAAAACATTTTACTGTCGCTTAAAACCTACTGTATTCTCATATTCCCCTTACACCTACAAGAAAATTAGCAGTACGATAATTTCTGAAAATTCTCATGTTAATTAAAATTAAATATACAGAAATAGGTATTTGCAAGAATAGTTTGTCTATACGAGTGAGTACTATACTAAAACTCTGTATCGCAATAGGTTACGCGACGATCACTTGGTGTATCTTCTAAGGCTGTGGACTTCGACCTTGTCGCCAAACACTGATAGACTTCTTAAACGTAAGCAATACCAAAGAAATCACTAATGAACAGGTGTTCATCGCGTAAGATTTGAAGGTGCTTTCGTAAATCAAACGCAACATAAATATAACCAAACCGCCGCTGCAACACAGTTGGGTGTTAATAGAGTGGCACAGTCCGCATAAAGTGGAAGGGGCTAAAGAAAACCTCCCCTCTCTCGCAAACGTTGGCTATCGCTGATTTAAAATAATGTTCTGTTTATAAGCAGGTGAAGGTTGTTTCAACTCCCAGCGTGTAGCAAACTGTAAGTTACCCAACCAAAACCCTGTGCACAACTTATTCTGATTCGTGTAAAATTGATAAACAAGAGTTTTGCTTGATTATGGGCTATGGTGAACGCCTCCTGATCGACTGGCAGCCAGATTCGTGATGGAATAGATACGTCTGCTGATAATAGTAAAGAGCAAACTCAAATTGATATTAACTATCTGATAAAGTACATTTTCACACACACACACACACACACACACACACACACACACACACCACACACACACAGACACACACACCACATACACACACACGACCACCACCACACACCACACACACAGACACTCACACACACACCACCACACACCACACACACACCACATACACACACCACCACACACCACATACACACACACCACATACACAAACACACACACACACGACCACCACCACACACCACATACACACAGACACACACACATAGACACAGACACACACACACACCACCACCACCACACACCACATACACACACCACATACACACGACCACCACCACACACCACATACACACACCACATACACACGACCACCACCACACACCACATACACACAGACACACACAGACACTCACACACACACCACCACACACCACACACACACCACATACACACACACCACCACACACCACAGACACACACACACCAGACACCACACACACAGACACACACCACCACACACCACACACACATACACACACCACCACACACCACATACACACACCACACAACATACACACCACACACACACGTCACCCCACATACACACCACATACACAGACACACACACCAGACACCACACACACAGACACACACCACCACACACCACACACACATACACACACCACCACACACCACACACCACACACACATACACACACCACCACACACCACACACCACACACCACACACACATACACACACCACCACCACACACCACAGACACACACCACACACACAGACACACACATACACACACCACACACATACACACACCACACACACCGACACACACATACACACACCACACACACATACACACACCACCACCACACACCACACACACATACACACACCACCACCACACACCACAGACACACACCACACACACATACACACACGCCACCACACACACACACCACACACAGACACACACCACCACACACAGACACACACCACCACACACCACACACACATACACACCACACACACAGACACACACACACATACACACACCACACACACGCCACCACACACACACCACCACACACAGACACACACACCACACCACATACACACACCACATACACACACCACATACACACCACACACACGTCACCCCACATACACACCACATACACAGACACACACACACCAGACACCACACACACAGACACACACCACCACACACCACACACACATACACACACCACCACCACCACCACACACCACAGACACACACCACCACACACCACACACACATACACACACCACCACCACCACACACCACAGACACACACCACACACACAGACACACACACATACACACACCACACACACCGACACACACATACACACATCACACACATACACACACCACCACCACACACCACACACACATACACACACCACCACCACACACCACAGACACACACCACACACACATACACACACCACACACACGCCACCACACACACACACACCACACACAGACACACACCACCACACACAGACACACACCACCACACACCACACACACATACACACACCACAGACACACACCACACACGCAGACACACACACATACACACACCACACACACACCACCACACACAGACACACACACCACACCACATACACACACCACATACACACACACCACACCACATACACACCACACACACAGACACACATACACACACCACATACACACACCACACCACATACACACACAGACACACACACGCATACACACCACATACATACACCACACCACATACACACACAGACACACACACGCACACACACACCACATACATACACACATACACACACCACACCACATACACACACAGACACACACATACACACACCACACACATACACACACCACATACATACACACATACACACACAGACACACACACGCACACACACACCACACACATACACACAGACACACACACATACACACACCACACCACATACACACATACACACACCACACCACATACACACACATACACACACCACACCACATACACACAGACACACACACGCACACACACCACACCACATACACACACAGACACACCACACGCACACACACACCACATACATACACACACCACACCACACACACACACGCACACACACACCCCATATATACACACAGACACACACACACACCACATACATACACACACGCACACACACACCACACCACACACACAGACACACACACACGCACACACACACACCACATACACACACCACAGCACACACACACAGACACACACACCACATACACACACACCACATACATACACACACCACATACATACACACACCACACCACATACACACACCACACCACATACACACACAGACACACACACGCACACACACCACATACATACACACACCACACCACACACACACACCACATACACACACAGACACACACCACATACACACACCACATACATACACACACCACACACACACCACATACACACACCACATACACACATCACATACACACACCACCACACACCACACACACACACCACATACACACACACCACCACACAACACATACACACACCACATACACACACACGACCACCACCACACACCACATACACACATAGACACAGACACACACACACACCACCACCACACACCACATATACACACCACACCACATACACACACCACACCACGTACACACCACACACACACACGTCACCCCACATACACACCACATACACAGACACACACACACACCAGACACCACACATACAGACACACACCACCACACACCACACATACATACACACACCACACACACACACAGACACACATACACACACCACGGGTGCTTTGAAGCACGTTTGAAAACAACTATGGAAGAAAGTGTGGTCGACTACCACTTTTGAAGGGTTAGGCAGCTTAGAAAGTGGGGTAACGGGGCATCTGAGGAAACGCGTGGGCGGTACCTCCATCCTGGGACTTGCTATGTGCTTTCAAGCCCTACATTCAAACTAACATGTCCGAATTGTGTAATTCTGCAACACTGCAGTTTATCTTCAGAAATCCGTGTAAAGTTTATATTTATTATATTGCCTTTGGTTGTTACATTAAAGTCACATCTCATTCACACTCCCAGACTCTAGGGAAGATAGGGAATAATCCTGGCTAAAAAAAGATTCCCATTCCAGCCGATAATAGAACCCAGGACTTCCGAATGCCAACCACCAGACCACAGAAAGAGACAGCATATAAAGGTGTTTGAGCATACCTGAATGTAGTTATTATACGTCTGGTAGCTGCACTATAATGGACCTCATTAAAGTGCAGATTTCTACCAATTTGAAGAAAGCGCAACTATCGATTATTCTCGTATACGTTCAATCGAAGAACAGTTAACGCGAATTTAGGAAACGTAAAAATGTAGGACACGAGTGTTGTGAGATGCAACTTACACCGGCGGAAAGTCGTGAAAAAGCAGACTGTGTGAGTAATGTCTTATTACCACAAAGATCAAGAAACACGCACGAAACAAAATATGTGTTGCACTCACATGACTTTCTCTACTCTTGTACTAACTAGTCTTTCAAACGCTTATTCCTGTATCTTCTTCGTGTTAGTTGACGTAAACATTTGCAGAAATTATTTTATTGCATACTTCCTTATAGGTGCAAGAGGAATATGGGAATACAGTAGGCTTTGAGCGATAGTCAAATCTTTTAAAGCTTTCAAATTCCGTTGTCTTTGCACGGCTAACATAAAAAATGAACAACGATGTTCCATTTGACGAAAGTTTGAGTGTTCCAAAACTTACACAAATAACAAAGAATATCTCCGAAGTACACTCTACAAAAAAAAACTTATTTGAACATAAATTGTGTGTTTTAGCAAAATGTACATTTTTGTAGAGTAAGATTTTGTGTACCTCTTATGGTTTACGAGCTATTCAAAAGTCATCCAGAGTAAACAGGAGTACATGGGCTATAACTAGACAATTCAAGATATGCCTACATTTTATTTGTCATAAAAATATCTCAAACATGTGGCATTTTAATTAAAATCGTTGCAGCCATTTTCAAAAAACAAACATTTTCGAAACATTTTCCATACAAAGGGTAGATTAGGGTGGAGGAATTTTCTTCAAAATCTTCGTGTCGCATCCTCGAAAGACATTAACCTTGAATACCAACTTTGGTTTTGAGCCATTTTTGAGTTTTGCTTTCCACAGACTGCCATACAGACACACAGAAAGACAGACATACACACACGGACCTTTTTCCAAAAATGATTTTTTTTTCAAGGTGTCTCAAAACATTTATCCAGTGAAATCTCGACATTTTTGGGTGGAATACAATACTTCCTCTGCTTTACTATACGTAGTAGAGCAAGTAATAGTATGTCCAATTCCTGGACTGGAGGAAATCAGTATACATAACCTCATTTTCAGAAAATGTATTGTTGTGTGCTTTGAAGAACTGTTGCAAAGTATAAAACCATTGATCTTGTGGACTCCCTACTCTATTTTGAAATCAACTGTTCAAGATCGAGATAAAAATAGTCAATCAAATGAATGTTTTTCTGCGTAAGGTGAACTCAGTGCACTTATTCACTCAGGTAAAGGTATGATGTTAAATATACTTTATTAATATTCTTATGTTATGCACATCGTCGAGCATAAATGGTCAATAAAGATTATGGAACAAGAGGAGTGAGTTAATTGCTTAGCATCTTAATTATTACCGTTATGGTCTCATTACATAATATATTACTGAAGATGAAACAATCCCTTCAATGGATGCGAGGTTGCCTACGTATAAACCATACACTGTAGCTGACTGTGAGTGGTACGCGCTCATAGGTCAACAAGAACAGGTTCCAGGTGCACAGGACAATACAGAGAACACCCCCCCCTCCCCCCCCCCTCCAGTGACTTAATGTCAGTTTGACGTTATGCTGATATCCTGGTGACGAAGGGATTGTTTCATCGTTATATTTTACTAATTGTTCATTTAGCTCATATGAAGTTCTCCTGACTGCCCTATCTGTATACAGGAGAGTTAAAAAGATAAAATTGAAGTCAAAAGTTCTGTTGGCTGTAAACGTGTCTGCTTTGAACTTGTAGGGGGAAATTCTCCCTCAGCAGCGCGTGTATCTTGTCACTCATTAGTGGTTGTGCTGGTGCGAAGTTCTGGTTCCTTCGCATCTTCATTCCATCCTTGTCGGCGCGGGAGGGGTGGGGTGGGGGCGAGGATCTGTATTGCATTCACACCACTTTCTACCGTCTTATTTTTATACAACACGTACTTATAGTTCATTTTATAATTAGGCTGACATCGCAACTAAGGTGTTGAGAGCAGTTAAGTGCAACCATCTCCTGTCACGTGATTTACCCACGTGGGGAAGGTATTCTGATGTGTCTGATTGGCTAAAGTTAAATATGAATCAATTGCTAGTGGATGGAAGCTGGCTAGCAACGAACTCTACTCCAGCCAATGAAGGTTGCGACCGCGCCAATCATGGAAGAGAAGCTGGGCTCAAAACTTGCTGATTTGTGATACTATTTGGCCTTAATCTCTATGTACATCCGCGTAGTTCTAGCAATGTTAGAGCGAGCCCACTAACTTTTGTGAGCTATCAGTGCTACCTTTGAACACCAAGAAAACTTAAAACAAAGAAAGAAAAAGAAAAAGAGAAGAAAGGAAAAGAAAAGCTCTCTGCATTACTGTAGTCATGTACACGACGGCGTACAAGCTCTTCGCGGGATGTGTGTAGGTTTTTTCTGTAAGTACTAGGGCGTGGAAGTTCAAGACCTATAAATTACCTAAAAATAGGCTAAACTGGCGTAATTAGTGCACAAAGAAAGGTAAAAATAAAACGCAAATTGTTTATTAGTTTTAATACTGTGATGCCGGACGCGGCGCATAACGAGAGACGATGGGGGCTAAGCTACTTCACACTACATAACAGGCCGGCGAGCAAACAATGGCGCTCAAGGTCGCCTTGTGCGACTGTGTATACGCGGCTAACAACAATGAAAGTGGTTAATAAAGTATTGCTGAAACCTCCGAGAAGCGTCCAGCGGCCGGCGTGTTTGTGGAAATCGAGAAAGGTCCATTCTACGTCGTCCTCGCTATATAAGGAGGCGTGGAAATAGCAGAGTGATTAGTTACTGACATGAATCGATCAGTGTGTGAGTGAGTACGAAACAGCTGTGAAAGATACGTTGCGTTGAAGTGAACAAGTTTTTACGAGTGTTGAGTGATTGTATCGTCGGCATTAGTGTTTGAGAGACAGAAAATGAAGAAAGACGGTGGAAGGGCTGAGTCAAGGTTACGAGAAGGAAACAGTTGTGGTTTGTAATATCACGAAAGAATATAAACTGGGTCAACTTCACTAGAAGAGAACTGTATTTTTGTGCAAACGTTTAGGATAAAAAGAAAGCGATAGAAAAGTAATTGTATTGATTTTGTCGTGCTTGTCACAGCGGTGTCAGCAGTGGGATTGGTCGAATTGCCGTGTTGTTACAGCACTTCTAGCCTTAGTTGCATATTTGAATAGTGAATATAATGCTGGACAATGGGCATGGACATTTACTACATGAGCAGTTGTTGAAATAGAATGTGTGCCTAGACCCCAAATAGTGTTATTTGTGGGTTCGAGATATTCGTTATTGCACATATACCACAGTGAGAGTTTGATGCACTTATAGGGCCGCCGGTATCACCAACCGATGTTAAAAGTACTCGAATTCAGAGTTTACTAACTTTTTAATTAAATGTTTAATTGAATGTTGAAACCTTTGCGTTTCAAGCTTTTACAGCGAATTGTCAATTAAATTGCGAACAGCTTCGGAGAAGGCGCTCACCGATGTACATATATGGCTTCTGAACGAGCCCCGATGCTTTTTTGTCTACACATAGCAGCGCTCGTGGTATGAGTAAGGAACCACAGTTGAACCTGATTTATGCGTATATCAAGGGGAAGAGGGAAGATTACCTATAACTCAGAATTACTTACAACTGAGATTTGGATAATGCATCATATTTTTTTAAAGCGATGTAGTGAGCCTACGTAAACGTTCACGAACATGTATAGGTATGTATAAAGAAATCATTATATTCAAGTTGGTCCTCCTTCAAACACATCAGCTAATTTGACTTGTTTCACTTTTCTTGCACAAACCTCATTTTGTTACTGGTGACTGTACATAGCGTGGTATAAGCAATTACTAAGTCTGACAATTTTGCTTTTGTGTGGATTAAGTTCCACCTCTCGTATGAATTTTACTTTCTGATCTAGTGTGTACAATTTCCTTCATCTTTTCTAAATCGAGTCATTATGACCCGAAGCACCAAGATTGTGTAGCAGAACAGCAGGGTTAAGCAAAATATTGCACTGTAGTATATACTTTTTCAATATTAAGGATAAATTAAAGACGTAGGGATATGGCTTGGGTATTCGTCGTCTCCGACAGTAAGTTTTGAGTAAACAAATGTCTAAAATCCGAATTACCTTAGAAACTATCAACACTTGTTTGAATGCAGAATATAACGTGTCTCAAGCAGTACTCCTTTGCTAATTTCTCATATACTCTTTGTGCACCCCTGAAAGGGAAACGTGACTGGATCGTCTGTTTCTGTCAGTTCTAAAGGTAAAAGTCTCAGATCCAGAACAGGGCTACAATAAGCAACAATGGGCATATTTTGACGTACTGACAAAGCCATTCTGCTGGTGATGGACATTTTATACGGGATATTTTATTTCTGGAAAGCTCTTTGAATGTGTTTTCCTTACCCAACGTTAGAACCGAGCGGGTTGGTTCAGGCGGTAACGTCTGTGGCCCGCGTTCGGGAGTCGTGGGTTTGATACCCGCGACGATCTTCCTAACCTTGGGTTTTTTTCCTGGATTTTCCCAGGGGACTCAGGTGAATGCTGAGGGTGCTCGGCTGAAGGGAGGCGCTGCGGTTGGCTGGCTGCCATCCCAGGGGGACTGATTGCTCAGCCGGAGCTGGATGGTGGCAGGCTCTCTATGGCGACCTTGAAACTCCGTTGGGCTGTCTGCATGTGTTAGGGACCCCCACCGTAGTTGTGGTTCCGCCTGTGATGACTTCTGGCTGCCTGTAGGGCACATATAATCCTTCCCCCAGGGTCTGATGCACAGTAAGCCATCGACTTACATACCGGAATCCCTACCGTGACGGACGGACACACATTTTTTTCCATTGACGTCCTCCAACGTAGTGTCATGTCGGACGGTGAATGAATGAAATGGGTGAAATGATGCTCAGATGAGCCCGAGGTCGATAGGGCTTTAAGTTACCCGACATTCGTCTTCTTAGGATAAGGGAAAACTTCGGTAAAACACCTTATCCGGATAATGTAAGATTTGAAGATTTGAACCTTATCCGGATAACTCACCCACCCTAAGCTACCCTTTACATGGAAAATGTTGATTCTCTTGACAATGACTAACGATTTTGATTAAAATGCCATATGTTTAAGATATTTGTATGGCAAATGGAATGTATATTTTGAGCTTTTTGGCTATAGTCTATGTAGTCCTGTTTACTCTGGATAACTTTTGAATAACTCGTAAACCGCAAGAGATAGACAAAATCGTACTACACAAGAACTGTACATAGATCTCGCTAAAACACACAATTTATGTCCAAATAAGTTTTTTGTACAGTGAACCATTTCGGAGATATTCCTTGTTATTTGTGTCAGTTTCGGAAAACTTAATACTTTCGTGAAATGGAACATCGCTATTCATTTTTAATATGTTAAGCGTGCAAAGAGAACGGGATCTCAAAGCTTTAAAAGATTTGACTGTCGCACAAAGCCTACTGTATTCTAATATTCCCCTTGCATCTACAAGGAAGATACAGGAATAAGGGTTTGTAAGAATATTTAATACAAGAGTACAGAAAGTCATGTAAGTGCAACACATCAGATTTTTTTTTTGTCCAAGTGTGTACATCCTTAATATGCAGATATATCAGTTTATATGGCATAGGATATTTGAACATGAAACATTTGCGAAGCGTTGGCTGTTTTAAGCTTCCCCAGCTTGAATCCGTGCACGCCAATCTTTGGTTTTTTGTCATATCAGGAACAGTTGCAACATGCTTGTAACAGTCGAATGTTGTTTTGCGCTCTTCCATATGTCTTTGGAATGGAAACTTCACGGAATATTTAAAGTGCTATCAGAAAGAAAACACAAGAAGGAAGACAACTGTTTGCGATTTCGCCGAGCGTGGAAATTAACAAAGAAGCAGGTGAAGGTTGTTTCTTTGTTTTCGTATGTGTGATACTGATACGGCTGCCAATTTAAACATAAAGGGAATTTTCCGAAGGCCGCCTCCTTCTTTAAGCAACAAATTACTTGCGTTGTTTTTGCGTGCGATTTAATGCTAATCACCGGTTTAGAAAAGCAGGTTTATGTACAAAACGCGCAATGCATACCAACTAATATGATCTACATAAACTTTTCTTTTTGTTTTTCTCTCGAATCACCTTATACTTATGTTACTGCGCCCACGTGCAGAGAAATATTACATTGGTTGTATGTTTTCATTATATTATATTTAGCAATCCTATCAGATTTTCTCATCCCCCGCATTCTTTCCAAATGCAACACAGGAAAATACAAACTTCTAAGCCGGGTTTAAGCTAGAAAAGAAAATAGTGTCACAAAAATTTAGAGATCAGTATTTACATTTGTTCAAAGTAGATAAGTTTGTATAAAATTTTGCTAGTAGAAAATTTTATAAATTATAACGGGTGATCCAAAGACTCCGAACCGGCTGCGTTGTGTTTTACCTGTACGCGTCCTCGGCACTCGCCGCCGACTGCTGCTGTCATGGAACAGCACGGATGAAGCCATACATTTTTAAAACTACTTTTAAAGGCTTTACTTATCAATGTTATTAAAGGAGGTGCTGAAACTGGCCACCGTCGTTGTGCGTACATTTTGGTACCTCTTTAGGAAACTATCCATCACTCGCCGTAGTTTACGTTGAGAAATGCTGGCAATTCCCTGGCGGATATTTTGTTTTAATTCTTCCAGAGTGTGTGGGTTTATCTTGTACACTTTATGCCTTAAGTTACCCCGGAGATAGAAATCACAGATCACCTGGAAATCTTTCTGTAAATCGCACTTTCACTTGGCGAACTGACTGAGTTAACACATACGAATCATAAATACACGCTGTGCAGTAGAAAACAAATACTGAGCCATAATACACGTTGTGACTAAGTACAGGACAAAATAATAAACCACACTGTTAATAACTCAACCACGCGCTACCACCGTCAGCTCAATACTACACTTACAGAGTAGAGAAAAAGAAGTCAACCGCACGACCTTGTGCACAGCAGCTGCGTTATCTTATTTCCGCTTGCGCTGTGGAAAAACACCGCGCAACGGTTCGGATACTTTTGGGTCGCTCTGTACTATTAATGAGCGGTTTAAAAGTGAAATATGAGTATTTTGAAATTAAGCCAACAGTAATCTCTTAAATGAAATTACTGTTGAAATCAACTTTCACGCATCTAAATTCACACAGTCCATATATCTACACTAAAGTATTGATTTGCATCTCTGTGTATGTATGATGGATACATTTGTTTAAAGGAAGAAAAGGGAACGAAGTCCTGGTCACAGTAAAACTAAAAATGTACATGCAAAAGGAACAAAACATTGTAGTAACATAGGCATACCAAATAGACAATTTGGAGAAGTCAATTACTTGTTTGTAGTTTGCACAAGAACACGAAAAGAACTGTTTGATATCATCATCATCATCATCATCATCATCATCATCATCATCATCATCATCATCATCATCATCAGGTAAGCCGAAAAACGCGAGAACTTGACGGTTTAAAACTGTTTTAAAATAAAGAGCAACACAAATGACGTTTATAAAACCATTCTTTATATCTAACTCAAATTGGGTTCCGCTTTCAAATAATATATGTGGGCCTAACTGATTTGTTGATGCAGTTCTGAATGAGTTAACCACGCGGACCAGGACAGAAATGAGCTCCATTAGGTATAGTTGGGCCACTCTTTGCGAGTTTTGCGGTATCTTGACACATAAATAAAGTGGTCGCTTTGTAAGGAACTGGAAAGCCTACTTTCGACTGAACTATACGAGGAAAAACGGCATATCGTTTGTTTGTGTGTCAGATTGTTACGGCTTGTTGAATGATTGTGTTTATAGCCTCTGTAGTTTATTTCTGTGGCAGATTGTCGCAGTTTTGCAAATGCCGTTTTGAACTTGGTCGTATTTTTCGACATCGAATAGCAGAAAGCGACAAAACCAACTGTAGTTTCTTGGGCCATTCGCCTACAGTTATATTTTCATCATCAAATTCGGTACCTATAGTGTTTTCTGATAGGTTCATTTAGACGTATATTCTGAAGCTTCTTTTTTAAGCAGCTGGAACCAAAACTGGAACACGAGACTTGCGAATTAAAATATATGCTTTATCACACTAGGGCGATACACATTTTTATGCTACCAAAACTTTGGTTTCAGTCCAATTAAAGGGCAATTACACTTTGTATTTGCATACGTTCGACAAAGCGACTTGTTTTGATAAACTTTCACATTTCATTGTGTATTTTACATGATTAATTATTCGCAGCGGTCGCATTATCTGTCATACTTCAATTGATCGCAATGTTAACATGTTCCTTGTGTTGGCACTCGTACTTTCTTTGATCGGAAACGTTGTTCTTAGGTCTGTAACTTTAATAATCGATAAAAGGCGAGAGGGACGAATGTGGATGAAATTGAGTTCCAAGAGCCGGATGCAATTCTGTAAGCTGCCGAAAGGGCAACGTTGGAATTGCTACCAAAAAAAAATGCAGAAAACGATGTGATGTAGCATATAGTCGCCTCATTTACTGGTGTGGCCAACAAAACATCAGAACATGCACATTCTCACTGCATATGCCCGCCCGTTGATCTGGCTGCAGCCGTCATTTCTCTCACTTGCATATAGGCCTGGAATTTGATTATTATTTTACAGATTTCATGGCAGTCTGTAAGTAGTTTACGCCACACATGTTAAAAGTGATTTTATTTAGCTCGTATGATTGTTACACTCGGCCTACAGCCTCGTTTTACAAGCATTCGTGCATGCACAAATAAAACAGCATTTTTAACACTTCAATTATAAACATTATGATTAATTTCCCTACAGAGAGTCTCAACTGCTTCGCCTTGAGAAAGAAAAAATGATAGATTCTTTTAAAATTAAACGTAATAAGTTTACAAGATAGAAAATTTGTTATTGGACAACATTAATCAGTGCCATTCCAAGTCATTTAAAGAATCCATATTGCATGTGGTGGACGAAGCGGCGTCGGGGCGGGTTTTCTCCGGGTGCTCCGGTTTCCCCCGCCATCTCATTCCACCGGTTCTCCATCTTCATTCCATGTGTCATGAGTGTCACCGCCTGCGGTGCCGTAGTAGTAAAAGCGAGCGTTAAACACTACAACAACATTTTACTATGCAACGCATTACATTTACATGGTTTTCTCTACTCGCTTTTCTTTTTCGTAACACACTCACATGTCCTTTTCTAATTGCACTTCAACATACAATTCAAACAATTTTCTTTGATTGGAATAGAAATGCAACGTATT
Organism: Tenodera sinensis; assembly: GCA_030765045.1. Classification (NCBI taxonomy): domain Eukaryota; kingdom Metazoa; phylum Arthropoda; class Insecta; order Mantodea; family Mantidae; genus Tenodera; species Tenodera sinensis. Next base: position 33,409,127 of record CM060964.1, read on the forward strand.
ACATTCACAAGGTTTTCTTTACTCACTTCCCTTTTACGAAAGATTTCTTTCTCTGCTCCTACTGCAACAAACAATTTATATGATTGTTTATGTGTTTGAAATAGAAATTGAACGTGTTAAATTCACACAGTTTTCTCTACTCACTTTTCTTTTACCTAAAAGTTTCAATGTAATTGTCTTTTCACTCTTGTACAAACGATTCATACACTTTTCTATATTATCGAAATAGAAATGCAACGTAATACATTCACACGGTTTTCTCTATTCGTTTTTGTTCCTGTGGTATTTGTGGTTACTCAAGAGTGCTCTTGCATAATGTCTTCCCGGTGTTTTTATAAATTTATTTGATTTATTTTTTCTCCTTTGAATATCCTAAGAGTTTTAATTAAATATTTAAGTGTGTTAAGTAATATTTCCTAAATATGTTAAAAAAACCAGACACACAAGCCTAGTGCAACCTAAGTCCGAAACGTTTAGGAATAAATCGCCAAACCACGGGCAACGCCTAGTATTTCAGCAGGTGTTGAATAAATATTCACTGATTTCAGTGAAACACACTATATTCACTGTTTCCATTCTTGCAGCCATTGGATTCGAACAAATTGTTTTGTGCATGAAGTTATCTTTAGGAATCCAACGTGTAGCAGATAATTTAGCTATTATGTTAATGTTAATTTTAATAACATATAATTCACGTACTAATTTCAGTCTTCATAAGTGAACTGGTCGAAGCCAAAAGACATGGGTAAGCTTTTATACTACGTATTTTTGAGAGAAAGAAAAACATTATATCGGTAATCCGTTTAGAAACCCAATCAGTGTTTAATCGCATTGGTATGCTTTGCTGTGTAATTCATTGATGGAAATGTTTTAAATTTCAGATTTTTATAGCTGTATAAAAATTGTCAGTATGTTATAGCAGTGAAATTGGTTTCAAATAATTGCAAAATTTGAAGCATAGTATATGTTCGTTGTTCTTTTATGCGACATCGTCTTAAATTAAATTTCGTTTTTATTTGAATATTAAATTGAGATATAGGGCATTAGTTGAAGCAGACTAATGCGTTTACATGTAAAAAGCTATCCATACATTTGGGTAAAGTTTGTTAACGTTATGCACCCAAGGCTGTATAACGAGTGCTGTCTTTAGACGCTACACTCCAGTAAGGTTATAAAACACGAAGGAAAGGACATGAATTTTAGAAATACACGCTCTTTTATCCACATAAGTCGCGCCTACATCATTATTCCCCACCAGAGTTTCTTCTTATTCGTATCTGAAACGCAATTTTCACTCGGTAATGTGCTAAGCTCTAAGACTGCAGTTTGCTTTCTAATTTTCCGAACTGGTTTACGTGCATTTTGAAACGTATTGACTTCTGAACTTAACTGATTTCCAGGAACCTCATGAGCTGTTTGACTTGGTCTCATCGCAGCCTAAGTGCCTTAGAAAGGTAGAATCAGGCTATCATAGCCGGGATTTAAACCACTGAGCTTCCGGTATTTATTGAACCTTGTCCTACACAGGGCTATTGTGATATTCACTGATTACCTTAGCTACACTGAACTTGCTCATGACTTGAGTTCTGTTACCAACTTTTAACTCAGACTTCTTACATAATGACTTGATTTTAACATAAGGAAATCATTTATTGCAATTATTTATTTGCCTCGCCATTATATATTTATAAAATTATTAACCTTACCAGTCAGTGTGGTTTCACTATGTAAAGGGCAGCTTTGGTTAGGGGATTTTCATGAAAATCTTCATGTCGCGTCCTAGAAAGATACTGAATTGAAATACCAAATTTGACATTTATTTGCCTTCTCGTTTTAGGTTTATGCTGTTGACACACACATACGCGCGATCTCTCTCTCTCTCTCTCTCTCTCTCTCTCTCTCTCTCACACACACACACACACACACACACATACACTGGGGCTTTTTAAGGGGACATTCAACTGAAAATCCTACGGTTTGGACCAAATATGTGATTTTTCGCAAATAAATTCTTCGTTTCCTTCTGTATTTACAAATGGTATACATTTTTTGCACTACGCCATTTTTAAATGTCTCAGCAGCCAGTAGAGAGTGCACAACATTTAAATACCCAGTGAATTTGATTTTCTTTGTTTCTTAAAACTATATTTTTCTTCGCATAAAAAGTCCCTTGCCATGGAGTTTCTGTGGGATACTTTTATGAACTTTGGAATTTAAGCTCTTTAGTTTATTTATTTTATACTTTGGTGTGGGGTTTGTTTATATATGGTTTGTTATGCATGTTAAGTGTCAGTAAATAATGTCATATTCATTTATTTTAATTAAAAATTGTAAATAGAAAACATTTCTGTACCTTTGACTTTCATTACAAAGCAAAATCCAGACGAAACTTTGTGTATCTTTAAGAATATACTTACGAAATATACCTGAAAGATGAAAACTGCTCTCCAAGGATCATTTTATGTCGTAGAATAAGTTTGTTAATTAAAAAAATAATAATGTGGAAACTAATCAGAGGAAAAGCCCCATATTTTGCAGAGAGACTACTATCAACATGAGAAACAAAGACCCAAAATTTGTAAGTCCTAACTTTAAAAAGGTGGACCTCAGGAATTTCGCTTGACTGTCCCTTAAATTTGTTTTTATTCAGGGGGCCTCAAAGGAAGTATCTGCGTAGAAATAGACTGGACTATAGTACCTCCTCTACCTGCTAGGTACATACGTGGTACAAAAAATGAAAATGTGAAATGCAACACGTATTGGTCTGCGATTTGGGAGCAAGGTCGGAATATACCTGTTCGCTGTGCACAAGCCTGGAATGGTAGCAGCTAAGGTTGGGTCTCTGTTGTGGAGTAGTCAACTACAGAGGTCCAGCGATTTCTTTTTTCAGGGCGTTGCTGAAATCTTTTCACTTCACAAGCGCATTCACTTGTGACAACAGGGAAAGTATCATTTGCTACTGTTGACTTATCCTTAGGAGAAAAATATCCTCTGTTTGTTGCAGTTTCTAAACCCCACCCCCTTCTTTATGTGAACCACTTAAATACTTTCAGCTTGGGTATCTGATAATTATTGTTTATATGATACACCTGGACGTGTATAAAAAGTATCAATATTCGCATTCCACAATGTGGTTGAATACTACGTCATATAATTTACGAGGAACGTTTATCAAAAATTGTGGACAGTGTGATGCATTATTTTATACATAAAGGATATGGCTTTTTGAAACAAATATGAAGATTTGGTATCGATTTGTCATCTCTAGGTATAAGCAAAGTGTAACAGAGATTTTTCTTACAATTTTTGTTTTGGAATGAGCAGCTGATACTAATGTGCATAACGAACCTCATGAGTACCCCACCTTGTGGCATATCTGTCTGTTTTTTAACACTTTCCCTCAAGAATGGCTGAATTCACTGCCCAACAAAGGAAATACATTATATGTCCAGAAGAGGAAGGTTCCATTGCGGCACATTGTCAAAAGTAGGAGTATATCTATTATTTTTCAACATGTTATAAACTTTTGCATAGCAAGTTGATAACCATAATGTTTCTGGTAATGTTTGTTATTGATAGCATTCTTATAGAATGAAGTAGAACCCGCTAATCCGAATTAATTGGGGGTGTGGTCCCTTCGAGTTCGGAAATGGTCGATTATCCGAAAAACGAAAAAAAAAAAAAAAAGTATGTAAATTGTGCTATAGGATAAGCAACTTCAAGGTGTAGTTGGGCCGCTCTTTGCGTTTCCAGTTCGGCTTTGATTCTAGCTTTGCGGTAGCTTTGTAAGGAACTGGAAAGCCGACTTTCGACCGAACTATAATGTAGGTCGCGATGTGAGGAAGTGACGTTGCTATTACCAGACACAATATAAGGACAATGAACTCTTCTGACTTGTGGACAAAGACGATGGCATGCGATATGACCTTGCATAGGTAGTTCGGTTTGTTTTGCTATTGTTCGCGGTCATTCCACAGTAATTTATGATTTTTGCTCATAAAATAATGCAGACAATGTGCTTGTTTGTGATATACTGTGTATTAAGATGTTAACCAAATGTGCAATAAACATCAGATTCCGATGTGTGTAGTTTCAATAATGAATTTGTCAGTTCTGTAATAAAAATGTCATGTGTTGCACTCACGTGACTTTCTTTACTCTTGTACTAACCATTCTTACAAACTTTTATTCCTATATCTTCTTCGTGTTAGTTGAGATAAACATTTGCACAAATTACCTTATTGCTTATTTCCTTGTAGGCACAAGGGGAATATGGGAATACAGTAGGCTTTGAGCGATAGTCAAATCTTTTAAAGCTTTGAGATTCCGTTCACTTTGCACGGTTAACATATAACAAAAAATGAACAACGGTTTTGCATTAGACGAATGTTTGTTTTCCGAAATTGACACAAATAACAAGGAAGATGTCCGAAATGGTTCACTCCACAAAAAATTTTATTGGGATATAAGTTGTGTGTTTTAGCAAGATCCACATTTTTTGTACAGTAAGATTTGGTCTTTCTCTTACGGTTTACAAGTTATTCAAAATTCATCCAGAGTAAACAGGAGTACATAGGCTATACCCAGAAAATTCAAAATATACGTTTCATTTGTCATAAAAATATCTTAAACATGTCATTTTAAGCAAAATCGTTAGAGACATTTTCAAGAAAGTAAAAATTTTCCATGTAAAGGGTAGTTTAGGTTGGAGCTGTTTTCTTCAAAATCTTGGTGTCGCATCCTTGAAAGACATTAAACTTAAATACCAACTTTGGTTTTTAACCGACTTTTGGTTTTTGAGTTATGTTGTCCACAGACTGACAGACACACAGACAGACCTTTTTTCTAAAAAGGCCCCTTATTTTGGATTCAGGGGTCCTCAAAACATATTTCCGGTGAAATCTCAACATCAAATTTTTGGGTGGAATACAATACTTCCTCTACTTACTAGTAGAGAAAGTAAAAATGGTTTCTCTAGTAAGTTTTTTTTTTTTTTTAAATTATGGATTTTGTATTCAGATTATCTGGAATTTCGGATTAGTAGGGTTCTACTGTACTTAGATCTACAAATAATTGCTTTTACCATAATTGATGAACAATAGTTAGGATGGTAACATAGTTACCATCGCATGAAAGGTTTAAGGTAGAGAAAGGGAGAGGGACAGAGAGGGAAGATAATTAACTCAGTAAGTAGAGGTGAGCTGCGGTTTCTGTGAGCAAACTCAGGTTTGTGATTTTCTTTTAGCAATCGACATTTCGTGAATACATTGTCTTAAGTACTTCACCAAATGGGACAAACAGTTGAAAATGCGTGTTACGTTCAAATGTGAGCACTCTATTGTGTATTAGTGGCTATGCAAACCATTCTTACGTGAGTAGATTTTGCTGCCTACTTCATTTTAATCGAGATAAACGTTTGCTGAAATAGCTACCTTATTCACTTCGTTATAGATTCAAAGGGAATATCGATAGTCAAATGTTTACTATATATGCTGGCCTTAAAATTCCACACTCTTTCCTGAAATCACGAGAAACAACTGAACTTGTCATTTTTGAAGGCATTGAACGATTTGAACGATTAACAACGGATACTTCGGAAATGATTGATGCCACAAAACATGTTATTCGAAATTAATTGTGTTTTAAATGGATCTAAATGTTTGTTGTGTGTTTTCATCTATCGCTTAACACTTACCAGTTATACAAGGTTATGTGAAATTGCTACCAAATGAAGAGGATTTTGGAGGTTATTCCCGGATAATTAAAGATATGCCTTTCATTTGTCATGTAAATGTATTTAATATATGCTAGTTTAATAAAAAACATTTGGGGTACTTTAGAGAAAACCAAAGGTTTCGAAAACTGTTCCGTGTAATGGGTAATTTGGAGTGGGAGATTTTCTTTAAAATCTGCGTATCGCATCTTTGGAAGAAACTGAACTTAAATACCAAGTTTAGTGTTTATCCGACTTTGTTTCCGAGTTATCTATGCTGTTCACAGACACAAAGAATCTTTCAGGTTGGGTACCTCAAAACGTGTATTTTCGAGGAGATATCAATAACAAATTTTTGGGTGGAATGCAACACCCTCTGTACGTACTTGTACCTGGCAAAGAAAGTAAATTTTGAAAGTCTCAATCATAAGAGAGCTTCTGAGAAATGTTGGGCCATTATTTATTAGCAAAGCTTTTGAGATATTTAGGTATCGTCTTAAAATGGGGATGGAGGATGGAAATCTCTGAAATTATCTTTGTGTATTTGTAAAACAGTTATAATTATATCGTAGTCCCAAAGGAAACAGCCTAGTTCTGAATCAGAGTAAAGACAAATGTCTGTAATTTCACCTTGTTGTTGTTGTTGTTGTTGTTCTTCTTCTTCTTCTTCTTCTTCCTACTGAATGAATAATCTGTGTTCTGCAAGCCAAGCCCAAAGTACATATACAAATACGGGTAGCCGAGTTCGTTAAGGCACAGACTCATCTGTAGTTCAAATCCTGCTGGGTCCGTCCTTCCTGACTGAGTTTTATCCAGGATTTTTCTCAGTCGTCATAACTGTCAAATATGGAGTAGATACACTGATACCGAAATTGTATATTCAGAAAATGAATCATTTAAAAGAAAAAGCGTATTAATGAAACTAATTCTTTTCAAAAAACGAAGTGAAAACGAACGCTAAAGGGTGATAGCCTCGCGAATTTTTAAAGCTGAGTAGAGTGTAGCGGTTTTTGTTGCGTCACTTTAGTCGCTAGGAAACGGATACTTTTGACTGGTCAGTCGAAGTGAACGCATCGCATTCTTTGGCATAGCGCGGTATGTGGACTTGGGTATGCACTTTGAACTCGTGCATACGTGAAATTTCCAAATTCTACAATTATTAGCGGATTTTGCTCAAACTCACATGAGGCATAAACAAGGGATAAGGTGTATTCAAATTTTCATTGGGAATGTTGGGAACAGAAAGTTTTGTAATGCTTTGGTTTGTTAAATAGAAAATATTAACCTTAAAAATAATTTTTTTTCGCAATTTTTATAGTTTTCATAGAACTTTTTAATTCACCAACTGGTAAGTATTAAAATGACAGAAAATTCGCTCCCACTATTTTTTTCTGCATTCTCAATTTGTTGATTATTACAAGCACACGAAGCAGTAGGTTTCCGGGAAATGCAGCGTTCTCTCTACAACACATGTAGTAAACCATCCGGATGCACATGAGCAATGTGCATACCCAGCCTTCGGTTTCCTGGCATATTTTTCTCTTACACGTTCACACACTTTACTGTTCAAAATGCTGCTTGTTGTACTGTGATAGGTGCACGAGCTAAAAATATGAAATTAACTTCACTGCCAAACAAAATACTAAAAAACTGAGCTTCAAACCGTATTAACATTAACAAGCAAGATGTATTACATCCACTGCACATGCACATCGTTTGATGTGACTGGTATGAGGCAAGCACAACCACCAGCCACTCTGTTTCAATGCCTGGGGTGATCACTAACAATATTAATTCATAGCAGATTGTTGTTCGAAACATAATTCTCAGCAGGCATTAGGCCAATTGGATTAGTATATAGATAATAGGAAAAATTAACTAAGGAAAACTGGCAGGGTATGCAACACATCACCCACATCCATTGATGCTACGCTCCTGGGCGTGGGATACACTTAAAACCAACGGACGCATATTTGTGTTACAGAGAGGCATATTTTTTTGGTTTTGAAATACGGACACAGTTTTGTGCGACTGGTGAATTGATTTTGTCGTCCTATCTAAACAAACCCACGCATACCTAGGGGGAGTAATCTCAGTACTCTATCGGCGGCAAAGTACTGGATCAAAGGACTTTGAGGTGGCGTGAGGAATTGTTGCTTCAAACTGTCTTATCTTAATTTTGTGCAATTCAGAACATGTTTTTACATAGTTTTGCATTTAATTGGTGACGAACAGTATAACATGAATATAACAGAGAAAACCGTTAAAAGTATTACAAGTGGGGGAAAAATGCCTATGTCCATTATAATGGACACCGGGACTGAAAGGGTTAAATAGTCTTTCCAACATGTGGCTGAATGTTGCTTCAACACTAACCTTAGGCCTGAAGTGTTTCCTTCCCAAATTTCTTCTCGTAGTTATCATCTCATTGCATGCACATATGACTAGTGTCACCGCCTGTGGTACCGTATGGAGTAAGAACAACTGTTAGACATTGCAAAATACCTTGAAATGTTCTCTGCATTTCTTTATATGTAGTTATTTTGCTCTATATACACCAAGCCAGTATCTATATTGTTACATTTTGCTTGAGGGAATAACACAGAGAAGCTAGTTTCGCTACGTTTTCATTTCCTTTCATGTTGTCTGTAGTTGTGAGCAGTTGCTCCTTAAAATTGTTTGTGCATGTAGTACGAAACTACTGACTCGTGAGTAATGTGCAACGCTTTTCCTTCCCAGCAAATACGCAATACAGTTAACTTTCTGAAGGAGTCAGGGCTCATGTAAGTACCATTGGCTTCATATTAATATTGCTTGCTGAAATATTAATTCCTCCCTAGGAAGAAATTTAATGTAGATTGAGAGTGACATTTGAATGTAGCTGAAGTGCAACTGACTCGAAGATGGATCCACAATGTCTTTGTTTGCTTCTTCATTGTCTTGCTTCACTGCGCTTAACGCACGACCCTGACAGATGAAAGGAAACGAATTGAGAGTAGTAATTATTACTAATTAATTATTATAATCCACCCCGGCATCCGTACCGTTCTGTCGGTAAAAAGCCAAGCTAGAGGGAGTTATTTTTAGAGCTATTTTTAAGAAACTCAAAGTTTTCTGAACATTTTCCATGTAAAGGATAGTTTAGGGTGGGGGAATTTTCTTCAAAATCTTCGTGTCGCATCCCTAGAAGACGTTAAACTTAAGTACCAACTTTGGTTTTCAACTGACTTTCATTTTTGAGTTATGCTGTACACAGACACTCGCGCGCCCGGACCTCTCTTTTTTATTTATTTATTTATTTATTTATTTATTTATTTATTTATTTATTTATTTATTTATTTATTTATTTATTTATTTATTTATTTATTTATTTATTTATTTATTTATTTATTTATGTTGTATGTATGTATGTATGTATGTATGTATGTATGTATGTATGTATGTATGTATGTATGTATGTATGTATGTATGTATGTATGTATGTATGTATGTATGTATGTATGTATGTATGTATGCATGCGTATGTATGTATGTATGTATGTATGTATGTATGTATGTATGTATGTATGTATGTATGTATGTATGTATGTATGTATGTATGTATGTATGTATGTATGTATGTATGTATGTATGTATGTATGTATGTATGTATGTATGTATGTATGTATGTATGTATGTATGTATGTATGTATGTATGTATGTATGTATGTATGTATGTATGTATGTATGTATGTATGTATGTATGTATGTATGTATGTATGTATGTATGTATGTATGTATGTATGTATGTATGTATGTATGTATGTATGTATGTATGTATGTATGTATGTATGTATGTATGTATGTATGTATGTATGTATGTATGTATGTATGTATGTATGTATGTATGTATGTATGTATGTATGTATGTATGTATGTATGTATGTATGTATGTATGTATGTATGTATGTATGTATGTATGTATGTATGTATGTATGTATGTATGTATGTATGTATGTATGTATGTATGTATGTATGTATGTATGTATGTATGTATGTATGTATGTATGTATGTATGTATGTATGTATGTATGTATGTATGTATGTATGTATGTATGTATGTATGTATGTATGTATGTATGTATGTATGTATGTATGTATGTATGTATGTATGTATGTATGTATGTATGTATGTATGTATGTATGTATGTATGTATGTATGTATGTATGTATGTATGTATGTATGTATGTATGTATGTATGTATGTATGTATGTATGTATGTATGTATGTATGTATGTATGTATGTATGTATGTATGTATGTATGTATGTATGTATGTATGTATGTATGTATGTATGTATGTATGTATGTATGTATGTATGTATGTATGTATGTATGTATGTATGTATGTATGTATGTATGTATGTATGTATGTATGTATGTATGTATGTATGTATGTATGTATGTATGTATGTATGTATGTATGTATGTATGTATGTATGTATGTATGTATGTATGTATGTATGTATGTATGTATGTATGTATGTATGTATGTATGTATGTATGTATGTATGTATGTATGTATGTATGTATGTATGTATGTATGTATGTATGTATGTATGTATGTATGTATGTATGTATGTATGTATGTATGTATGTATGTATGTATGTATGTATGTATGTATGTATGTATGTATGTATGTATGTATGTATGTATGTATGTATGTATGTATGTATGTATGTATGTATGTATGTATGTATGTATGTATGTATGTATGTATGTATGTATGTATGTATGTATGTATGTATGTATGTATGTATGTATGTATGTATGTATGTATGTATGTATGTATGTATGTATGTATGTATGTATGTATGTATGTATGTATGTATGTATGTATGTATGTATGTATGTATGTATGTATGTATGTATGTATGTATGTATGTATGTATGTATGTATGTATGTATGTATGTATGTATGTATGTATGTATGTATGTATGTATGTATGTATGTATGTATGTATGTATGTATGTATGTATGTATGTATGTATGTATGTATGTATGTATGTATGTATGTATGTATGTATGTATGTATGTATGTATGTATGTATGTATGTATGTATGTATGTATGTATGTATGTATGTATGTATGTATGTATGTATGTATGTATGTATGTATGTATGTATGTATGTATGTATGTATGTATGTATGTATGTATGTATGTATGTATGTATGTATGTATGTATGTATGTATGTATGTATGTATGTATGTATGTATGTATGTATGTATGTATGTATTTTATTTTTTTTTATTTATTTATTATTATTATTTTTTTTTTTTTTTTTAATCATGGGGCCTTGGAACATATATTTTCGGTGAAATCCCGACATCGATATTTTGGGTCGAATACAATGCTTCCCTTACTTCCTATACGTAGAAGAGAAGGTAAAAGGCGTCGATCTTACCTATAATAGATTCCGTGCTTAAGTTTGTTTTATGGGCCCTGCAGTGGGCATTTTAGTGTCCTAAGCTGCACTTTTTAGGTTCCATTTAGTTTTTAATGTATGAAGAGGAATTAAATATTCCGTATGGGAAAATGAACGTGAAAGTTTGCGTACAGTTAATTAACAGAAAAGTTTAGATGTGATGTAATCGAGAGAAATTGCAGTTGTTAGTATGCTTTGAAACCTTACATTCTTATTCTTCCAACTATTTTTAAAACGTAACACCAACAGTCGAGTAACTGAATATTTCAGACGGTTTTTTCAATTTAGGTTCTGCTAATAAGTTTCTGGGAATAATTATGAAGCCATAATTATCTGTGGCATTCATGGCTATTTTAAGCCGACCACAATTTCCGGTTTGTGTTCCCAGCAAGAGATAACTCATACCGCTTTTTAGTTTCCTGCTTTTTCAAAAACATACTAGATAAATTAACAGACTTTCGCAATGGAAATGTCGGTCAGATTTACAATTTGCAGATTAGGTTATGCTGCCTCACTGATGACTGTTAATTGTCGTTTATCTGAGGAGTCTGTGTAATTTATTACGAAGTGCTTGACGGTTGTGTAATTCCTCATTAGATCTAGACGCCGAAACATATAAGCACTGCACGAGAAGCCCGCCTCGGTAGCGTGATGGTTAGCGTGTCTGCCTCACGTTCAAGAGTTCGCGAGTTCGAATCTCGCTTAGGGTAAGTTATCCGGGTAAGGTTTTTTTCCGAGGTTTTCCCTACCCTGAGAAGACCTCCATGGACCTCGGGCTCATTTGAGCATCATTTCACCGATTTCATTTCATTCATTCGTCCGATATGACACAATGTTGGAGGACGTTAATTAAAATTTAAAAAAAAAAAAAAAAAAAAAAAAAAAAAAAGGACCTGCAATAATTACTGCAATAACTTACTCAATAATTTAAGGTTTCTTTGAATCACCACTCACATTGTTGTACAGACAATAACATATGAAACAGAGACTATCGACAAACTCAGCTGCATGTTGGAAATATTGACTTGTGCAAACCGCACTACAACACAACACCCAATCATTTTTTTAGCATGGCTGTACTTACAACGAAATATGTAATTAAACTGTTTCTCCATATTTATATAATGTTTGACATTGTGTAACTATCACTTTTTTACATGAATCACATTATACCGACGGGACAGTACTTTATGATCAACTTGAAACTTCATTGTTTCTTAAAACAACCAACAATGAAAATTTTGAAACAATTACGCTGTGCAGTAGTAGAAACAGTGATTGACAATACCTATTAACTGCATGCCTTTAATCAAAAAATTAAAAGACAGAATTAAAAAAAATTAATTACATATCCCGCCCTTGGTAATGATAGGGTTAATTGACGTGAGGTATTCGTAGGAATGTATATACAAATGAACGATAATGAACAGAAAAGTCAGGTGAGTGTAATGCTTCAATTCTTAGTTCACGTATTCGGTGAAGTTTGGAAGGAGATTCATTTCAGTTTCAGGCTCTCGTGTGATTACTTTTGAACCACCGTATGCTAAATTATGAATTATGGATTGCACAACTGTGTTTTTGAGTCCGTTTTTGTGGAATGAAAGATGTCGAAGGGATGAAACATAAGCTGGGGTTTTTTGTACGTAGCTGATGCAGGCCAGCTGAACAAGAAACCCTTCGTGCAACCCCAATTCTAAATTTGACCACCCCTTTGCACATATCTACATAAGGTTTCCAATGGGAGGCCGTATTAGAGCGTGCAAATCCGCATGTTATGATCAGATAACATTTTCACGAGACGGGAATTGTGATAGACGATTAAATATACGTCTATCTAATCTTAGAAGCTTATGCGTATCCTTCCTGGGTTGGAATGATGCGTACCAAAAACTGAAGCAGAATGCTAATTAAGGAGAACCAGTGGTAACGTGAAAATAGTAATAATACATGGGTTATTGAGTAATTAGTGGCAACAATGTTTGCATGTGGCGCTATCAGCCGTAAATGTTGCAAGCTGGTAACAATGAGAAAGAAGAGCATGTGATGTATGTTACCTGGGAGTTTAAACATAGTAATATTATTTATAAGATATTTGCAGTAAGTTTAATTTGTCGACTGTTATCTGTAATGCTCTTAAACGCTTAGTAAATACACAAAAAATGCTACGTTAAAATTGTAATTGCAAGAAAGTTCAACAATGCCATTCAGCATTACTAGAAGCTTGTGGTGGAGACACTACCATACTATATCGTGGCTGGGGGGGGGGGGGGGCGCATGCATTTTGCAAAGATGTTCTCCAAAAACATGAAGCTGGCAGCGTTTTAGAGCATTACAAATAACAGTCGACAAATTAAATTTACTACAAATATCTTATACATGGTATACACGTTACCCCACCATCAATTTGCATGACCACCTGTACAAAAACGAAGAGCTCTTTAAAGCACACAATTTATTTCAAATAACATTTCCTGTGTCATAAGCCATTTTCGATATATCCGTTATTATTAGGTTGAACTTGTACTTTTGTCATTTTAGCGGCTGTGGCCATTCAGTTATTTCTCGTGACGTCAGCCACTGGGAGGTTATTTTTTAGCACCACGAGGCTAACTTACACCAATTTTTAAAATTTAAGTATAGCAGCTACTAATGATTAGAATAAATTAAAATTTGGTGTGATTATAGTTCAAGCATTTGTGCATATAACTACTACATAATAATTAAATTATATTCACAGAATTCCATGCAAAACGGGCATAAATCACACTATGTATTCTGAAAAAAAAAAAAAAAATGTTATACCTCATACTTCAGGTACACTTTTCTTGTAGGATTTTGAAGCTACAGGCACCAAATTTTTATCTGAATAACATAAAGCATAGCTTGACATCGCCGGTTAAACAGAAATCCTATGTAGTTTGTACTTTGCACATAGAAAATTATGTAATTCTATATAGGAAAAATATGGTAATATTTTTAAGCATTAAATTTGTTTTCTCCACATTATAGCTCTAATTCACAAAAGCTTTAACCGGCTGTAATCAACAAACATGGATAAATAAGCACAAAAAATTTTATATCAATATCTCTTATAGTTTTTGAGAAATGTGTACCTGAAGTGTGAGGAATCAAGGTTTCGGGAAATTGCGATCAAAGGTGAAGTACCATATTTTCAAATTACACATACTTTCAGAATGCCTGCTCCATATTCCTGCTCACTTAAGTTTTTCTCATCTTTCCTTATCCTTTTCTTAGTTCTAGCTTTATTTTCAAGCAACTGAACTGCCCTTTTTGCCTCTGAGAGTCGACTTATATATATATTTTTATACAGGCTTCCTTCATATTCTGACTAACTTTCGTACCCATTTTTTCCATCACTGTAAATCTACCACTGCAACCATCATTATAACAAATAACACTATACCTATGTTGTATATATATAATTTTAAAGCTGAAGAATTATATATTTTTTTAACATTAAAAACAGAAAATAGATTTTTTGAAGTCACTCGACCTCCCAGTGCCCTTAGGCCAGCCTGCAGCTGCCTGCTTTTAGATATCTATTATAGATTCGGTTTCCTCTATCTCCCTTGTACTTAAAAGTAAATGTGTAATGTAGCTCTTTCTCCAAATGTTTATCTCGATTAACATGAAGTAGACACAACAATAAGACTTTGTAAGAATAATTTGTACCGAGGTAGATAGCGCCGCGACAACGTGTGCGATTCGCATTCGGGAGGCCCAAGTTCGATCCTCAGGGACAGCACACTTTGACTTGGATATTTCCGTGCTTTCCCCTTCTCACGTAGGTGAATGCTGGTGTGCTTAATTTCATACCACGATTTCCTTTCCATCGTTTGCCTTCATTCCATTTCCTTATCTTTCAGGTGGGCATTGTCATGACGGACAGATGGCGCGGATGCTTGCGTATTGTAAATGCTGTTCTCGGCGCCAGTGGCGTTGTGCGGCCAATGTCCGCTCGTGGGTAACAACGCTTGTACAAAGAGCGCCAAAGAGAATTTCCCTGCACCTCGCGTCTGTCACATTATTTATAGTTATACGAAGCCATGGCCATTTCATTGGTTCCTTTAGTACAACTGCAAGGATGTGCCACCCCTTCTGTTAAATAGTTACGCCAATAACCACAATAAAGTTTACAAAATGGCGTAGAAACGAAATGTATGTCTACGCTCTGGATCTCATTGGCGGCTATAAGAGAAAGGTAGAGTAAATTAGTTCAGTTTGTCATATAGATCCTTTATCATGATTGGTAGTATCTATCTTATCGGCTAGTGTAGGGCACGCCCTTGGAATGATTAAAATCGAAGGAGAAAACTTCATAAGCGTCCAAGTTAGCAGTCTTGAGACCCCAGAAAATGATACAAAATCCACCGAAGATTTTCTTTGGCCTCTTTGTAACGCTTCAGACCCGCAGGATGGTGGTTCTTCTGCGGGGCCTTGCGTCGGGATGAAGAGATCTCAGCACTTGGGGACTACCGCGCGTCTCTGTGACCCATCTGCCTGCGATCCTGTGGTATCCTGCGGTTCCTTCGCTTCATCCCTTCCTCCTGGGGTGGGGGGGGGGTGCTAGCCGCAATAGATCTGTGTGGAGGTCACAGTGCGTGAGGTGTCCCCCTCCGTGTACACCATTTAAACATTTTAGCCTAAAATAGTTTGTAGAAGTTATAAATATAAGCGATAGCGACTATAAAATGTGATGTGAATGTAGCATATGAGGTCCTTCTCAGGAGTTCTGTCATATCCCGAGATGAAAAATCTGAGGTGTTACACTCGCATGACTTTCTTTACTCTTGTACTAACCATACTTACAGACTCTTACTCCTATATTTCTTTGTGTTAGTTGAGATAAACATTTGCAGAAATTATCGTATTGTTTATCTTTTTGTAGGCACAAGGGGTATATGGTAATATAGGCTTTGAGCGATAGTCAAGTCTTTTAAAGCTTTGAAATTCCGCTCTCTTTGCCCGGTTAACATATAAAAAATGAATAACGACGTTCCATTTGACAGAAGCATGTTCTCCAAAAGTCACACAAATAACAAGGAATATCTCCGAAATGGTTCACTCTACCAAAAAAAAAAAAAAAAAAAAAAAAAAAAAAAAAAAAAAAAAAAAAATTATAATAATAATAATAATTTAGACATAAATTGTGTGTTTTAGCAAGATCTACATTTTTGTATAGTGAGATTTAGTCTATGTCTTACGGTTTACTAGTTATGCAAAAGTCTTCCAGAGTAAATTGGACTACATGGGCTATAGCTAGAAAATTCAAGATATACATTTCATTTGTCATCAAAATATCTCAAGCACATAGCATTTTAATCAAAATCGTTAGAGCTATTTTTAAGAAAATAAAATTTTTCCATGTAACGGGTAATTTTCTTCAAAATCTTCGTGTCGCGTCCTTGAAAGACATTAAACTTAAATACCAACTTTGGTCTTTAGCCGAATTTTAGTTTTTGAGTTATGCTGTCCACAGACTGACACACACACACGCGCGCGCGGATCTTTTTCTGAAAAGTTTTTTTTTTTTAATTTATTAATTAATTTTTTTTTTTTTTTTTTTTTAATTGAGGAGTCCTCAAAACATATTTCCTGTGAAATCTCGACATCGAATTTTTGGGTAAAGTACAATACTTCCTCTACTTTACGATACGTGGTAGAGAAAGTAAAAATGGATAAATTTCGACATTTTCGCTTAATTGTGACCCCCATGCAGAAATTGCAAGGGACTAGTGGCAGGGCAGGCTATTTCAGGTCTTTGCCACAGGTAACCACTGATTAGCTTTATCATATCGTGTTTGGACAAGCACGAATGTACATCACATTTTCTTCTCTAGCAAAGATAAGATACATGTATTTGCTACATTACTATCAAGTTGCTTCATGTCCTGAGGCAACTATGCTATTGATGATGTCCGTTGTTGCTCTTGGCGAAACACTTCAACTACACTGGAACACGATTTTCCGGTTCCACTGAAACCGGTCATTAGTTTCACAGTGTGTTCTTCAACAGCTATACTTGTCAAAACATGAAAAAGATCAAAATTTCGTATTTTCACAGATTATTCAGTGTAAGAAGAACTCTCTGAGACAGCGATGTCCAACCGTTTCTCTTTAGAGTAACTTACGTAATTAGCTGCTTTTTCGCTCCTCCTCTTTCAATCGGAGGGTGAATCAGCTCTTGCATGTGGCGTGTAGGCTCACAAGCAGTCAGTATCCAGTGACGGACACAAACAGGCGATTCCATGACAGTTTCTAAGTCGTTACTTGAATTTTCTGTCAAATACTTCTTTTTTCTTTTTAGTGAACCATTTCCGAGATATTATTTATTATTTGTTTAAATTTGCCAATACTTTTCTCAAATAGGATTATGTTATTCGTTTTTTTATCTCGTGATCTTGTAAAGGGAATGGAATTTCAAAGGCATGGCATAGCAACCAGTTGTTAAAACGGTTCATAGCGCTTAAAGCCTACTGTATACCCACATTGCTCTTGCACCTACAAGAAACTTAGGAATGAGATACTTTCTAAAATGTTTATGTCGATTAAAATGAAGTAGAGAAGCATTTACAGGAATAGTGTGTATAAGAGAGAGTATAGCTCTACATATATTTGCTAACAGAGTTTCTGCAAATTGAACTATATTAAAGGTCTATATCACAATAAGCTACATCATTACGACGACCACTTGGTAGATCGTCTAAGGCTATGCACTTCCACTTTGTCACCAAATATAGACTTCTTAAACGTAAGCAGTGCCAAAGAAGTCACTAATAAACAGATGTTTATCGCATAGTGCATTCGTAAATCAAACGCAACGTATATGTCACCAATCCGCCACAGCAACAAAATGCACGGCTGGGGTTAAAGTGTGGCAAAGTCCGCGTGTAGTGGAAGGAGGTAAACCCAACCTCCCCTCTTTCGCAAACTTTAACATCGCTGCACTAAGACCAACCCTATAGTTGAGTCTGTGTTCCTGTCTGCCGACCATTACTTTCTCCTGATTGCTCAGAGATCGTTAAAAATAGTGACGGTGATGCACGCGAAAAACAGTTAAATGCTCTGTGTGCCATGCAGATGAAAAACCCATAGCAGTGATGTAATGTCATGCCTGATGCCTCTTAATGGTTCTCCGTTCGTTAAGGTTTCTGGCAACATTGCGCACTATTACTAACATAGGCAGTGTACCATTGCACGGTAAGAAGTGAACGATTGTGAACATCAGGAATATTTTCGGGATTGAATATCTGAAAGTATTAATGGTTGTTTTGAAATGTTTTCCGTTGCATAAATTGTTAAGTTGCATTTTATAAACCTTACGGGACCCACCGACTGAAATTTGAATTTTTATAAGGATGGGTCCATACCAGTTTTTCTCGATACTCGATAGCGATACATCATATTTTCCACGATACCCGATACTTCGATATTCTATACCAATTTCTACTTCTAGCTTCAATACAAAATAGAATGTTGGGAGAACTGTGTACTGCCAATGAAATTAATTAATTAGGTGCACATATTTAGTAAGACAGTTAAAAGCCAACAGTATACTAATTTTTAAACTCTAAATTAGAAATTTAAAAACGAAATGCGTTTTTTGAAACAGTCCAATATTATAAGTTTTTGTTGAAAAGCTCTTTCAGCTTCAAGTCTACTTCTTTTTCTGTCACACGAGTCCTGCTGTGCTACATAGTCTTTCAGTGAAAACTGTTCCAGGTGGAATACACATTTAGCGGCTAATTTTGTTAGTTTTGGAAATTTGAATTTGTTTTCCAGTAATCCAGTGTACTAGAAAGAGAAGGTGACAAATCGTTGAGATATGCAGTGATTTTCTTGGGAACTGTTAACTGACACACGATTATTTTCTTGCATAATGTTACTGTAACGTTACCACATTCCTGGCAATTTCTCGGACTTTTCAGCACGTGACATCTAAAATAAAATAAAAGTTTGTGAACTGATCGATTTTTACGAGTATGTCAGTATGCGACTATCCCTACAAAGGTGTCCGAAAATCTGGGGGAAAAATTAAAAATAAATTTTACCTGATCATTTTTGGAAGCAGGAAGAAGTTGTCTGTTTACCTGCGTTGAAATTTCTAGTTATCTCCTGACAAGAAGCTCTTCCTAGAAAATTCAACTCAACATGTAATTAGTCAGGTTCATGCTTGACTTGCAGTGAGGTAATTAGATGTTTGGGTTTGTACTTTGCACTCAATAAGCAGGAATTGAAGGAAGGGTCTTCCCGACCCATTGCGACCAATTTAAAATGTTCTACAGCCTGTATATACAGCTGCTTGTAGAAACAAGAATAAGTATTATGGGACAAGTTAGAAGAACTACCGCGGTCGCATCCTTCATTGGCTGAAGTAGATTTGTTTATCATCCCACTTTCATCCAGCAGGAATTGATTCATATCTAACTTCAGCCATTCAGGGACATCGGAATATGTTCCCTACGTGGAGTAAATCAGGTGATAGGAGCTGGTTCCGCTTTACTGCTGTGAACACTTTAATTGCGATGTTGGCCAAATTATAAAATGGACCACTCTTGAAGACCATTTGTGATATTCGTAGACTTAGTGACTATCTGTATATACAAATGTGTTTGACGTATTCTACAGTCACAACGCATGTACTTGGTATACAATACATGTAAGAAAGCTCTCAGGAAGAAGAGCCACGTCCTCAAAGTGAGAAGAATAAGCCGCACTTAACCTCGTTGTGACAATATCTGCAAATGATGCGTGACGTGGTCCCCCCACCCCTACCCCCACCTCCAACTCCGACCTTCCAGTTGTGTCCCACGCACCAACCAAAATATGCAACCTCAAAGACACAATGCACTAACCTGCAAACGAACCTTAGTAAATGCAGGAGGGATGATGTTAACGATTCATTACAGTTAGTATTAGATATTATGCCGTACTGTTATTAGTGGGCATTCAAACTGTTCTTACAAAAGCCTGTTTTTCCATCTACATAATTTATTTTAGTCGAGATAAATCTTTCCAGAAATAGCTGCATTGCACATTTCATTATATGAAGGAAACAGCGATAGTCAAAATGTACTGCACGTTATACCAACACTCCTTACTTTTCCCATGCAATCACGAGAAACAACCAAATATCGACAGAACCTTAAAAGTATAAACGATTCAAACCATGTGTAACGGGTATCTTGGAAATGGCTTATGCTACAAAAAAGTTACTTGAAATAAATTATGTTTTAAAGAAATGCGTATTTTTTGCTGTAAATTTCCATCTATGGCTTAACGTATACAAACTAATTATACAAGATTATAGAAGATACCTTCCAAATCAGTGGACTTCATAGGCTATTGCCTTAAAATTCAAGATAAACATTTTATTTTGATGTAAATATCTGTATATGGTATTTGAATCAGAATTATTAGAGCAATTTTTGAGAAAATAAAATGTTTCGAAAAAATTACAAGTAAAGGGTTGCTTGCAATTGGGACTTTCTTTAATCTTCATGTTGCGTCTTCAGGTGATACTGAATTTAAATACCAAGTTGGGTATTTATCTGCGTTTTCATTTTTTAGTTGGGCTGTTCACACAAGTTAAAAAAGAAAACACACACACACACACACACACACACACACACACACACACACACACACACACACACACACACACACACACACACACACACGGATAGACCTTTTTCTAAAAATGGTTTTAGGTGTATTTTTAGTGAAATCTAATTTTTATGTGGAATGTAATAAATTCACTATCTACTATGTACAGAAAGCGAATTTAGTAAAATGCACGGTTATCATGATTATTTAACGAGGCCTTCGTAGTTTCCCGTTCTTTCCCTGTATTTAACCCTCTCCAATGAGTGAGCGGTATTCATGTTACTGACTGGACATAGTTATAATCAATGACACGTTTTCGTAAAAGGGAAGTATGATTACTTATGAATGCTCACTAAATCGTTACACGTTAAACTACAATTATTGCTTGTTTCAGCATGCCTGTACATCAGAAGCTACACGTGGCCAGGTTATTGGTCAAGCTGGTAACACAGTCCGACACATTTCAGAAACTCTGCAAATTCTTAGAAATGTTATTAAATTTTACCCGACATTCGTCTTCTCAGGGTAGGGAAAACCTCGGAAAAAAACCTTACCCGGATAACTTACCGTAAGCGAGATTCGAATTCGCGACCTCTTGAACGTGAGGCAGACACGCTAACCATCACGCTATCGAGGCGGGCTAATGCAAGCAGCGGTTACTCTTTTTTCATTAGAAAGTATTTGACAAATCTCTAATAAATTAAATAAGTCTAATGTAACCATATTAGACACTGAAATCCAGAGAAGTTCTTGTAACATATATTATAATGAGCCTTTGTAGCACGTCATAACCTCTTCTGATAAGATTATGTGGTCTTCAGTATTTGAAACACAAGTAAACATATTGAAAATATAATAAAATGACAAATGGCAGTCCAGGAGGTAATATTGGAAAAAGCATGTGAACTAGAACAGAACCATGCTAATATTAGCAACAATACACATACAAGACATCGCACACATGCTTGCGCACTCTAGGGATAGAAGAATATATAGATAACAACACAGAGATAGTAGGGATCCGTTGTAAACTTCTATTTTACAGGTAGGTGATGTTTATCCTACGCCGTTTCTTCGACGAATCCGCTACCAGCTGTTCCAGAGTTAAACTATGAGATATTTATCCTCGAGTATGTTTGGGCGTGTGTGAGGATAAACATCAGTTAAGTTGTCGATAAATTTAATGGAGATTCATAATTATCTATTTGAAGTGATCGCCGACTGTTGAGGTTCAAGAATTAAAATGTTTTTGAATCTTATTACTCGAAATGGTAACATCTGCTAACTTCTGAAGCATCCAGACTTCACGGTTTAAAACTTTTTCCGTAATAACAATGCGAAATGTATGTTGCCATTAGTCGCAGAAATTTTAAACAGTCTGTATATCTCGAACACGATTTTTAAGCGCTGGAGACTGACGACAATCTATCACAGTAGATACTTCTCCAAGACTTCAGAAACACGAAGGAAAAGACGCGAATTTTAGAAATACACGCTCTTTTATTAACCCAAGTTTCCTCTACATGGCTACCCATACAAACGATCCTATATATAATTTTGCCAATCCCAATGCTGCTAAAATCGAGGCTTCCTTTTGGCCTATGGAACATCACTATTACTGTAGAACTCGCTAAATTCAAAGGATCTTTATTCATGGGGAGATTGCAGAAATCTGCACTCGATTTTTGTTTTATGTCATCATGATGTCTTAATACTATTTATATGGACATTTTAATTGCATGTTATGGAAGTTTTGAATGCATAAATGTATACATATTAGAAGGAATATTGGAACATAAAATTCCTGTCCCTTGCTGTAGGTCAGCCGTTTGGCGCTTCTGAAATTGTTATAAGATTTAAACGGTTGCATTTTGCTCTGGTGTATCATCTAGAAAAAGTGCTTGGAAGGTGCATGACATTATTCCTTTTTTCTAAGAGAAATATATTATTATGAAGGCTACCTTTGTTACATGAAGGACTGTGGTTTCAGCTCCTTGCAAATAACCATGTCCACATTGCCTGTGAAGGTGGCTAAAGAATCATTGTGAATGTTTCAGTGACTTCTGTTGGACCGACACGGGTAGTGGAGGTCGTTAACCGTATGGATTCGTGAACGGAACGTCTGTGGTTCAAATGCCTCCGGTACCACCACTTACAGGTTTTCTTCCAGGGTTTCCTCAGTCCTCAAAACTGTAGGAGCATAGGCGCCGACTTAGGGGTTGTAAGACCCTTTCTGCCCCTCTAATTTACAAAGACAGGGACATTACTGAACGGGCCTGGCCCTCAGGAAATTCCAAAGGAACGAACTACGAGAAACTGTTTTTCAATTCTTATACTTGCAAAATTGTTCTTTGAAATCTGTACATGGTATATGGTTTTGTGCTCTTTGAAATCTGTATCGAAATGAAGTCAATTTTGACACAGATTTTCATTTCGATACAGATTTCCGCGCTTGCGCGCCTTTGTATTCAGAGCCACTGAAAAACAGTTCATTCAATGGTATGAATTTATATTAACTGGATTTCATTGTTTTTATTTTTTACAAGGTTGAGGATTTCATTCTCTTTGGCATTTCTTTGAAATAAACTATGAGCACAATTTTTGAGAATGAAGTTACATTTTTTCTCGAACTTTTCATATAACTTTTCATACATTTTCTTTGATTTTTCAGGAAGTAAATTGTAGCTGGCATTCCTCGCCTCCTCAAGGGTATCAGAAGGTGTGGAACTAAATTCCACCTCTTCAAAACATTTCTATCTCCATCTTGTAAAATCAATACGTCACCTTCAATCGATATTCACTTGTTATCGAAGCGCATCGAAAATACGTTTCAAGAAATTGATTTATCAAATGTTTATTTTCTTTCGTATGAATCTAAATATTAAATATTTATTGTAATATCTAAATGTCGTAAGAAAAACTATTTTATGCAACTCCCATATAATGGTTGTTACGACGCTGTTGAGGTTACTCGTCACTTGCGTCTTATAGGATCGTTGCGTAAATAGTTCTTAAATAAACCGAACGGAGTTGCAAAGCATGAAAGGCAGAGTTCTTGGATAAGAATCACAACAAACAAATACTGAATTGTTCTTGTGCTGTAGTTTTGTCCTCTATTATAAAATATATTTACAATGAGTTTTTGAAACAAGGTGTGATGCAAAATGGAATTCATTTTGTATGTGTTGAGAAATCCACTTCCAGGAATCGCCTTGCATACATTTATCGATTTCGTGACCATCCTCACCTAAGTAGCAGCACGCTTTTAAAATTACTTTTGTCATTTGTGTGGACATGGACTGAAATTCCTTCTATACTCCCAAACGCTGTTGCAATCATCCGCTGTCATCGTGAAGAAGACATGAGGTTAAATCTTCATTCAGTTTCACATGCTTTTATAATCACGAATGAACCACTTTTAGCAGTGTTTAACGCCCGTTCATACTGCATAAGGCACCACAGGCGGTGACATTGATGATACCTACATAAACTGAAGTGATATTTGGGACGAAGGTATACCTAAGCAGACCTAGGTTTTAATTATCAACCGATATTTGCCAGTTATGAGGACTGAGGAAAACCCTTTGCATGACTTCCCTCTGAAGGGAAGTAAAGCCAGCGGTTCCAAGTCGTAGATTTACGGTACGTAAAAAAAATCTCATTCCTAAAGATGCCTGTGAGCAAAATGAAGCGGTCTTTAACGCCAAATATTGAGGGAGACGCTAAGAACTGTAGCAGTTAAACAGCGTATACTTGAACTCAGTTCCAAGAATTGCCTGACAGCCATCTTCATACCGTGAAGGAACGGCTACAACCAGATATGGCGGGTGATGATGTGACGGGATCTATTGGTTGCGTGCGAGACTTGCTTAACGGTACATGTTATTTGAAAATGTTCTAGTTGTAAGTCAAATATGAAGGTAAAACGAATAAATAAAAGTGTATTTCTAAAATATACATGTAACACAGGCAAATATGCTGCATAATTCACAAGTTCCTAAAATTTACGTGACATGCAGCATAATATTTTGTTCAAATTGTTGAAAATGTTGTAATTAATTCAAATAGCAAATGGGAGTACCTTTTAAAAGAAGAAATGTTCAGTTGTATTAAAATTCTGTCACAGTCTACAAACCATCTACATAGCACAGGATTGGAAACCTCAACACAGGCGTGAGTACGTCTTATGAGGTCATAAAAGGTTACGAATTAACTCTTCACATGTATATCCCCAAACAGAGATACAAATGAAACAGATCTATTCCCAATACAGACGAGTCGGTGACACTTGCACTTAACGACAGTTGCACTCCAATTCTGGGAAACTATCAATCCTTGGGTCGAGCGTAAATTAGGAGGTGGTAGTGGGGGAAATCAGCCCTATTGTTACCTGAAGCTGGGTTTTCTTAGCTCAACTTACTCAGCCGAGATCAGGGTTGCCAACCCGTACGATAATTATGGGGGCATACGATAATTGTAATGTTTGTACACATGGTTCACAACCCGTACGATAATTACGGGGGTGTACGATAATTTGAATGTATGATAGTTCGATACCGGAGAAATATCATTTTCACTGGTTTGTCACACCAGCGAAATGAAACTAATTACAAATGCCCTCATGGCCTGTCTCTACCCCTCATATCGTACTAATCCTTCTACCCTTTATCCTCTTTTTGCCAGTGTGCCCAGATCTGGTAATCTCAATGAAGAAGGCGCTGTTCCGAAAATTGATTATCAATGGAGAAAACTCTGAATAAATGATATTCCGTGTGAAATAAAGAACATGCCTGAACCTGACAGGTTTTGAAGTGCTATTAAACACATGTCACCTTGGTGGAAGTACTGCTTTCAAAGAACTAGCAGCCTTTGCATTATCAGTGATTTCGTTTCCCCACAGAAAAGCTTCTTGTGAAAGGGTTTTTTATTAACTGGGTGTAATGAAAACTAAAGTTAGAAGCAGATTGGCACTATATACGGCAAATGAACTTATTCTGTCGCCTTAGTTTTGAAATAATGCGGTAGATCCGAAAATCTCCAAGTCATCGAGAAGATGTTAAGGTTTATCTCAACAACAAATTTGTATAATGCTGCAACGGTTGAGGAAGATGGACTTTCAGATAAATAATGCGAGAAACATAAGTTCTAAAGTTGCAATACTGGTTGAGGTCATCAATCTTGTAAGTGAATATCATAAACCACATTAATATTACATTTTCATAAGTGTTATGCTGATATTTTTGTTGTTGTAGCATTTGGTTTAAGATGTACGATAATTTTGAATACAAATCTATAATTTTGAGTGACTGGTACGATAATTTTACTTTTAAATGTTGGCAACCCTGGCCGGGATAGACTGAAGTTTATTTTCGTTAAGTTGCTTTCACATCTGAAAATGCAAAGCTCCGGCTTTTCTACGATTTTTTCGTCGAGCAGTGGTTTGGAGAACGAGCTGCTTCTGAGATCTATATGGAAGTGCTCAGGCAAACGACACAAGACCAACAACGTCCCTGAAGGTTGGAATCGAAGCCTAGGCAGTTGATATCCCATACAGATTAGTCAGTACTATAGGAGAAGATGCCGAGTACCATATTCATACATGTAACAGAAAAGATCGCAATCTGGAAGGGAAAAAAATCAGAAAATATCAGCAATGAAATCTAATCAAATAATTAATGAAGCATTGAAAAAGTTGGAGGGAAAAAACAGTACACATATTTTCATGCTGAAGGACCAAGTATGACAGTGTGTGAATAATGTACAAAATTTGGCGGTTCTACTTAAAGAAAAAAAATTAGTTTGTTGTTTAACGATGCTGTCAATTGCCGGCATCACACCAGCGTCGTGTCCTGAACCCATACAGCCATGTGCTTTAATGAATTCAATCAGTCCGCTATTTGGGGTCCAAGTATTTAGTGCAGCTACTACAATAAACTGTTCAATTAATATTCAACAAATACTTTCAAATGCCTGAAAAATAACTAAAATGATGCATTAACTTAAAGTTTGAAGACCAGGAGGTCCGTGGTTCAAATCTCGTCAGGTCCGTCCTCTGAGGAACCACAGATCTCCCGACCTTCAAACTATAAATAAATGAATCAATTTTGTTATTTTTAGGCATTTGAAAATATTTGTACAGTAGTAATTAAACAGTTTATTGTAGTAATTGCGCTAAAGATTTCCTTAATACCCTTTATTATTCGTAGGTGCCCTAAATTTATGCCTGAATACTTCCCTGCTCCACTGAAAACTAAATTTGTACCTCATTGTGTGTTGTTTTGAATTACTGTGCTTCGTAAGAGTATTAAAAACAAACAAAACATGAGGGGTAGCAGTTCCAGAGCTGATTCTAGGAACCAGTAAACTAAAGGTTTTCACAAAACTTCCTACAATTCAATTTCACCAAACGCATGAGTTTACCAAGCGCATTGCATCTACCCTGACGTCATCCAACCGGCTTTCAGATATGCTTTTACATGTTCTTGTTTGCTTTCTTTTACCAAGCGGTGGCAAACGAAAGGAAAGTTTCTTGTGATATGACGTCATCAGTTTCTCGGCCGCCAGTGCGCTCTCTCTTAGCTATCGCCGAGACCTCGTGCCAGGATAGGTAAAATCCACACTGTTTATAGTGTAGTAATTCTCGGAAAATCACATAAAATAGGAAGTCACAGTTGCTCAGAAGTACGTATATATTATTTACAGCAGTGTTTTATAGTTACTGTTTCCACTTCGTACCTATGCTCCATAATGAAAGAAGCAATATGCTTCTACTTTTAGGGACAAATAAAATAGAAACTGTGTCACGTAATCAGTACTCAAGCCTCAGGAGCAACAGAAATGGAATCTGAAGGTAAATTACCGCTACTCTTAAGGTTCGCAATGGTTTTCCCTGAAATTCTGATGAATTATTCTATAAATCATTACAATTATTTCAAGTGGTTATTTGCTGTGTGGTTGAGTCTATAAAAATTATTTCATCCAGCGGAATAATAATAAAATTTACTTTAAAAGCATGTGAATTCGTGTACCTTTTTCTTAGAAAGTATGAGAGGTGGAGAGCTGAAATTTTCAGTACACGTATACTACCCATAGTTAAACTTTCTTAACCACAATCATTTCATAACACATACTAGTGATATTAAAAAAACTACAGTATTGCAAATGTACCACATGTTTACTTTTTTGGCTTTGCAAATATATTTAATTTCTAGAGACTAATAAACATAACTAAATAATTGAGGTTCAGAAGATAGCTTATTATACTAAGAACAAGCGTGCAAAAGTGTGATTCTGTATTGCAAGTAGCTTCTGAGAAAAAGGTACATGAATTCACATGCTTTAAGGGTTTATTTTTTTTTTTCTGCTGGATGAAATAATTTTATAGGCTCAACCACATAAGCTATCAATACAAATAACCACTTGAGATAATTGTCATGATTTGTAGAATAATTCATAGAATTTCAGGTAAAATCCTTGAGAACTTTAACAGCAATGGTAATTTAAGTCACTAAGGTGTAATTTTTTGTATGTTGAGACCACGTAGTCCCCTTAAAAATACGTCAGTTTTCTGACACACTCTTAGACACACAATTGAGGCGATCGACGTTTTAAAAAAGCGCTTGGTTGTTGCATTCACATGCCTTTTTCTACACACTATATTTTGATAGTGCATATACAAATTTTTTCTTACGTAAGCTTAGTCTCTATCTACTTCATTTTAATCGATATCTTTGCACATATAGCTACATTATGCATTTCGTTATATGTTCAAAAGGAATAGCGTTAGGCAAATGTTTTAAGAACAGTACACTATACGCTGGCCTTAAAATTAATACTCTTTCCATGCAATCACGAGAAACAACCGAAAATCGAGAGGACTCCAGTACTGAACAATTCGAACTCTTAATAACGAATGTCTCGGATATGGCTTATGCCACAAAAAAGTTATTAGAAATAAATTGTGTGTTTCAAAGTTTCATCTTTGTGTGATGCGTTTTCGTCTATCGCTTAAGCTAGAGCAGTTATACAAGATTATACAAAATTCTTTCAGAGCAAAGAGGATTTTACAGGCTATTTACAGAAAATTAAAAAGATACACTTTATTTGGAAAGGGTAGAGTGAGACTGAAAAAATCAATGTCATGGATCTACGGGTTATCGTCCGGCTGCTCTAACCACTGAGCTACCTGCCGACACGACATTAAATTCTCCAACTCACGCCCAATTTTCCCGGTAAACTACACAAGGAGATCTCAATTTATATGAGATGACTTATCTTAATGGCGACTTACAATATTATAAGTCCCGGGCTTCTAGTTTAACCAACTATTAGGTCAATCAATGTAAGTAATGTTCTGCCACACAATAGCCGTGTGTAGGACAGGATTGGAAACGGGACCGCTAGATTCGTGGTTCAAATCCCGGTCATGGCATTGAATTTTTTAGTCTCACTCTATCCTTTCCAGTCCTGTCCTACACCTGTCCGTTGTCCGTGTGTGTGTGTTTCTTTTATTTTTACTTTATTTATTTATTTATTTATTTATTTATTTATCTATCTATCTATCTATCTATCTATCTATCTATCTATCTATCTATCTATCTGTCTGTCTGTCTGTCTGTCTGTCTGTCTGTCTGTCTGTCTGTCTGTCTGTCTGTCTGTCTGTCTGTCTGTCTGTCTGTCTGTCTGTCTGTCTGTCTGTCTGTCTGTCTGTCTGTCTGTCTGTCTGTCTGTCTGTCTGTCTGTCTGTCTGTCTGTCTGTCTGTCTGTCTGTCTGTCTGTCTGTCTGTCTGTCTGTCTGTCTGTCTGTCCGTCGGTCCGTCCGTCCGTCCGTCCGTCCGTCCGTCCGTCCGTCCGTCCGTCTGTCCGTCTGTCCGTCTGTCCGTCTATCCGTCTATCCGTCTATCCATCTATCCATCTATCTATCTATCTATCTATTTATTTATTTACTTATCTATTCCTTCAGTCAGTCAGTCAGTCATTCATTTAGTCATTCATTTAGTTATTCATTTAGTTATTTATTTAGTTATTTTGGCACCTGTATATTTACACCAATTTGTTGAAACACTCGCGTACTATTCGTTGTAAAATGGTTTGACCGACTCAGAAACCTTCGCGGGAATGTGCACGACAACTTACCAAAGTTTCAGCGCAATCGGATTAATGCTGTACGAACGTGTACGGGACAAACGGAAACATTCATTGTTACATATACAGGTTAGGTGTTTTGTTTTTAATCTTCTGTTGAACTGAACACACGTACTTATTCCGACATTGCGGCTTATCCAGACCTATGAACCTCGTCGGACGGACCGGTTCTCATGCAGAGATTCTAATGTATGGCAAACACCTGGCATCAGAATCTCGTTAGATGTTCATCGAAAACAGGCGAAATCTCCAGATTGAAAATTATTTATTATCACTGGATTTCGAAATTTAAGATCCTTCCAGTTATCCACTGTAGAAAATTGCAGTGTTTACCCAAACATATACACAATGCAGATATTCAATCACTGTTGCCTTTTATCCTGTGAGGCAGAAGATCGTTCCTCTAAACGAGATTATAATCTAAGCATTTATTTTATCTTATTTTTTTATCAGTATACCTATGTTTGGTAATATAAATTCTTCTTGTTCCTTAACATGGATTAGGCCTTAGATCTGTTCCGGGGTTAATCAAACTACTCTCTCCACCTCATTCGGGGTAGTCCTAGATCTCTGTCCTAATGATTTGTAAAATAGTGTTTATTGTGGCCATCTGGAGGGTTCCATCCTCATAACGTGATCTTTCCGCTTGCTCTGATATCCTTTAATTTCTTCCACAATGTTTTCTTGCCGTAGTTCTTCTCTTATATCCACATTCCGGGGTCGATCTTTCCTAGTAACACCCAATAAGGACCTTAAAAATCTCATCTGAGATGCCCCCAGTCTTGATGTTTCCTTGGTTTTAATTACCCATGTCCACGAGGGTTTGGATACTATTCTATGTAATCGCAATTTAAGATCCTTCCTCATATTCCTGCCGAAATGTCTTTTTATACACCAATTGATTTTATTACGTTTGGATATTTTCTTCAGTTTCTGTCTTTCTATCAATTACTGATATATTTAAAGGCAGACAACTGCTCAATTATTTTCCCTCACATTACGATCTTTACCCGAAATTGTTCTTTTCCAGTCATAGACCTTACTTTTGTTTTTTTCTCCCGAAATAGCCGTATTATACTCTTTTAATATCATTCAAATTAAACGCTGATATCTTCCTCATTCTCTGCCAAAAACAACTGATCATTTTGCAGATATAACTATCAATATTACATATCTCATGCGATTCATTTTGGTTTACATGTGGTTCTCTATTCTACTATTACTTCATTCAGATATAAATAAAATAAAATAAAATGGGTACCAGACCACGACCTTATCTCAATGCCATGTTAACTTCAAGTTCATGTTTTCTATTATTCATTATTATCTTGGTGTTGCAATATGACTTGATTGCATTAATCAAATTCATAGGGATCTTGTATCCTAATATTTGCCAGAACTTCATACGATCTACCCTATCATATGCTTTTATGTAATGTATAAATAGTAGGCAAGTTCTTCAATTGTATTCTGTGATGACTCGATGACAACTTGCGGTGGGGAACTGAGCACCTCAACCGAAAGGCGACCTTTTGTGCTTATGGCCCTGACGGGGCAACCCCCGGGAGGATGGATCTAGTGAATGGATCCGAAGGGCGGCGAGAATGTTGCCGTGACTGAGTAAAGCCCAGGGTCCCTACCTTATCCCAGTTAGAAGCACCTCGGTGGAGGCTGGTTCAGCTCGGTTCCTCTCCCACCCCTTCGGCTCCCCCCGCTCGGGCACTACCATCCCACGGAGGGGGGGGGGGGACTGTGACAGTAGGTTCTCCCTACCGTACTGCTGCCTCGACACTCGCCGACACTTCCAACACTGAAAGAAACCTAACGGGATGAAGGGTGAAATGAGATGATTAATGTAACGAAATGGAGGGACAGGAAATGCGGAGGATATGGAACTCCTTCCCAGCAATCGCCTGGCGACCCGGGGAAACCTACGAAAAAAACCATGGGTGGGAAGGTCTGCCACGGGGATCGAACCCGCGACATCCCGAATACGGGTCACAGACGTTACTGCCTGAGCCATCCCGACCGATTAAATTGCATTGTTCTTTTTTTCTAAAATCCGTTTTACACTGAAGATAGCATCAAAATATATGTGTATTCTATTATAATTCTGTACTAAAGCTACTAGCACGAACGTGTTTTCTAAGCCTTTGCGCTATGTTGAAACTAGCCGTAATCTTTCTCAGAAAACGCTAGAGTTGTTCCTCTCAAACACATTCCTTATAGCTACACTCTCGTTGAGAAAAAGCTTTTAGTTGGTAAGTTTTGATATAGAAGAGAATGCAGAAGGAAGAGTTGGAGATGATTTGCTTGGTTTGGTCAAACGCTTGCATATCAAACACAATATTATTCCAAGTTTGTACTCAGTGTAAATACGCTTTAACCCTCTTAGCCAGGCATTCTTCTTCTAAGCGCATTAACGTTTCATTTATTTAATGAAATCTGCAGGGCAAGATTTTTCTCTCTGAGCTGTGCTGACTATTATTAACAAGAAGACAACTTCTCAGTGTGTAAAGAGCTTATTGGTGAAGTTGAATATAGAATAGTGTGGGCACAGGATCATGTTTAATGTAATATCCAAATGAACCGACGAAAAGGGGAATGTCTGAGGTGGGCAGAACATGGCCTTATGAACCTTCCCACGCTGAAGATCGTGAAGACCAGGGTAATCACTGATGCCCGAACTTTTAATTAGTATCATATTGAGAAATATGTGCAGCTACAATAGTTTAAAATCGCATTACTTTAAATAAAAAATAATTTATTTTACTGACCAGTAATTTTTGTACCATTATATTGCTTTGCTTTTATTGTTCAGTAGTGTTCCACAATGATTATTTTAAATTATTATTCCTTTGTGAATTAGATAATCAAAATCACATATTTCAGTTTTACAGTTTTCTTCAGATTTTAGTGCAGGCATCGGCTTAACTGGGCCACTCGCGTTCTAGCGTTCTGACCTCACTCCGCCAGCCATGCCTCTCCTTTACTGCTGTTCAGGTACCGACACGCCACATTCTGTGGTGACTATGGCTGTTTCATGAAGAGTGGTAGAGAGAATTTGTTGTAAGTTACAAGAACAGAAAAGTACGCTGTTTAATATGTGGATTTCAATTTCCAAATATAAAGCGTTACAATATCAAATGCCACTTAAATCGGGATCATAAATCAAACTTTGGCGATCTTACAGACATTTATTTCCTACTTCAAAAGGAACTTTCCGAATACTCATATTTTTAAACATATAAAGGGGACGATATGATTCTACTTTTTAGGGGCTTAGTTTCTTATTAGTTTATTTAATATTAATATTGTATTTCGTGTTTCAGAGTTTGAATATAATATTAATTTAAAACCAAACAGTTTATGTTGATCAAATAGTTTTAAAATATTTTAAGGCTAAATAGCAATGGAACTTTACTGCTTTATTTATTGTGAAAGAGAAACAATTTAATATGTTAATCATAAGGCAGCGTAAGAATATTCGGTACATAAGAAAAAGGAAGGTTACAAACTTATGTAATTTAGCTAACCATAGTAGGTGGCTGTAATAATATTTGTATGAAATATATATTTAATATAAACAAAATAGTTAATAACTAACGGTGCAGAAATTATTACTACAGCGCTGGTGGAACGAAGCCAGCACTGTGCTTGTCACTCCGCGAGAGAATGTAGGGGTGAGTGAGGCAGGTTCAATCGCTACCTCTCCTCTCGTGCCCATGCCTGGTTTAGTGAATATTTCAAAAGTTGTTCGTAAAACACATAGATAACTTGCATATATTAAAGAACTCAAAACATCATTGTCTTCATTAGCAATAATTGAACAAATTAAGAATCAGACGTGTTGACTACTAAGTGGAAATTCCCGGCGTTGCCTTAGGTTGCATTTGCCCAACAGCCTTGCATTTAAAAGTATTACACAAGGCACGTAAAGAGTTAATTAAGACTAAGGAAGAAAATGAATATTGAGGAAAGACATCCAAAGGCACTGTTGAACAAGCACAAATATGGCATTTTGTAAATATGATTTCTCGTAAATGCAGCAGAGTGGCTTCCCTGTTGGCATTTTCCGACTGTCTCGTCGCTATTTGCAGAGAAACTCTCAGTTGGGGAAAATAAATAACGTCAATATAACCTTGTTTATTCTCAGGGATCAAGATGCATAAAACTACTAAGAAAACACAAGAAATACCAAAAAGGCCTAAATGAACATGCAAAGAAGAGGAGGAGCAGAAGAAGAAGAGAAAGCAAAATTCAGTCCCACATTAGAAAGACCATTTGAAGCAGCAATATTTGCCAGTCGTCGATGCAACAATTTTGAAGCCGAATTAGCGCTTTGTATGTCACAAGTTGATAAGCCGGTTTGAAGCAACCATATCTGACACTGCGTAATAATGCCTCAAAATCCTTTGATTCAGTCCTTTGCCGCTGATAGAGCACTAAGATTTCTCTCCCTGTGTATGCCTGGTTTTTGTTTGGAAAGGATGACGCTAATTATGGTGATTTTTTTTTTTTTTTTTTTTTTTTTTTTTTTACTAGTAAGTAGAGGAAATATTGTATTCCACCCAAAAAGTCGATGTCGAGATTTCACTGGAAATATGTTTTGAGGCCCCCTGAAGCAAAAACGAAAGCTGTTTTAGAAAAAGGTCCATGTGTGTGTGTGTGTGTGTGTGTGTGTGTGTGTGTGTGTGTGTGTGTGTGTGTGTGTGTGTGTGTGTGTGTGTCTGTGTCTGTGTCTCAGTCTGTGGACTGCATAACTCAAAAACGAGTTAAAAACCAAAGTTGGCATTTAAGTTTCATATCTTTCAAGGATGCGACACACAGATTTCGAAGAAAATTGGCCCATCCTGACGATTTTGATTAAAATGACATCTTTAAGATATTTTCATGACAAATGAAATATATAGTTTTAATTTTCTGGCTATAGCCTGTGTAATCCTGTTTACTCTGGATACCTTTTGAATAACTCGTTAACGGTAAGAGATAGACAAAATCTTGCTGTGCCAAAAATTTAGATCTCGCTAAAACACACAATTTATGTCCAAATAATATTTGTGTAGAGTGAACCATTTCGGAGATATTCCTTGTTATTTGTGTCAGTTTCAGAAAACTTTAAACTTTTCTTAAATGCAACATCATTGTTCATTTGTTATATGTTAACCGTGCAAAGAGAACGGAATTTGAAAGATTTAAAAGATTTGACTATAGCTCAAAGCCTACTGTATTCTCATATTCTCCTTGTATCTACAAGGAAATAAACAATAAGATAATTTGTACAAATGTTCATCTCAACTAACACGAAGAAGGTAGAAGAACACTAAGAATGGTTAGTACAAAAGTGGAGAAAGTCATGTGAGTGCAACACATCAAATTTTTAATAAATGTATTTTAATATTTTCACTACCTGCTGTATGATGTTACCGACCAATGTACCTAGATTATAAAATAATTCACCAGCCAAAGAAAACTGTGCTCGTATTTAAACACTTAAATATAAGCTCCATTCTGGTGTTTCAAATTTGCGGCCATTTATTTAAATATTTCGCATACTCAGGCGCTTCCAAAACAAACGGATGTTTTCATGTCGACTCACCAGGTGGGCTTCATCGCTACCCCTTCCACTTTAGAACTGAAAAACTATTCAGCTGTTTGAATTTGTGAAGCTCCTATTTACATTCGTTTTCTTTATTTATTTTTATCGCAAATTATTATAATTATTATTATTACTATTTTTAAATTATATTTTAAATGATTAATGTTGTGAATATATAATTTCGGTATCAATAACAAAAAGAAATAATTCGCGTGGTTTGATGTTGCTGTTATCCTGCTGACTATCATTTTTATGTCTCTTGTTTTTCTGCATATAAAAAGGCCATAAACTTGCAGTATTGTTCATACAATGTTGGTGCGACAGTTAGTGAAGTAATAAACCATTTATATCCATTGGTCAGGAAGGTAAATTGCTCCAAATATTTGACACATGTTTATTTATTTGTTTTTGGGCAAAACGGTTCTTTATTGGCAATAATTGTACTGGACACATTTGTTATAGTTGGGCCCTTCTTTGCGTTTCCAGTTCGCCTTCTTTGATTCTAGCTTTGCGGTTGCCTGACACATCAAAGCGGCCGCTTTGTAAGGAACTGGAAAGCCGACTTTAGGCCGAACTGTACACTCATGCAGAATCCCTGGTTAACGTATGCTTGAAGCAGTACCTTCCAACCTGTGTGTGTCTTATTGTTAAGCTCGTGTTAGCAATATTTGAGCACCATTGATACTTTTGTAGTAAGAGCCATTATATTGAATCATATTGTATCAGTTTATATGAGTACACAATAAATGATCATATGAAGATTTATTATTATTATTATTATTATTATTATTATTATTATTATTATTATTATTATTATTATTATTATTATTATTATTATTATTATTATTATTATTATTATTATTATTATTATTATTATTATTATTATTATTATTATTATTATTATTATTATTATTATTATTATTATTATTATTATTATTATTATTATTATTATTATTGTTGTTGTTGTTGTTGTTGTTGTTGTGTTTGTTATTATTGTTCTTATTATTATTGTTGTTATTATTGTTCTTATTATTGTTATTATTGTTATTATTATTATTATTATTGTTATTATTATTATTATTATTATTATTATTATTATTATTATTATTATTATTATTATTATTATTATTATTATTATTATTGTTATTGTTATTGTTATTGTTATTGTTATTATTATTATTGTTATTGTTATTATTATTGTTGTTGTTGTAATTGTTATTATTATTTTTATTATTACTGTTATTGTTATTTTTATTATTAGTATTACTGTTATTGTTATTATTGTTATTATTATGTGTTATTTGCTCTGGTTTGATGCTATTGTAGTTACTATAGAGTCACATGGCACATTTCAAATCTTAATTCAACAAGCGACTGTAGCACTTTACACGGGTAGCATAGCTGTTGTAAATCTCGTATATTTATTTTGACTACGTTAGGTATTACTCCATGATGAATGTCATAAAGCTCAACAATATGTGAACTCGCTGTTCCTTTGCTATTTTTAAGGGAACTTTAGCCTGGTTAAAAGAGCCGATTTTTTGATTTTTATTGCAAAAAATGCACCATACCTTAAAGAATATATTTGCGAAGTTTTATTCCCCTAGGAAGGGGGAAACACATCTTTTGGATACCACTTTTAAAGTGGTGCAGCTGTGTCTTTGGAGTGGACATGCCCACCATCCATTTCAACTTTAAACTCAGTTTACTCGGAAACAAACTTTTTGTTACTTTCTCATATTCAAAATCTTCTCCCACAAAAAACTAGCTAATCTAAAAGTGTTTTCCAATATAGTTGAAACTGTGGGCACTAAAATATCCGTTTGGAATTTTGATATTGGTTATGATTAAAAAAAATATATAATAATGCGCTGTTTTTATGGCATTCTTACACTTTGCGGTATTAAACTTTTGAAAGATAAACTATCCATTATATGAAAATTTCCATCCTTTAATTTGCTACAAATATAATAAGTGTTATAATGATAAAAATCAACTTTGTAGTTCAATACCTATTTGAGGAGATAGATTTTGATTATACTCAACAAAATTGATATAGACTTCAATACTTTAGAAAATCACCCTTTTCACTTCGGTGTACCCTCAAGGCTGCGAAAGGTAAAGGGATGTTACTATGATGCTATTGCGATTATCACTGAGAAAGATGGAGTCCTGATGAGAGCTTTTGCAGCCAACACATAAAATTAAATAATTCGGCGTTTTAATGGAGCAAAATTTCGAATTCTAGGCCAGGTGGTTACTCTCGCCTTGTGTCAAAGGTTACCTGTGCCAAGTTTGGTGGAATTCGGTGCAACGTTGTAGAAGCCTTTAGGGTGTGTAACAGATGTTAGGATTTGGAAAATGGCTGCAGGAAAACATTCAACTGCAAGTTGGCTGCTTTTTACGTTTTTCAACGGCATTCCCAACTTTAGAAGCAGACCCATGGTCACTATTTCGTGTGTCTTTGGTTACGAGTTCGAGTCGCGCCTTGGGCATGGGTGTTTGTATGTGTGTGTGCCTGGAAGTGCAACTGTGTGAGGCAGTAGGTGTGTGCGTGTGGACTTAATCGAGAAACAAGTCATCTAGCTGGCTAAATAGTCATTAATTGGCTTCGAACCTTTATACAGCTAACGCGAAATGGGGTGGTAGCGAGTTACCTCAACCTGGGCAGAGCGTGACGTCATTGTGCGGGTACAAAACAGCACAAAACACACTGCCTACAGTGCATACTGTGTCTTGAATGTGTTCATTAGTTTCACACAGTAAAATACCTCCAGCGCGGAAATTGAAATATTCACATGTTGCTGAAGTTGTACTAGAATTTGGGAGTGAATATTTTACTGCAAATGATGACAACTTTGAATGTAAGCAATACAAAAACTTTTTCTACGACGTTCCTACTTCGACTGTACCTTGCTTCCTCAGCGTTGCGACCATGTGACAGACTGACCCCTTCCACTTGCTATAGTCCAAACTCCGCAATCTTTTGTTTCCTGTGTGAGGGTTCGGTCCCTAGTCATTTGGATTGCACTCGGTGCGATTCTAAGCTTTAAGAGGCCCAGCCTTAAAGGTATGAGCGTATTTAAAATATCAGATTGCAAATGAAAATTGCTTGCTGAAAACAAGGAATAGATATTTGAAGCAAATTATACGATGAGAGAGCTTGTCGTCTCACTTTGAAGAGAAGACTGGTTTCAATTATGCAGCTTGTATCTTTCACCGATCGTCACCTACCACCTAGGCCGCCCGGGTTCGATCCCTGCGACCCGCATGTGGTATTGTGGTGCACGAAGCGTTGTCTGGACGGGTTTTCTCCGGGTTCACCGGTGTCCCCCGCCACCTATGCCAGCTGCTCCATCATCCATTTCACTTGCATTCCATATCATCCTCTTCCTCACTCGCATACCTGGTGCTGGGCTGATCGCCTGTTTGCTGATCTTCACTCTGTCCGGCCCATAGGTTTGTCTACTCCCCGACAGACCCCTGACCCTAGGTACAAGCGGTTAAGTCCTCAGGGGTGTCATTTCTCCATGAGGGGTGGGTAATCAGATAGAGAAGTATCTTTCACCGTCTACGGGTATCGGGCACCCATATCTCCCCTCTCCTTCTTTCGCATAGTTATGTGTATCAGCAACAGTGCACCATAGCTGATACGGGATTGGAGGAATTCATGTGCTGTCTTAAGTCATACGTAGTCTAGCTATGCGAGGTCCACAAGATAACCGTCACATGCTCCGACTGGTCCCTTCCATCACATTTTGTCTTGGTTTTGTTGCTGCCAATTGCTCCACAGCTTTCATTACTTTCAAATCATTTTAGTAATTATGATCACTAAAGGTGAGCAATTTTAGCACGCGTACGTACACATGGCTAAGTGGTATTTCTCTGCCGCGTGTGTTGGCACTCAGGCACTGATTTATTCGCACACTCACATGTTTCAGTTTGCTGTTGGACCTACGTCATGGCTGCGCATGCCGATGGACATGTGAACAACGTGCAAAACGTGGGTATATATGTATGTGGAGTTTAAAATAGGACTGCAATTGTTTTATTAGCTAATAATAAAATATCTGGAAGTACGATTACATGTGTACTTTATCTGGCATTTCCTGTTGTGAATTTAATTCTTCATAACTTCATGTACCCAATACCGACTCCTGAGTGTTCACACAATGTGAAGGGGAGATGTCAATTAAGTGCAGGACATTACATAAACAATCATAACTGTCTTACTTTTAGTCACAGCTGTATGAAAATTAGGTATATTTTACTCTAAGCTTCAATAAAATTGAATAAATATTTTGTACAACACCAAATAGGTACTATTTTTCAAAATTAAGCATATTATGCACCTTTTTAAAGGTAACCTTGAAAGACAATTCCCTAAAAGTTTGCACACTGTTTATTTAATTATAGTAAAACAATTCATTGTAAGGATTTTGATTTGTGATGCTTAGTTTATTTTATATATTTTTTTAAAGATAATATTCCAATATTTATACTTTTTTTCCAATATGACCACTGCTGTCAAATATGAAATATAACAGCTATTAAGAAATGCTTATATGTTGTTATACCAGGCTAATCAGCTGACCGTATTTTTTGTATCTATGCAACCCGCAGACATTGAAAACATCGTTCCATTTGTCAAGCCAGAATTTGTTTTGTACCTGTATTGTGTCAGGAATAGTTAATCTTCTTGGGCCATGACGAAAAGTTCCGTGAAAACAAATAAGCTGTAAGGAGCTAAAACATAAATCTCTTTTAGTAGACCAGCAAGCAGCTTTATATGCTTTATGTGATTCGGTTGAAAGAGGTCAGTAAAGGTTTGTCACATAACCTCGAACTAAATGGACGTTTTATAGATTAAAACCACTTTATAGCAATGTCTTTTTGTTTTCTTTTAATCAGTAATCATCACGTTGAACGTACTAAACAGAAATTTAAAAATCTGATGTGTTGCACTCACATGACTTTCTCTACTCTTGTACTAACCATTTTTACTAACTCTTATTCCTATATCTACTGCATGTTAAGATTAACATTTGTAGAAATTATCTGATTGCTTATTTCCTTGTAGGTGCAAGGGGAATGTTAGAATACAGCAGGCTTTGTGCGATAGTCAAATGTTTTAAAGCTTTGAGATTACGTTCTCTTTGCGCACTTAACACATAAACAATGAACAACGATGTTCCCTTTCACGAAGGTTTTAAGTTTTCCGAAACTCACACACATAACAAGGAATCTCTCCGAAATGGTTCACCTTACAACAAAATTTGTTCAGACATAAATTGTGTATTTTAGCAAGATCTACGTTTTTTGTATATTATGATTTGGTCTTTCTAACGGTTTACCAGTTATGCAAAAATCGTCCAGAGTAGATACGACTACAGGGGCTATAGCCAGAAAATTCAAAATATACATTTAATTTGTCATAAAAATATCTCAAACATATGGCATTTTAATCAAAATTGTTAGAGCCATTTTCAAGAAAATCAAAATTTTCCGTGCCAAGGGTACTTTAGGTTGTCCTCGTGTCGCATTCTTCAAAGACATTAAACTTAAATACCAACTTTGGTTTTTAACGGACTTTTCGTTTTTGAGTTATACTGTCCACAGACTGACACACACACACACGCACGCACGCACGCACCCACACACACACACACACACACACACACACACACACACACACACACACACACACACACACACACACACACACACCTTTTTCTAAAAATGTGTTTTGGGGGTTCAGGGTGTCTCAAAACATATATTTACGGTGAAATCTCGACAGCGAATTTTTGGATGGAATACAATACTTCCCCTAGTTACCAGTAGAGAAAGTAAAAAGCAATACATGGTAAGCACCGAAAAATAACATTTTCATCTGTTTAATATAATTTATTCGGAAAACGAAGCAGAGAATTTAGATTTGTAGGGCAATTATCTTTTCCTTTGGTTCCTTACTTTAGAAACCTTCATGTGAATACTGAGTCATCCTGAAGTTCTAGTTCTTTTCCTTCTTCGGGCAATTTTGGTCATATTTTCATTTGCTTTGTTAGCAGCACTCATCCTATTGTCATGAATGCGTTGTAATCTGTCAAATACAGTGCTGGAGTGCATCCTAAACTCTTAAGAACTGCAAATCTACTTGCTTTATTAAATATGAGTGCAGCATCGTAAGCAGCAATTTCCACAAGTTCTAGTGATTCAGGGTTGGTTTAGGCCTTAGGGCATCGCTTCCAGATTAAACTGTTGAGACTCTCATTCGGATTCTGCGTCTTCTTGAGTCCACTTGAACAGCAATTCTAGATGAGACAAAGCTCTGAATATAGGTTCTATTGCATTTATAACAGCTGTTGGACGACTGTTTGTGCTTATATGGTGCGCCACTAATGAACATACTTATACCAACTTTCTGAACATATACCATGTTGCGGATTTCCATGATGCTTTCTGTGGTTAAGGGGATGTGTCAACTTGGATATTTAATTACTTTTTAGGCGTTTTCTGCAAGAATTTTGAGATAAAACTTTGGGTCCTTGTTATTTAAATATCAGGGAACAAAATGAAGCGAAAATAAAACAATCGAAATTTTGACCATTTTAATTGACGTCTCCCTATAAGCCTGAAAATTGAAATAAAATCTGGTGCATAATACTTAAGATTATAATCAAACTGATACAACTACTGCCACTCTCAATAATAATAATAATAATAATAATAATAATAATAATAATAATAATAATAATAATAATAATAATAATAATAATAATAATAATAATAATAATAATAATAATAATAATAATAATAACAATAATAATAACAATAATAATAACAATAATAATAATAATAATAATAATAATAATAATAATAATAATAATAATAATAATAATAATAATAATAATAATAATAATAATAATAATAATAATACATAATAACAATAACAACGGCATTACTTGTCTGACGAAAGAAAGGCTTGGAAAGGTAGAATCAGGTAGGAGTGAAAAACTCAATGACATCCGCTAGTTGAACCAGGAATCTCCCGGTCTCCCTCTGGTTGCTCTAACCACTGACCTACCTTGGCAACATGCCGGTACGACATTAAATCCTCCAATTGAATTGCGTTTTTCTGGGTAAACCACTAGTAGTACTGGTGCTATTATACACCAGCCGCCACTACTTATTTTCATGTAGGTGCAAGGGAAATTTGACAATACAGTGAGCTTTGAGTGATAGTCAAATGTTTTAAAGTTTTGAGATTCCGTTCTCTTTGCACGGTAAGTTGTTAAAATGAATAACGATGTTCCGTTTGACGGAAGTGTAACTTCTCCAAAACTCACCCAAATAACAAGGAATATCTCCGAAATTGTTCACTCTACAAACAATTTTATTCAGACATAAATTGTGTGTTTTAGCAAGATCTACATTTTTGTATAGTAAGATTTGGTCCATCTCTTACGGCTTACCAGTGATACAAAAGTCATCCAGAGTGAATAGGTCTTCATGGGCTATAACCAGAAATTCCAAGGTATACATTTCAGTTGTCATAAAAATATCTCAAATATATGGCATTTTAACCAAAATCGTTAGAGCC
This sequence comes from Tenodera sinensis, assembly GCA_030765045.1. Taxonomy (NCBI): domain Eukaryota; kingdom Metazoa; phylum Arthropoda; class Insecta; order Mantodea; family Mantidae; genus Tenodera; species Tenodera sinensis. The sequence continues at coordinate 33,452,279 of CM060964.1, forward strand.
ATTTTCGAGAAAATCTAACTTTTCGAAAAATTTTCTATGTAAAGGGTAGTTCAGATTGGAGGAATTTTCTGCAAAATCTTAGTGTCACATTCTGGAAAGATATTAAACTTAAATACCAACTTTGGTTACTAACCGACTTTTCGGTTTTGAGTTATGCTGTCCACAGTCTGACACACACACACGCACAAGCACACGCACACGCGCACGCACACACACACAGATGGACCTTTTTCTCAAAATGCTCTTTTTGGATTCAGGGGGCCTCAAACATATATTTCCGGTGAAATATCGACATCGAATTTTTGGGTGGAATACAATACTTCCTCTACCTTACTATACTTAGCAGAGAAAGTAATAAAGGGTTTGCTACATTGTCTTCAGTTGCGGATTTACTGTCGGGTGCAACTTTCCTGTTGGAGAATTAACTGGAGTCTTGGAAGCAAGTGACATAGTTTACATTAAGTATTGTCCTCTGGTACCAGTGCAGGTGGAAAAGAGCTTCTCAATGTACAGTCATGGAAAAAATAATAGCGTATTAGAAGAACAAAATATTTCGAAGTCCCACGTCATGTTGCAGCGCAGTTTGCACAAGTCGATATTTCCAACATGCAACTAAGTTTATTGATAGTCATTGTTCAATATGTTATCGTCTGTTGGATGCACAAATAGGCCGTGTCTTGAATTACCACTCGCATTTGTATACATACAAATACAAATGGGAGTTGTGAATTAAGATACAGCCTATTTGTGCGTCCAACGGACGATAACATGGACAGGAAACTATTAATAAACTCAGCTGCATTTTGGAAATATCGACTCGTGTAAACCGCGCTGCAACAGACCTGGGACTTGGAAATTTTCTGCTCTCCTGATGCGCTCAATATTTTTTTTCCACGGCTGTACAAGGCTTTGTTAGCACATAATCGGCAGTCATTTTGCTTTGAAAATCTACAAATGGTGTTTGTTGTACATTGCAATTCAGAACTGAAGAACTGGTTACTTAAGTCTTTTCCCGCAAAATAAATTAGTTACTAATAGAATGTCTTTTTTCTGTAACTGCATTAACTAGACTCGTTCTTTGCTTACTTGCATTATTTTATACTGTGTAATTTTGAATTTCCCTTAAGTTGATATTGAAATAAGTTTTCAGTTTCCATGACATTTTTTTTGCAGATTTTTACGTTTTAGCTGCATTTTTAAAGTGCATCTCTTAACACTATAGGACATCAGAATCCAAGCCCTGGTTATCATTAATTTAAGACCCCATTTATGCATGCGGTTTCGTCATGCGACAAGTCCCATTATATTCTGGTCGTACGATCTTAAAAACACGTCTCATGGTCTTTAAGCCGGCACGACAAATGCCAGCGTTGTGAGCGTAACAGTTGAATCAATTGTGACACCGAGAAATCCCGAGATTTAGCTTTGATTTTCCAGCGTTGTTTGTGTTTTCCCGTGTCGTGATAGTCACCACATTTTCCTGTTCAGACTTTTTCAAGTATTGATAGGAAAAATTTTATAGAAGAAATTCGTATTGTGAATTTAGTTTGGGATGTTACGTCAGAAAATTATATGGGTCATCTCAAGAAGAAGCAATTCCCGAAAGGGATCCTTAAATACACTGTGCACGAATCTTGTACGTTTTTTGGAGGTACACTTGGTTCCATATATGCTGTCCCTACAGCTTCAGGTGGCATTTTACCAATAGGGGGTGTGTTTGTTGTTCGACCAAGAAGCGAAGTTCGTTAGCGACTCTGGGAGTGAGTGTTTAGGTGAAAATGACAAAATTTACAACAAAACGGCAATTCGACAAATCCCACTCCTAACACCAATGTGGCAAAATGACAGAATCGGGTCCGGTTACTTTTCTATAACTTTATCTTCTAAAATTTTTCGGTTATCTTCTCGTCGTTAACACAGTGTATAGCCCTTCGGGCTATCACAACTCACAGCTTTTACTTCTCATAACCTTGCTCAGTCCTTTTAGTGTCTTTCTTCACTTCCTCTGTCTCTCATATTCTAATTACGACGTTGCAATTATTCGCCACGTTCGGCGAATCTTTACACGACGTATTAACTCGACCACACACATGCACAGCTGTCTTGCACTCGCTGGCACACTCACCGACTCGTGTCTATAGCTCAGTTCTAAAACTCACTCAACTGTTCTTCTCAGGCCTCCTTATATACTGGGGATGACGTCACACGGACCTTTCTCGACTTCTAAATACATGCACCGGAAATGGCTCATCTAGAAGTCTCGTGAACGTTCACAAAACCCGTTTTGTTTCTGCCACTTCGATTGCTTATAGACACGTACACATAGCAGTCGTGCGAGGCAGCCCAGCCCTGAACATGTTTGGCCCCGTCCGTCCTTTGTTGACCGCCGAGCCCCTATATAAATATTCTATACACACTTGTGAATTTGGACAAGTACTTTTCTCAGTCCTAAATTTTTAAAAGCCCATCGACATGTTTAGATCACTCATGTGCTTTCTTTTAACCCCACTAGACCTGACCACTTCGTCTTTGTGTGTGCATTTTTTTCTCATATTTGCATTTTTAGTATGAAATTTATTCCTTACATTGCAGTTTTACACTGATTGGTACTTAAAATTGTATACATAATTTGAAATGTGTTAACTAAAGATTCAATTATGCATTTTGTGATTACTTTATTCATTGGCTCACAAATTATTTATACGAAAAAACGAATTTTAACATTAACTACTTCATAAAAAATTAGAATTTATTTCTCTACAAGTAATAACATCAGCTTCAATCCAATACATTTATTTTCGCTTTACTGAAGTATCAGAAAATGTTATAATTTTCTGAAAAATGTGAAACGAATTTCATCATCATCATCATCATCATCATCATCATCATCATCATCATCATCATCGTCGTCATTATTCGATGGCTAAGATATGTAATTGTTTTAGTTTGGATTGAAGGGAAGAATTGAATTGAAAATGATATGGCAGTAAGTGCATATTGCTTAGGCGTGTTAGAAGCACGATCAAATGCCTTCCCCTGCCTCTTCTTCTGCACTATGCATGATGTCCTTTTATTAGTGTGCTCTAAAACAAATATTTGCAATAGATATACATGTTTAATTGTTGCTATTATGTTTTCTCATCCACTGATTTAGTTGACGTTTGTCATAGAGTTAAATTGAAATTCCTATTGTGACATTTCATTGTATTTACGTTTCCAGAGGTTTCATAGCTGTATGTAAACAAAGATGAAGCCTTTATTATTATATTCGAAATTCGTGCAAAACAGTCTCTTGAATAATAAAGGTGCCTTAAAATAACTGATGTAGTGTGCTATTTCTGTCAATTGAATATTTCCAAGTGTATTTGTTAAGCAGGTAGGTATTTAAAATGCGCTCCGTTTCCGTTATTGAATGTGAGCTGCCTCGACCTTCAAGTGCTCTTGTTCTGGATTTGCAGTTTTCAATGGCACACACTTTACCCAGGCTCCTGCATCCCTCGTAATGCGTGTTTTCGTGACATTTATGAAAAGAACGACTCGATGCGCTTTTACCTGGTACACCCCGCATAATAAGGGTGATCCCTACTGGAGGGGTGTAGAACTGGGCATGAGAAACGCGTGTTGGTGGTCAAGTCTTTTGCAGCGGAAATCGTCTTTGGTTACCCATCCGTTCAAGTTCCTGCTGGAGGGTTGTAGATTTGGGCACTTCAATGAGAATCACGTATTGTTTGTCAAAACCTTTGCGGCGGAAATCGTGTTTGGTTGCCCATCCGTGCAAGTTTCAACTAGAGGGTTGCAGATCTGGGTACGTTCACGAGACTCACGTGTCGGTGGTCAAATCCTGTGTTTCGGATATCGTCTTCCTTGCAAGTGCCCACTAGAACAGCTATATCCAACCTTGTCTCTTTGCAGACGCTTACGTAATTAGCGGCTATTCCTCACTCCACTCACTCAGTCGGAGGGTGAACCATCTCTTGCTTGTGACGTGCACAAACACAACCAGACAGTCAGTACCCAGTGACGGAGACAAAAATGCGATTCCATGGCAGTTTTTAAGTCATAACTTGAACTTTCTGAGAATGTCCTCAGAAGACTCTTCATTCTGGCTGACTTTTGCATAAATGGTAAAGAGTAACAGACAGGACACAAAACTTATGTGAAACACACACACACACACACACACACACACACACACACACACACACACACACACACACACACACAGACACACACACACGCACACACACACACGCACACACACACACGCGCGCGCAGGGTGTCCCACCTAAGTCTGCGACCTCAAATACCTCCAAAATGAAACAAGTTATGAAAACTCCAATTGGCCAGGAATGTACCTATGTCAGGGGCTCACACAAAGAGAATGTATGCACAATCCATAAAGGTAAACAAATAACACTTCCAACTCAAGTTGCGTTTTTTTTTTTTCAGATAGAACATGTATGATTATTCTAGCTATATGAAAGCTAGAGCTACAGTTAGTGATAATACAGTGGTTTAACGTTTCTAAACCTTATAGGTTTTGAAATACGTGGCTTTTAGAGAATGGCAGTTTCTGACGCAACGCATGTAGTGCTGTGCTCAAAGTTGGGATTGCTTGCATTTGTCTGTAGCCTGTGTAAACAAACCAATATCAGCTCAGCATGTTGTAGCTTCTATGCACTAGAGTCTCTTGATCTGATCTGCTGCGCTGCTGTCATACTGTAACGCAATACGTTTCAGATATTCCTTTCCATATTGACGCATTAAACCCTGTTTTCGTGTGGCTTGTTACATTTGCCGTCATCTAGTCGATATACCGGCCTTCACCAATGAAGAAAAACTAGATATTATTTTAATTTACGGCACAATGCAACCACAGCTGTGGCATTGTTTGCTGAACGCTACCCAAATAGACGGTGTCCTTCACCTCGTGTCATTGCCAACATCTGCACGAAACTCATGGTAGCAGGAAGCTGGGCTCCCACAAAGCGACAACATACAAAGACAGCGACTGGCAGTCTGTTATAGTGTTTAACGCCCACTTTTACTACTACGGCACCGCAGGCGGTGACTCTGATGACACATGGAATGAAGATGGAGCACCGGTGGAATGAGATGGCGGGGGAAACCGGAGCACCCGGAGAAAACCCGCCCTGACGCCGCTTCGTCCACCACGAATACCACATGCGGGTCCCTGGGATCGAACCCGGGCCGCCTAGGTGGTAGGCGAGCGCGCTAACCGCTCGGCCACGGCGCCGCCACAGCGACTGGCAGTGGAAACGAAATTGCGGTTCTAGCTGTTGTAGTGCACAATCCTGAGTGAGTGTACAACAGATTGCACAAGGTTCCGCGTTTGTGTTCTGTCGTTTTGTACGTCAGTAGTTACAAGGTAATCCAGTATTCCTAAGTAATACGTTGTTTACGGACGAAGCTTCATTTACAAATCATGGTCATGTGAATCTGCATAACATGCATTACTGGTCCGTACAAAATGCCCACTAGATTCGCCAAGTTACCCATCAACGACAATGGAATGTCAATGTATGGTGCTGTATCATTGGTAACAGTATTTTAGGTCCCTATTTTTATCAGGGAACATTAAACGGACAGCAATATGCATCAGTTCTTCAACACACACTACCCTTCTTCATGGAGGATGTGGGATTGAAAATGCGTCTGTCAATGTGGTTCCAGCACGATAGATGTCCCGCACACTATGCAACTGTCCAGAGACGTTGTGGATGCAAAGTTTCCAAATAGGACGTGGAGGTCCTGTGAGTTGGCCAGCTCGGTCACCCGACTTGACGCCATTAACTTCTTTCTCTGGGGCGCAGTGAACGATACAGTGTATAAAGAACTCCCGACAGCAGAGGATATACAACTTCCTATATCTGTGGCAATATCTCTAGAGACACTACAATCTGTGCAACACTCTCTTGTTACCTGCCTCCAAGAGTGTATTGATGCAAACGGAGGGCACTTCAAACATCTGTTGAAGTGACACAATTTTATCACACAAGACGCTACTGATGATTTGTGGGTGCATTTTCCATTCTAGATGTAATGCACAACAATGAAGTTTGTGTGGGCTATAGGTCACTTTTAAATGTGTTTCGAAAAGTGAAACCAACTGAGTTATCACTAATTGTGGCTCTAATTTTCATTTCGCTAGAATAAACATGCATGTCTCATGAGAAAAAAAAAGAAAAAAAAAAAAAAAAAAAAAAAAAAAAAAAACGTAACGTTGTGTTGGAAATGTTATTTGTTTACTTTTATGGATTGTGAATACCTTCCCATTGTACGTTCCTGGCCAACTTGATTTCTCATACTTTGTTTCATTTCGGAGATATTTGAGGTCGCAGACTCAGGTGGGACATCCTGGGTGGGGGTGTGGGTGGGTGGGTGTGGGGGTGGGTGGGTGTGTGTGGGTGTGTGTATCGGGGTGGGTGGGTGTGTGGGTGTGGTGGTGGGTGGGTGTGGGTGTGTGTGGGTGGGTGTGTGGGTGTGTGGGGGGGTGGGTGTGTGTGGGGGTGGGTGGGTGTGTGGGTGGGTGTGTGGGTAGATGGGTGGGTGTGTGGGTAGGTGGGTGGGTGTGTGGGTGTGGGGGTGGGTGGGTAGGTGGGTGGGTGTGGGGGTGGGTGTGTGGGTACGTGGGCGGGTGGGTGGGTGGGTGTGTGGGTAGGTGGGTGGGTGTGTGGGAAGGTGTGTGGATAGGTGTGTGGGTAGGTGGGTCTGTGGGGAGGTGGGTGGGTGTGGGGGTGGGTGTGTGGGTAGGTGGGTGGGTGTGGGGGTGGGGGGTAGGTGGGTGGGTGTGGGGTGGATGTGTGGGTAGGTGTGTGGGTGGGTGTTTGGGTGTGGGGGTGGGTGGGTGTTTGGGTGTGGGGGTGGGTGGGTGTGTGGGTGGGTGGGTGTGTGGGTAGGTGGGTGGGTGTGTGGGTAGGTGTGTGCATGTGTGGGTGTGGGGGTGGGTGGGTGTGTGGGTAGGTGGGTGGGTGTGTGGGGGTGGGTGTGTGGGTGGGTGGGTGGCTGTGGGGGTGGGTGTGTGGGTAGGTCTGTGGGTGTGGGGTGGGTGGGTGTGTGGGTAGGTGGGTGTGGGGGTGGGTGGGTTGTGGGTAGGTGGGTGGGTGTGGGGTGTTGGGGTGGGTGGGTGGGTGTGGGGGTGGGTGTGTGTAGGTGAGTGGGTGTGTGGGTAGGTGGGTGGGTGTGTGGGTAGGTGGGTGGATGTGTGTGTCTGGGGGTGGGTGTGTGGGTAGGTGGGTGGGTGTGTGGGGTGTGTGGGTAGATGGGTGGGTGTGGGGGTGGGTGTGGGGGTGGGTGGGTGTGTGGGTAGGTGGGTGGATGTGTGGGTAGGTGGGTGGGTGGGTGGGTGTGTGGGTATGTGGGTGGGTGTGTGGGTAGGTGTGTGCGTGTGTGGGTGTGGGGGTGTGTGGGTAGGTGGGTGGGTGGGTGTGTGGGTAGGTGGGTGGTTGTGTGGGTATGTGGGTGGGTGTGTGGGTAGGTGGGTGGGTGTGGGGGTGGGTGGGTGTGTGGGTAGGTGGGTGTGGGGGTGTTGGGGTGGGTGTGGGGGTGGGTGTGAAGGTGAGTGGGTGTGTGGGTAGGTGGGTGGATGTGTGGGTCTGGGGGTGGGTGGGTAGGTGGGTGGGTGTGTGGGTGTGGGAGTGGGTCTGTGTGTGGGTGTGGGGGTGGGTGTGGGGGTGGGTGGGTCTGTGTGTGAGGGTGTGGGTGTGTGGGTCGGTGTAGGGGTGGGTGGGTGTGGCGGTGGGTGGGTGGGGTTGTTGGTGTGGGGGTTTTGGGGTGGGTGTGTGGGTGGGTGGGTGTGGGGGTGGGTGGTTGTGTGGGTGGGTGGGTGAGTGTGGGGGTGGGTATGTGGGTGTGGGGGTGGGTGTGTGGGTAGGTGGGTGTGGGGGTGTTGGGGTGGGTGTGGGGGTGGGTGGGTGTGTGGGTAGGTGGGTGTGGGGGTGTTGGGGTGGGTGTGGGGGTGGGTGGGTGTGAAGGTGAGTGGGTGTGTGGGTAGGTGGGTGGGTGTGTGGGTAGGTGGGTGGATGTGTGGGTCTGGGGGTGGGTGGGTGGGTAGGTGGGTGGGTGTGTGGGTGTGGGAGTGGGTCTGTGTGTGGGTGTGGGGGTGGGTGTGGGGGTGGGTGGGTCTGTGTGTGAGGGTGTGGGTGTGTGGGTCGGTGTAGGGGTGGGTGGGTGTGGGGGTGGGTGGGTGGGGTTGTTGGTGTGGGGGTGTTGGGGTGTGTGGGTGGGTGGGTGTAGGGGTGTGGGGTTGGGTGGTTGTGTGGGTGGGTGGGTGGGTGGGTGTGGGGGTGGGTATGTGGGTGTGGGTGTGTGTGTGTATTTTAGTGAACCATTGTCGAGATACTCTATCATTTGTGCGAATTTGCCAATACTTATGTTTCTCAAATAGGAATGCGTTATTCGTTTTTTATCCCTTGATCTTACAAAGAGAATGGAATTTCAAAGGCATCGCATAGCAACTAGCTCTTAAGACACCTCACTATGGCTTAAAGCATGCTGTATTTCCATATTCCACTTGCAACTACAAGAAAATTTGCAAAAAGGTACACACTTTCTGAAAATGCTTATGTCTATTAAAATGAAGTAGAGAAATAAACATTTGCAAGAATAATATGTATAAGAGTGAGTATGGCTCTACATATATTTGCAAACAGTGTCTCCAAATTGAACAACATTAAAAGTCCGTATCGCAATATGCCATGCGACGATCACTTGATGTATCTTCTAAGACCATGCACTTCGATTTTGTGGCTAAGTATTGATAGACTTCTTAAGCGTAAGTAGTACCAAACAAGTCACTAATGAATAGATGTTTATCGTATAAGATTTGAAAGTGCTTTCGTAAATTAAACTTAGCGTACATGTAACCAACCCGCCGCTGCAACTCAATGCACGTCTGAGTGTTAAAGAGTGGCACAATCCGCGTGTGGTGAAAGGGGGTAAATCCAACCTCCCCTCTTTCGCAAACATTGGACATCGTTGTACCAGAGCATAGATGGGAGAACCGGCACATTGTGTCACTTCCCTTACATCGTAGTTTTAACCCCATCCACTTCCTCACAGCGATTAGTTACCAGGCCACACCTCCCGCTATTGTCTGTCTCCGCCTGCGGTGCCGTAGTAGTAAAAGCGGGCGTTAAACACTACAACAACTATTGTCTGTCTACCTCAGAGAACCAGACAGTCCTTCAAATTGTGTCAGTGAGTGGAGAGGATGAATAGTCGATTGCACTGCTGCCACGCCTCTTCCCCATGCCTGTACTAGAGGTTGCAGATCTGGGTACTTTCATGAGACTCGTGTGTTGGTTTCTGCGATGGAAATTGTCTGTGTCGTCCATTCGTGAACTACATTATCCGTTGCTGTATTATGCCATTCCGAAAACCTCCTTGTATTTCACCTTATTTTGTCACAAAACAAGCTGGTTTGGATAGTACCAGATTTTCTGCCCTGTAAATGCGATTTGTACTGTTGTATTTATTCTTGTGATTTATACATTAGATTACTTATTCCATTTTCCTTGTTTTCATTACGTTTGCTTGTCATGCAAATCTTCCCAAATTAATGTAATGCTCCAGTTTTAGGAAAGACAAAAGCTGGAAAGCCCCATATTTCCTTGAAAAACAGTTTCACAGTTGTTGTTTTAGCGCCCAACTTCCAGTAGGTAATTAGACCCGCCACAGTACTGTATGAGCCTTGACAAAGGAAAGTACAGCAACTGAAAGTGATCCGATTTTTTCACTTTTAAAAGTTCCATTCTCTTCCGCATCCATTGATACATAATATCTGGGCTGTTCTACATTTTATAGCGGTTAAAATCCGATTTAAATAACATGCTGCACCTGCCGCGACCTTTTCTATTTCTTTTTCTTTTATTTATTTGTTTATTTTTTAAATGTTAGTATCAGTGAATATGAATCTGCTTATAAATGCAGCACACGCTAGGTTCATTTGAAAAGCATGGATGTATTAGTATTAGTGAATTTGAACCTGCGTAGAAATGCAGTAAACACTATGAATTTATTAGTGTTAGTGAATGTGTTTCACTGGTTAAAAATGCATAAATGGCAGCATCATTGGGGAAATGTGATTGTGATAGCGAATGTATTTGTGTTTAGAAGTGTTAGAATTTAATCGATTTTTAAAACAGATTCATTAAATTATTAAAATTATTTTGTTGCTTAACGACGCCAGGATTACATCAGCGTCACCGGTATGCCGGAATTTTCTCCCGCAGGAGTTCTTTTACATGCCAGTAAATCTACTGACATGGAGCTGTCGTTTTTAAGCACGCTTAAGGGACACTGGGAGTTGTCAAAAAGTCGAAAATTGTTTTTTCACCTTAAAATGTTCCTGGGACACCTGTGCATTGGGATTAGCTAACATTTTTCATATCCCCCACTCCATGTGGCGATTACGGCCCTTTCAAATAGCGCTCTTCCCTTAACGTACACAGGATGCTCCTATATAAAAGCCTGTTTTTCTCAAAACTACATTTCTGCACATTCGAAAAGAAGGTCGCGCCCGAGTTTTGCTTCAAATTCAATGAAAACTTCCAAAAGCATTCATAAATAGCAGCTAAACAAAACTATGCTTCAATATTGATGTTATCTTTAACATGAATTCCAAAAACATTTTTTTTTTTGTATGAAAAAAAATCAATAATTTTTAAGATTAAACTTTCTTTGTTATTAAAAAAATATGTACAGCATAATCAGCAAACGTATTTGAAATATCTCTTCATACAATTGTTACCCATGTTTTAGAGCACCAGTTCTGCCAATATAAATGAATTTTGAAAAGTGAATAGCCGCGAGCTCTATTTTGAAAATGTGCCTATTAAATTCATAAAATAATTTATATACCTATCCTAAACGAATTATCCAATTTTAATAAAATTTGATGTACCGCCTATTCTCATATAAACACAAACACAGTAAAAATTTCAGAAAAATCTATCAAGAAATGTGGAACTTTCAAATTTCACTCCCAGTGTCCCTTAAAAACCATCGATCTGGGCCGGATTTGAATCCGCGACCTTGGCATCAGTAGGCCAATGTCTAATCAACTTAGCCACCCAGACCGAGATTAAAACAGATTCACGCTCTCAAACACGCGCACACTATTATAGAGTTTAATTCCATGTGGTTTACTATTCTGTTACACTTTGCATTTGGGTAGAAACCCGCCAAGTTTTGGAACCATTCTTGCGGAATAAACCACATCCTCTATAATCATCTGTATCCTGTCTGTGGCTGTGAAGTTCGTCTCTTAACATCTGTTGGCATTTATTGCTCCTCACCATGGGAGACGAGACACATGGTGAGATAGTGTGAACCTGGGATAGGTACTGCATCCTGACATAGGTAGGCAAACTAGGCATGGGAAGAAAATAACATAGTAATTAATGTTCTTCCATACAATAGCCGTGTGTAGTACAGGATTGGAAATGGTAGAGTGAGACTGAAAAATTCAGTGCCATGGCCGATCCTTTCATATCCTCCAGCAGCCGGACGGTAACCGGTAGATCCGTGGTTCAGATCGCGGTCATGGCATTTAATTTTTCAGTCTCACTGCGAGCACTGATACACAGAAGCAGAAACAACTGAGATGTGTGCGTTGCTCTCATGTTTCTGCCCTGAAGAAGTACAGTAACTACAAATCAAATTATCACACTTAGCCACACTATCAATCTGTGCAACTGTTCACATTTAAGTTGCGTGTATTTGTTCTATTCGCGACATTTCTCCCTCGTTTTCCACGTTTGAATTGCTGTGAATTCCATATCTCTCGTTAAAACAGTGACAATGGCATACACCCATACCACACAAAACTTTGCAGTCTGTGTTCTCTTCGAAACAACATAGGAATCAGTGTTGTTTGTTATCGTAACATGAACTATGTACTTGCTGAGCTGTTTATTAAGGCTAGGCTAGCGCACTGTACCATCGCTGAAGGACATTAGACCAGGCATGGGGAAGAGGGGTGACAGCAGTGCAATCTCTACAATTTGAAGGACTGGCTGCTTCTCTGAGGAAGATAATTATGGGAGGCGTGACCTGGTAGCTAACCGCTAAGAGGCAGTGGAAGGAGTTAAAACTACGACGTAGGGGAAGTGGCACAATGTGCCCCTTCTCCCCATCTATAGTCTAGACTCTAGAAGGAACGGCAGCGTATAGTTGGTTATCCCGTTATCAATTACTATACTTCTCGCAAAAGTTAAAGACATGTGAACGCTGGCCAATGCTCAAGCGGAGCGGTGTTGCCAAGCGTAGTGCGTGTACCGACAAAGGTTCTGTACATAAGAGCGTGTACCACATTCGGCAGCACTGGGAGGAGGAGCAAGCATAGGATTCGCTGGAGTCTGCAGTACGGCCCGCCTCCAAATGCCTTTAACTTTTGCGAAGATTATAAACTAATGACTACCGAGTCTGACATTCACTGCATGTGCATTGGTATCGCTTATTGGAAACTAGCTACCTCAACTGGTTACGCAATAAATAAGCAATCATCACCGATTGATGCTGCTAAGCTCAAACAATTATACTACCTGGTAACGTGACCAGGCATACTGGAAACTGCGAAACAGCAATGATGTTTAGATCCTGTTTACGTCGAAGAAGTAGGATCAATTGAAGTACGTGCCCTGCAGATGCAATAGCTGTAATCATGGAATAATGAAGACAGTTGTACTCATCGACAAGCGCGAGAGATGGCACATGTCACAGAGTTTTGTCACTGAGAAGACTAAAAGAATTATTGGGAAAAAGATGGATTATTCGAAGAAGTTGAGATGTTAATGCTTTTTTTAAGGATACCTAGTAGAGACAATGATAGTGATGCTTTTTTCTGTGACAGGATATTGCTCATGAAATGTTTCACATTACCCCATTGCCAATTTAGTAAATCACCTTTTTATAAATTATTCCAGGTGAACAGTTTGATCGCCATGTTCATATAGTTACAAGAGCTATTTGGTAAGAAAGGTTTAGTGACTAAGTTCCTTTTCTTTCTTCCTTTCCGTTATGGAAATTGCTTTTATTTTCATTCTTTAAAGATATTACAATAAATAATAACGTACGTACATTATATGTAATACATTTACTGCCATTAAGGTTATTATTTCCTTGCAGTGACAGTTGCGTATAATAATTTACTATCTAACCTTTTATACCAAACACACGCAACTCCCGAGTGCTCCATTTGTGTTCCAATACTTACTGTACGCCAAATTGTTAGTACCTCGTTATTCTAGTAAATAGATAACAAGCGGATGCACGTTCTGAAGCCAAGGTGAATACGCCTGACCGCTAGCAGATATGTTTCAACTATGGTAAATCAGTATCCAGAGTTGCATAATTTCAAAGTTTACTCTCTAAGATTGCTTAAAGAAACATGAAATTTCTGTAACTTTCGAATTCGAAAAGCACATGTAAAGGAGGGCGTATGAATACAGTTTGCATCCCTTTGGATTTGTTATCATGGATATTTACGCCTTTAACTTTGCATGAGAAAGAAGAATGAAAGGCCGAGAGGATTGAATCAGAATTTCCGGAATCAAACCTCGAAGATCAAAGGGCTGCCCCATTACCAAACACACCGTAATTGCAAGTTGAATATTCTTTATTAATATTGAACAACTGCGTTCCTCCAGTCTCGATTTGCATGAATGTAATGAGTTTTTCATTTGCTCGCGGGTCTTCCCATCTGCACGTGCAAGAGAGGCTCTCTTGGCAGGAATAGCTTAGTAAATAGGGAGAACACAAGGCAGGGAAATACATCATGGTGTGTATGTGTGCGTGCGTGCGTGCGTGTGTAGAAACAGGTGCATTTTCCCATTAAGCTAACCAGAAAGTTGACACAGCTGGAGAATAATGCTGATTAGACGTCGGGTTTATATGAACTAAACATCGTTAAAATATGTACGTATCTATGCTGCAAAAATAAGTAAAATATGCACTAAAATCTCGGAACTATGACTTTAAGTCTACTCACAGTTAGGGTTTCCAAATATATGTCCTGGTGGCATTGGATCTGCAGTAGACCATGATGTTCTCTAAGTGTTCCTGAATAAATTTCTAATGACTGTTGGTTAGTGTGATTTTGTATGCTGAGAATGACCTTTCAAAGTCAACAGATGCCATAAAAAATGATTTTGTTGTTTAACGACGCTGTGAATCGCCAGGATCACATCAGCGTCGCCGGTGCCTAAATTTTGTCCCGCAGGAGTTCTTTTACATGCCAGTAAATCTGCTGACATGGAGCTGTCGTTTTTAAGCACACCATCGGTCTGGGCCGGATTTGAACCCGCGACCTTGGGATCGGTAGGCCAGCGTCTAACCAACTGAGCCACCCAGACCGGTAGAGATGCCATAGGGCGGTATTTGTAAACACTACCAATTTCTTTTGGAACGTCAACATTGTCATCTTGCAGGTAATAGTTCACAGAGTATAAGATGTTAAAACCAGGATTTCTTTGTTGAACACTGCACAATTTTTTACTCAGTTTTTCCACATACTTTACAGGAGTACAACTAAGGTCATTTTTTCACTTTTTTAAGAATTAATAGGGCATCATAAAGGGGCAAACCACACTTTTCTAATTCCTTAATTACTTCGCATAGAACTTTGAACTCCCTCTGTAACGTTTCTCTTTTGAATATTTCTTGTAAATACTGAATTGAAGCGACGTCACTTGGATCCGGGTCGCAAACGAATTCTTTAACGGCACACATACTATCTTTATAAAATAAAAGAGCGTTTATCCATGTACCCCAAAGCATGTAAGAATTGGTTCTGGTGGTGGAGGTCGCTCCGGAAGTGACTAAGCGTTTACTGCGGCAGGAGCTTGCAGAAATACTTTCTTAGCATTCGAAATCAAAGTGTCAACTTCAGAAAGCTTTCCCGTACTGCTTCTGCTACTCTATGTTCAAGGCAAGTAACATGTATTTACATGAGGATAACATTTTTAGAGTGAAAGAGCACTCTACATGGGTATAGGCTGCAAAATCTGCTCTTTATGGGGTTTCTGGATAGTAGGCAGAACTGCACTAGTATGTGGCGACCCTATAAAAATTGTTAATACTTAAAAATAACGTTTCAGTCCTTAAAACGGCTTGATATAAGCATGGTACATACCAAAATTGCAAAATATGTAACAACACCAAAAATATGCTTTTATATGCACCATAAAACTTTACATATAATAACAAATGATAGTAAAACGTACTTCTAGTCACCTTTTGCATATAATTTGCAAAAGCAAGAAGAATATCCATGTCCATATAAATCTGGTGCCTAGTTCTGATACAAGAGTTAAAAGCCATAACTAGGAATAATTGCAATGTGAGCAATTCTGGAGGCAGAATAACCTTGCTTTCACTCTCCGTCTCATGTGTCCTTATTGACTGTCCTCGTTACGCTCGTGAGCGCCAGTCCTTTGGCCTGGGTCTTACACTGTGCTCAGTTTTAGGCAACGACCCAGTAGCTGTAAATACAGTGCTGCGGCTTGTTGCAAATTTTGATTTTGGTAAGCAAGTGTAAGGTGTATTTTATTTTGGCAGTTTTGGAATTGTTGGATGTTTTACTTCTCCCCCCCCCCCTTTAACCCTATTAACAGCTTACGTTTTACCTGTTTTAAGTTTTAGCGGCTTTAACTTTCGTTTTTTAGCTATCTCAATTTTCATTTGTTTAGTTATTTTAACTTTAACTTTTTAGCTTTTTAAGAATGAGGTTTTAATAGTTGTTTGCTTGTTTTTATCTTTGAACTTCGGGCCCTAATGACCTAGTTGTCGACGGGTCCTGAAACACCACCACTCCCTCACTATAACCTTGCTTTGAACATGTGGATCATGCACCATTTTTAAAGTCATCAATATTTATAGACAGATTCTAAATTAGGTATTAGATTCTTTTTATGTATTTTATATCTCTGATATTTAGCGCGGCTGTGATGACCATTTGTTTATTTTTAGCATCAGTGCTGACTATATGAGTTCGAAAAAACATTATTTATAACAAAGCTCTGAGAGTAATAAAATGAGCAAAAAGGTTCATGAAGTTTTTATTAAAAGCAAAGAGCTTTAATTAACATGAAACGACTTTATACATAATAATGTTGTTGGTCCTTTGAGTAAACAGAAATGTTGATTGTCCAATTATTACAATCTCAAATGGCAATTCTCTGGGCTGAGGAAGTAGATGTAGCATTGATTATGTCATTTGGTATATTGTTTTGGCTTTATCTTCACATGTGCTAACAACACTTTTTCACTATTAGTAGGGCTCGGATTTTTAGGTAAATACATATTTTGTTTGCGTCCTAATGCGAACTTGAAACTGAATTTAATATCTGGATATTCACACTGGAGCAAATGTTTTAAGTTTTATTGCACGTGAGAACACATATTTTGTGATTTTTAATGTAAATAAATATTTTAGGATATTCACATAAACTACAAAAATACGCATAAACCCCTTCTTAAAATAATCTCCACATATTTACATAAATTCACATAAAAGCAGCAGGAGAATTATTTGTAACAAGTCACCATCCAACCTTACGACCTCTTTAATGCTCAATTACATAGGTCGGATGAAGGACTGACATGTCAGCTAAAGTATCCCTTCAATTGGAAGAAAATATAAACACCCTGCTTTCTGAAGCTCGGTGAGCCCACAGGACAAGAACGGGGAATTCCTCCACAGCCATGTTCTTGATAAAGCATTTGTTATCGCCCCACAGCCTGATAGTGTATACGACTACGCTGATACAAATGTGGCCGTTAAACTATGTGGTCAATTAGTCATTTGTAAATCTGCAAAGTTATACAATCTTCCAGTTGTGGTGTGGTATCGGGAAGTAACACATGGACAGTTTTTAGTTCACTGTTGATTAAACGTGCACAGAGTGAAAAGCAGTGCAACAATATGTTGGGGAATTTAAGGGTATTTTCAGATATAGTTTCTTCGTGGCAAACGTCAATTTTTCGGGATGGAAAATGTAAGGGAGCATGTGGTCGTGTGATGTAACTCATTACTTGGTGATCCCTTCCACGAATAATATCTGGTGAGTAGCACGTATATTTATATTAGCTCAGCCATTCAGGTTTTTAAAAAAAAAAATTAGTTATTTTGGCACAAATTTTAGACATTTTCAGTACATAAAAGATAAATATTTTCCAAGTTTTTAGCCCCTAAAAATCCGAGCCCTAATGGTTTGTTCGTTTCCTACCTTGTATCATTGAAGAAATATGCTATTTTGTACTGT
This sequence comes from Tenodera sinensis, assembly GCA_030765045.1. NCBI lineage: Eukaryota > Metazoa > Arthropoda > Insecta > Mantodea > Mantidae > Tenodera > Tenodera sinensis. The sequence goes on from CM060964.1 coordinate 33,469,564, forward strand.
TTCCTTGACTTTTGGCAGGATTCCACCGCTGCGTGTGACATTTCGACTGGTTCTTCCAATTCCATAATAGGTGCATTCCAATTATCCGCTATTAAGTCAACAATACGAACCTCTGGAAGAACAATCTTCACATCTGCCAGCAAACCAAAGTTGGTAACCCTGGAGTGTTAAAATTACGCCATTAAGTGGTATGAAATGTTCTCTTTTTAATTAACATCATCTATCCTTAAAAGCGCTGTTTTAACTTCAACTGTCTAAATAAATATTTTTGAATTGCATCAAATTGAAATTAAATTGTTATTTATGGGCGTAAAAGACCGCTTAATTTTTCTCAGAGACCTCTTTACTGGGCTTAACTTCTTTTACGTGTCGTAAATCTAAGGCACAGGTCCACCGGCTTTACTTCCCTTCCTAAGGAAGCCATGCCAAGGAGTTTTACACGCGAAAAAGTCAACCGCCTTCTGCCGGATTTGAACCCGTGACCTTGGGAACCACCGCTGACATGTTACCCTAGACCACGGAGGGCGACTAGATTGCATCAGATGATAAAGCAGGTCTTATCGATGTCATTCATATTGAAACCTAGTTACAGCTAATCCTACTTGTAAGCATTAATGCAATGTAACTGTGATAGTTATAAATAACCGTTACCCGAAAGTAATTTCTCACATGCCGAATGTGAATCAGATAGCTACATCTTCTGTGGTTATGTCACTCTAACTTTGAAGAGTTTTCATGATTATCGTTCTGTAATAATGCCACCAGCAGATATCCGGAAGAAGTGAGCTGTGTTATTGTTTATGCCAGAACTTACTCTGATTCCAGACCAGATATGTACTTAGACAGC
>CM060964.1:33472910-33530410 GCA_030765045.1 Tenodera sinensis
CAAGTTGTGTACTGTTGCGATGACCATCTCAAATGCTTCTTTTGATGGAATGTTAAAGTTTGTGAAGTGAAACTTGGGGATATAGTTTCCCTAATACATGCTAACTAAAACTTTGTAAGTAGGTAGTCATTAGCGTGGGGCAAATGCTTTACGCCAGTAGGTATTTGCCATGTCCTGGGCTCCTATCATCACGGTCAGGTTCTCAGAAACTCACGTCACCATCTGATCAGGTCATTATCGCCCAACAATTGCGCAGTAACAACTTTAAGGAATATAATATACTTCTACGGTATTGTAATAAATCAACAACTTCCCAAATTTGCGCATTGCCAAATTCACCAAGTAAAATAAAAAAACAAAACGTAAATAACAATATTAGTAGCCATTACACAAAAGTTTGAGTTTCGGTTTAACAATTTACATGACAGAACATAGTGATAGTATTAATAACACCAGCGATGCCCAGCGTTTGCGAAAGAGGGGAGGTTGAATTTACCTCCTTCCACTATACGCGGTAGTTCCACAAGGTGAAACTCTGCTCCCAAACGTATGTACACCTATACTCACTCCTATACAAACTCTTGTTGCAAATGCTTATTTCTCTATTTACTGCATTTTAATCGTCATAAGCATTTTCAGAAAGTATCGTATTGCTAATTTTCTCGTAGGTGCAAGAGGAATATGGGAATATAGTAGGCTTTAAGCAATAGTCAAATGTTTTAAGAGCTGGTTGCTATGCGGTACCTTTGTAATTCAGTTCTCCTTGCAAGGCAAGTATCTCGGAAATGGTTCACTCAAAAAAAAAAAAAAGTATTCGACATAAATTTTGTGTTTTAACGAGACTCAGGTTTTATTTGGTAAGACCTTGTCTGTCTCTTACTGTTTATCATTTATGCAGACGTCATTCAGAATTAATAGGTGTTCTAGGGACATTCGCAGAAAATTCAGTTATGATTTAGAAACTGCCATGGAATCGCCTGTTTGTGTCCGTCGCTATACTGACTGAAGCACCGAGGTGGGGTTGTGGCAGCTAATTGCGTAGGCGTCTCCAAAGAGACAGGGTTGGACATCGCTGAATAATACTATGCAATTTAAATGTTTAAATGCAGATCATAAAAAGTATATCTCGTTTGCACTTCTAAGGTTCAAATAAGAGAGACCTAAGGATATTTACAAGGGCATTAACAATTTTCCTCATGTTGGTACTGCTTGGCAAAGCCATGAGGCGTATCGGAAAGAATGTGAAACCGCCCAGTTGTTTATGCGAGCTTATCGCACGAACACGGCGAGACAGTGTATGTACACTGTTCAGATGCGCTTACATCTTCAGGACAGCAACATCTGATATGTACGTCTCATATCGGTAGGAGCCAGAGATCATCTATTTCTGTTTTATCACTGACTATACGCCAAGTTCCTATTATTTCGTCACGGTAAGAAGCGATCGTAGCGCTCGGCAGCCAAGGTCAATACGCCTCGTCGCTTTGCCAAGTAGTAGTTGAAAGTTTAAATTCTTTCCAAAGTTGACAAAAAGGGCCGCAATTGTGCATCGGGCACCTACGATGAGACCAACAGTTTTGATGTCATCCAGCTGGTATTTATTTTTATAAAAGGGAATGGTAGGTGTGTAGGTTGTCTGTTTTCGAGATTGACTTCCATAGGTTGACTAAGATGGTGCTCAAACCTTATGATTGGAACAATAATAATCCCCTTTTGCTGTCTTCCTGGTACGCTGTAATGTTGATCCAAAGTGTGCTGCCTTATGGATAAACTGTGGACCTCAGTTAAACAATTATTTGTTTAAAAAACGATTCATAGCACAAGATCGCATGTTTTTGACAGGCCTAAGTTGATATGTTGAAGCGCTAGCCGTAAATTTTCTCAGAAAACCTCTCGTAGGAGGTACACTGTAGTGAATATAGAAAGTTGATCTATTTATGACATGATTGTGGGCTGTTGTGTGCTACATCCCTTAGAGCAGGGGTGCTCAACCGCAGGGGAGGTTGAAATCACCTCCTTCAACCTGCTGGGACAGAACGACACATTTATCTGTGGTTACTGAGTTCCAGTGGTGGCACATTCTTACGTACAGGAAATTAACCCACGATGTTTCTGAGGGTACTTTTTGGGACGACTTACGTTTCAGAAGATCTTCAATATTTGGTGCAAAAGTTGAAGTGCACAGTCTCAAAAGATAAGCAAGGTGATCACTTTTAATGTAGTTTATTTTTGAAAATGTTCGCAGATATAAGTGGAGCCAAAGACTGCCATTAAACTAGATGCAAACAAACGTAATCTCGGATACTCACAGCAGGACAGAGACCTAAATAATTCCCACCCTTCTTTCTCAGAACATTTTACGGTCGTGGAATTCTGCAATCCTAATTTTGTAGTTCGTGTGAAGCCTCACTACATGGAAACTTCGAAAGTGCAAAATATTTGGATCTTGGTTTCAGAAGCTTTTAGGTCTTGAAATTGTGAAGAGAATGTGCTTCAAAAGTTCGTTGTATTTTTCCAGGAGAATGTCATTTATCGTAAACACGGAACGTAATCAAGGGAAATTGTATAAATCTGCAACTACCAGTCTTACAAATGAAGCACTTAACTTTATCGTCTTCATCTCGAAAACAAAAATATTCGTCCTCCCATTGAATTGTGTGTATTACTACTATATGTACTGCGTGCCATCCGCCTCTGACTAGCAGGTCTTTTTCTGCCTGCCTTGGTCAGTGGAGGGATAACATGTGTGCTTGCTTGTGGAGGTTTTCTCGTCAGAGTCGTACAGTAATCGTCGTTGGTTTCCAGGTAGTTAGTCATCGCTGAAATAAATTGCGCGGTGTTTGGAAGTACACACCCCGACGCGACCTGTTAAGTGCAGGTACATGGATGTGTGCACACAACGCTCACCTTGGACAGAAGGAACGTTTCTAAATGATTCATTGTGGCCTACGTGTCCAGCAGCAGCAGCTCTTTGTAATGCTTCTCAAATATGACGAGGCCACTTTTACTGCGGAACGCTTCACTTCTTTTTTTATTTGCCTGAGGCGACTTCGTAATCACCTCAGGAGTTGCAATAACACGTCGTTTCTTTCCTCTGTGACTCTTTAGTGTTGATCACGAGGGGTCAGCTCCGTGACACATTTCCCTTTAGATACCAAGGGAAGAGCGATAGTCAAATGTTTAAGAACTGGAGGCTATACATACATATATTGGCCTTAACTTGCACACTCTTTTCATGCAAGCACGAGAATTACTGAAAATCTACAGAATTTAAACGAAAATGACAGAAGTATGGGACAATTATTCTAACCATTAATAACGTTAACTTGGAAATGGGTAAAGAAAAATATATTTGAAGCAAATTGTTTTAAATAGATCTACTTTTTGGCGTTTGATTTATCTGAAGACGGGAATCTAATATCCAGGTATAGGAATGTCTAAGTACTAAAGCAGGACGGAAGAAAATAAGGTGACTGTTATTAGACTATAGGTAAGCACATTGCGAGAAACGAACTGGCTGTTTGCAGATACACTCAAACCGGCCTTTATCTGCGTATCAGTGTCGCTCACTTTGTAGCGATATATGGTATGCTTGTTGATAACTTGAAGCCAATTGCTAGGAATCCCTATCCCTGCTGATCACTGTATGTGATGCACTCCCATCCATAACAAGCATATCCACGAAGATACTTTAGAAGGTTTGCTTTTATTGTTAACAGTTTCTACTTTTAGAAGCAAATTCGTCACGTAATTCATCAATTAGGCATCTTCGTCACAGTTGTCATTCTGTCTCTCTTTCTCCCCCCCCCCCCTCTCTCTCTCGCTCGCTCGCTCGCTCGCTCACACACACACACACACACACACACACACACACACACACACACACACACACACACACATACACAGGTTAAATATATGCCCTGCATGACAGATATATGTCCTGTGATGGTCTCTCATGTGTTTCCTGTTCCCACATTCTTGTACATGTTGTAAAACTGTCCTCAGCTTGTATTGTTGTAGGTGGAATTACACGTTGGATTAGAAAGTATGAAGGTACCCAACAGAAGGTGTATAATTATGCACATTCACTTCACATTCTTTTACACTTGTGGTACTGTTCCCTTACTAGAATAGAACATAGCACTATCATAATTTCCTGACAACTTGCATACATTCACAACATGGCAAACAATTAAACATTTCAGTTCCATCTAACTTCACAATTCCCATCTGTATGCTCCGTCTCGGAAACAAAAGACACATACATTCACCACGTTGTCATTTGTAAAGTGGCCTTTGTCGTTTCTTTGGTTAGTAAACAAAACAGCGCGTCCTTTGTTTCAATTGAATAATTTGAAATATGAAGCAGCCATTTCCTTAAGGGACCCAGGGGCTGAAATTTGAACTTTCTATATTTTTATAGGGATGAAATCAATACTTTGAACCTTTAAGGGTGTTTATGTTATAAACTACCACACAGAGTTCCAGCACATGTTTTATAGTTTTGAGAGGATTAATTATTTAATTTATTCACAATGCGAAAAGAGCTTAATATTAAAAATATTCCATGCGCATTAAAAACTAACATTTCACAGCAGTTTTATTAGTTTACAAACTAATTGTCCAACAAAATCCATCAATCTCTGGCAGGAAGAAAAAATAATTACTTTTAAAATAATTAATTTCTTTGCTTTGATCTGTTTAAAGCTAAATAAGTTTTCAGAATTTGAAGCTAAAGACTGAAGTTGAGGTCATATAAATGGAGCAGATGGTGTATTAAAAACTGTAAATTCGGAAGGAAAAAAAAAAACAACAGCAACAACAAATTTTTCTACATATATGTATTATGATCATGAGTCAGATTACCTGATTATCACACCTTCCCTCTTTTGTCTAGTAGTCTCTATCCTCATAGAGATTCATAGCTTTTCCGCTCCTTTCCACCGAATTTTTTTTTTTTTTTTTTTTTTTTTTTTTTTTTTTTTTTTTTTTTTTTTTTTTTTTTAGCCCTTTTTAGTCCATACTTTATTCAAATACTGCCGAAAATTTAAGCAGAAAAGGGGCATTTAAACGTAGCACATATGACATTTAAAGCCTGCACTAGACCTTTAAAAATGAGGGAATCTAAAACATTTTACTGCCAGCTCATGACTGAAAAACCTAAAAATCGTCTAGTTGATAACTTTTCGATCATTTTTCATTTCCAGGGTCCCTTAAGGTGAGATAAGGCGAACACATTTGAACACATTTGAATTATAACTCTAGTGCACATTAATCGCTTTCTTTATTAGTAGTGTTTAATACATAGTGATTAAATACCTACATGCGAAGTGTACTTTATAGTATTCCTGTATCATTGTCAGCCATTTTGCGGTTTAGAATGTCTTTTGTTCCTCAGATTTTTGTCATTTGCCACACGAACATTTTATTCACATACGTTTGCGAAAAAAAAACAAAGATGCACTTCTATAAGTAGCCTACATCGTAGAACCTGTCGCTATCCGTTACATTTTGAACACTAGGGCTCGGATTTTTACATGTCATATTGTTATCTTGACTTATTTTTCCATGCCGAAGTTAGTTTAAGTGCGTTTGCAACATCTGTAAACAAAATGAATCAGCTTTTATTAGTCACATAGACGTATATTAAGCATATTTTTAGAGCTAGGTCAAATTTTGGCCAAATGTACGAATAAGAGCATACTTTTAGTCATATTTTATACAGTATTTAACACTCGAGATATTTTTATAAACATATTTCATAACCTTTTCCCTCTCCCCCTCAGCCCACTGTAACATTTTGGCAGGGGCGTAGCGTCAATGGATGTGGGTGATGTGTTGCATACCCTGCCAGTTTTCCTTAGTTAACTTTTCCTATTATATATATTAATTCAATTGGCATTATTCTTGCTGAGGACTGTGTTTTGAACAACAATCTGCTATGAATTAGTGTTGTTAGTGTATTACGCCAAGCATTAAAACAGAGCGGCTGGTGATTCTGCTTGCTTTACGCCAGCCGCATCAAACGATGTGCGCGCACTGGATGTGACTCAGAGAATTGCATCTCGCTTGTTAATGTTAATGAGGTTTAAAGCTAAGTTTTTCAGTATTTTGTTTGGCAGTGAAGGTTAATTTCTTGTGTTTAACTTCTTCTGCACCTATCAGAGTACAAGAAGCAGCAACAGTAATTGGTGTGAACGTGTAAGAGAGAAATACGGCAGGAAACCGAAGGCAGGGTATGCACATTGCTCCTGTGCTTCCGTGTGGTTCACTACGAGGAAAACACGTGTTGTAGAGAGCACGCTGCATTTCCTGGAAACCTACTGCTTCGAGTGCTTGTAATCAACAAACTAAAAATGCAGAAATAAATAATGGGAGTGAATTTTCTGTAATTTTGATACTTAGCAGTAGGTGAATTATAAAGTTCTATGAAAATTACAAAAAGTGTGTAAAACATATTCATTTAAACTTAATAATTTTTATTTAATAAACAAAGGCGTCATAAAATTTGCTGTTCCCAACATTCTTTTGAGATTACTTATCTATAACAGAATAGTATTTAAAATTATCAAAGTTTTGAAATCTCCATCGTGTGTACGGTGCTGAAAATAGCTAAATAAATAAAATTAAGACTAAATAAATTTAAAAGCGTTAAAGATATTGCAATGGAAATTTGTATGTACATTATTCCTTACATGCATTATGTCGGATATAAATTTGAACAAAATCCGTTGATAATTGTAGAATTTAGAAATTTCAGCTATGCGTAAACTTAACACGAGTTCAAAGCGCATACCCAAGTCCACACACCACGCTACGCCACTGCATTTTTGGGGACTTGATACTGCAAACTACTATTGCATAAAGTACAGTGAGATTGAGAAGCTTTGATGAAAGTGATTCATCTTCAATCAAAACTGTACAACTGTTTTCATTCGTTATGTTAAGTTACTTAGCCTACATCAATTGTCTGTGTGAATATGAGTCGATCACCCGCATTGCAACTGTGGGCATGAAATTGTGTGATGCATTAAGCATTGTCAAGGAGACTGGAAGTGAGTTATCAAGTGCCCAGAGCGAAGTAGATGGCAAGGTTAGGGAAAATTACGTCGTGTGCTGCAAAGAAATCCTGCATAAACATTGTGAGATTCTAAAGAAACAGAAGTCGATCAAAATGAACTAGAACTTTCTGTTAATGATTTTTGTTATTTCAAGTTTACCCCCATTACATCATGTGATGTGGAAAGACGTTCCTCCAAGGCTCTACTTGCTGACAACCGAAGATCCTTCAAGTGTTGGTTGGTCCGGTTAGCTCAGTTGGTTAGACGCTGGTCTACTGCTCCCAAGGTCGCGGGTTCAAGTTCGGCCCAGACCTATGTCTTTAAGTGTGCTCCATGTCAGTAGATTTACTGGCATGTAAAAGAACTCCTGCGGGACGAAATTCCGGCACACCGACGACGCTGGTATGATCCTGACCATTGACAGCGTCGTTAACAAAATAATTGTTTTTTAATTCCTTCAAGTTTAACCATTTGAAAGTGCCTGTCGTTATCCAGTGAAAATGAAGGTTAAGAGTTCTAATTTTAAAATCATATGTTGGTAATTTTTACAGCATAAGTCCATGCACGGTTCAAGACTTTTAAGTCATGAAAAGTCGAGCCCTAGTGATCAGCGTGATACGTTATTTCTATGTTGTATCGCATATTATTCCTATTTCAGTTTTCTGACACTCTTAATTGTTAATTTTGAACATATTAACATTTTACCCCATTTGGTATAGTGACATTAACAGCTGTCCGGTATGCGTAATGTGTTGGGTTCAGAATGGTTTCAGAAATACAGACCTGCTTCTCGTTTAATGCTTTGTAAACGTTTAGTGTGGTTTGTTCCTGTGTTAACCTAAAGGGAAAATATTCCATCGGATTTTATTTTAAATACCTGATTAAATATTCGTGTATCATAAAGGCAATATTTCAGTAATATCTATACAGTGTTACTTCTGTTTGCTATTCTTTCTTCTGTTCTTTTTTGTTTGTTTACGAAATGGAGTTGTTAAAAGTGATATTCTGGTCCGAAGGGCTGACTTATACTGTCTGTAAGCGTTCCTTGTTTACATACTGGAGCCAGAGACAGTGCTCTGCTGCATGTTGATATGGTTAGTGACCTCGTTGAATGCAGGGTGATACAAACATCTCCAAGTAAGTGTTCTATAAAATGCATCGATGAATGGGTTCTTCACTGTATAAACAGCGAGGTCAAGTATCCAAGATAAAAGCCAAAACATGAGACTAGTATGTATAACTTAAGAAACATGTAAAACTCTGTTTTTCTGCAATACCAGAAGTTGTACCAAACAGCTTGCTGTGATAAACACCTGTAAAATAATGTAAGCACCACATCCGAAAATGTTAATCATTGCTTTTAAAAAAAGCTGATGTGTTACACTCACATTATTTTATCTACTCTTGTACTAACCATTTTTACATACTCTTATTCCTATATCTTTTTCGTATTAGTTGAGATAAACATTTGCAGAAATTATCTTATTGCTCATTTCCTTGTAGGTACAAGGGGAATATTAGAATCAGCGATAGTCAAATATTTTAAAGCTTTGAGATCCCGTTCTCTTTGCACGCTTAACGTATAACAAAATGAAGAACGATGTTCCATTTCACGAAAGTTTTAAGTTTTCTGAAACTGACACAAATAACAAGGAATATCTCTGAAATGCTTCACGAAAAAAAAAAAAAAAAAAAAAAAAAAGACATAAATTGTGTGTTTTAGTGAGGTCCACATTTTTTGTACAGTACAATTTTGTCTATCTCATACGGTTTACTAGTTATGAAAAGTCATCCAGAGTAAACAGGACTACATAGGGTATAGCCAGAAAATTCATAATATGCATTTCATTTGTCATACAAATATCTTAAACATACGGCATTTTAATCAAATTCGTTAGAGCCATTTTGAAGAAAATCAAAATTTTTGAAAAATTTTCCATGTAAAGGGTAGTTTAGGGTGGAGCTATTTTCTTCAAACTCTTCGCGTCGCATCCTTGAAAAACGTTAAAGGTAAATACCAACTTTGGTTTTTAACCGACATTTCGTTTTTTAGTTATGCTGTCCACAGACTGACGCACACACGCGCGCGCGTACCTTTTCCTAAATCTGTTCTATTTTTATTCAGGGGACCTCAAAGCTTATATTTCTGGTGAAATCCCGATATCGAAATTTTGGGTCGAAAACAATACTTCCCCTATGTAATAGAGAATGTAAAAATGTGCCCCATTGCGCAGATATTTTAAATGACGTAGTTCTAGATTTTCGGGCGTGTTTTCTCATTACTAAGTTATTTAAATCAGGTTATGAAGCCGAGCAACTTAGTCGTAGAACACAAACTAAATTCATATGTTAATGGAGACCTGGATCTGCTTTCACATGATTAAATTTTGAAATACTGTAAGTGGCCCTGAATGGCTTCGTTGGAAGTTTTTGACGGCTTACTTTTGCTGCGTCTGTTGGAGAACTGGGGTTTCAAATCCTGAACACTCTGTTGGCGAGTGTACCCTACATAATAACATTAATTATAATATTGAAAAATGTGATAGCAGGAGTAGTATGTTCTTTTTTTTTTTTTTTCCTGCAAATATTAATTAATATACAGCGTGATGATAAAGATTATATTAAAGTAAATAATAAGGAATAATGGTTGTTATTATTATATGTTTTGAGAAAATATATAAACGTACTGATATAACGATCTTGCCATATTCATTGATATTTTTTAGTTGTGTTAAAATGGTGTCTAATATTAAAATGAGATACATGGTGTAATCAATAATGACAAATTAAACAAAATTATTTTTCATTATGTAAAATACAAAAATAATCTTCCCGTTGTTGAAAAAACGCGCTCGTATTCTGAACGTCCGTCCAATTCTGTTTACCAGTTTGAACTGCACCGTGTAGCCCACTGGTGTGGAGGGAGGTACACAACTGTGTAGGCGATGTGGCTCCTAGTCGACAGTTAATGACGCACCTGGTTTATTTCTTAGCTTACAAAAATTCATATTGGCTCTCCTTTAATTTAGCTGCTAGAATTTTCTTTCTTTTTATTTATCATTGTTACTATTATTAGTTTTGGTGGAGGTGAGTACTTTCCAGAGTCACTTCTTTGACATTGGTTATTTATCCAAACGTGATTACCACAAAAAACTGATTACATTTAATATAGGTACAGGTTACATTCTGTCTAAGACAATATTTTCCCAGATTATATGCATTCGGGAATTAAAGTGACAAGGAAGCAATTTGAGCTGTTGCAGAACTATTGATCAGGAACCACTTACTGCAAAAAGGTAACTAGTTCAACATGAGCTTCTTGTTCTTTTTGTTAATGTAACGATTGCAGTTTTAAGTGGGTTAATGGATCGTTTACCACATTAAGGAAACTCGTCTGCTCGATAACACCTTGACAACACCTTCAAATTTCTGTTTACTGCAGATAGGGAACTAGTCTGGGAGTCTGCAGTAAACGATGTGTTGGTGGTGGCACTAAGTGGCTGGTCTTCGAACTGCAATCTGTTGTTTGATAATTTAAGTGATAAACCAGTCCTAAAAAATCTGATGTGCTGCACTCACATGACTTTCTCTACTCTTGTACTAACCATTCTTACAAACTCTTATTCCTATATCTTCTTCGTACTAGTTGAGATAAACATTTGCAGAAATTACCTTGTTGTTTATTTCCTTGTTGGTACAAGCGGAATGTGAGAATGCAGTAGGCATATATACACTGCAATAGAGAACAAAAAATGGATGTCATTAGGGCATCTTTGGCTAAATCTCTCAAGACAAAATGCAGTTTTAGAATGCAATCAGAGGTATATCAGGGATGCCCATTTGTGACTCGTGGTATTCTTCTACGTTCACTCTCCACCTCCGTGAGTTGCCGGTGGTTGGACTTCACGGCACCACAGTGCTAAGAAAATAAAAGATCCTTAGACATTAGGCAAACCGAAGAACTAAACAGGGGATAGGTTAAACTTCGAGTCCCCTCCATTGGCACCACTGACCTATAACAACGATATCTAGTGTTGACGATGAAGATAACTGGGTAATCTAACATTCTAAAGCAATACCATTCAGGCATATTTTAAAATGCTGGGTATTAAAATACAATAAATTTAAAATATAATGTTATATTTAAAATATTAATTTAACCCAGAAATACATTTCAGCATGCCGAATAACTAATATTATAAACTGTTTTGATTTTTTAAATATTTTGTAATTTTAAAGTGCTGTCGTAGTTTCTCGCGATGTCATGGAAGGAGTATGGAATTTCCAGGCTTACATGTTTTTAAGCATTTGATTACCTATTTGTTTTCCTCTCTGTCCCTTATACTTTGAACAAAATGTGCACAGTAAAACCTTGTTTATTCAGACAAAGTGGGACGAAAGGATATCTGGAAAGTTGATAATCCGGATTATATGGGTGATAAGGAGCACAAAATTCGTAAACCTTTAAATAAACAGACTTGCCGTTTATGACGACAAAAAGCAATGTCTTGTAACAAAATTATGCACAGTACGTAGTATCTTACATAAAAAATATAAAAATCTTAATCACATAAAATCACATCATTCCATAACAAAGAAGTGATCCAGTCTTCTGTTGTAAACACGTGTGGCGTTTGAACGAAGTACGGTCACGTAAACGCTTTATCAGTAATAGTTCAGCTGGAGTGGTGTTGGGCTGATGCTCCAAGTGCGCCGTAATGTTTGCCAGCAACTCGCAGTTCAGCAGCTATTTTCTTTAATGTTTCTCCTCTATCAATTCGAATAATGACATCCATTTTTTATCCATTGAAACCGCCCTGGCCGAGCGGTTAGAGCGTTCGCCTACCACCTAGGCGGCCCGGGTTCAATCCCAGGGACCCGCATGTGGTATTCGTGGTGGACGAAGCGGCGTCAGGGCGGATTTTTTTTTCGGGTTCTCCGGTTTCCCCCGCCACTCCTTCCATCAGTTGCTGCATTATTACCTTTCCAACTATCGATTTCGCCTGCATTTCATATCATCCTCTTTCTCATACCTGGTGCTTGGCTGACTACCCGCTTCCAGGTCTTAACTCTGTTCGGTTCATAGGTTCCTGTGCTCTCCGACAGGCGTCTGACCCTAGGCACAGGCTTGTAAGTCCTAGGGGGTGTAAGATCTGCTTAAGGGGAGGGTGATCAGGCAAAGGGAAAAAAAAAAAAAACACGACCTTCTTTCGCTTTGATGTATTTTAAACTTGCACATTGAATTACACTCCCATACATTTTGATAAGACACAGAAATAATCCGGTTGAAATACACACGATAAACGTAATGAAAACAGTAGGAAAACTGAGGAGATTGAGGGAGGTGTAGGGATAAAGGTCACCGCTGTTTACAGCTGGTGAGACATACCGCGTCAACACCGTGTGACACACTACTAAATGTTCCTTAAACTCAACAGGTATCATTTTACAGTACAGTAAGTACATATTACTAACCGCCTCCGTAGCGCAGTTGGTAGCGCGCTTGCCTCTGGCGCAGAGGACCCGGGTTCGATCCCCTGTACCCAGCATGGGGATTTTTCGCCCGCTGGGAGGTCTGGCACGGGGTGCACTGAGCCTCGTTAGGTCCCGGAGCAGTTGAGTTTACAGAAGAAGTATTGAGCCCAGGTCGAGAAGGCCGCATAACTGGTCGGGAGGGCTCGAGGGGCGCTGACCACGCCCCACCAATGACGTCTGTAGTGGGAAAAGGTGGGGGACGCAGAGGTTGGGCGGCTAGCCTTGGCCCTTCATGGGCTGTTGCGCTGGGGTTTAAGTACATATTACCATAATTTATTGTACAATTTTGCTGAAACCGTACATTGAATCAAACTAAAAATCGCATATTTGGTGTAATTATAAAAATGTTCTTGGTATCCTAGTTAAATTTATTATCTAATGTGAGCATTAAATTTTAAAAAAGCATATCTGCAAATGATCCGAATAAACCGGAGATCCGGATAATTGAGGGCCAGGTAAACGAGATTTTACTGTTAAAAAAAAAAAAAAAAAAAAAAAAAAAAAAAAGAGCAGTCCAACCACTCGTCCATCCGCTCACATTGAATAGTTGAGACTCAGTATGAGAAATGACAACAGAACGACGCTAAAGACACGTATTCCGTGATACCATTGTAAACCGGCCGCGGAAACGAAAATATACGCTTCCAGTGTGTGCTTTTTTTTTGGTCTTAGGGTGAAGTGTGTACTATGAAGTTTCAGAGGTAGAACCGGAATTGAAACATTCAATGCTACAGTTCCGATTCTACGTCTCAAACATTGCCCACACACGGCTTGTGTGCTTAAAAACGACCAACTGTAAGTTTGTTGGCATAAATAAATAATAATTATATCCACGAAGGTTCATCTTAACATAAATTAGATAGGAAAATTATATTTTGTAAGGACAGTATGTAGTGGTTATATAAAATAAACCATATCGGATAGAGGATGTCAATTTCAGTTAAACTAAGGATTCCCAATTTTCATACTACATTCTCTCGGTGAAGGAATATATTTTAAAATATTATCTCAATGATGCACAATATAAAATTAATAAATACCAACAAATTTGTGGGACAATAAACAAAACTCTGAACGATAAATCGAGAAAGGAAACAAAATTGAAATTTTATAAGACAGTTTTGGATCGTAAGGCAGAGGGGTAGAAATAAGTTTTCGTCTAAATTCAATGTGATTGTTCCCTAGGAAGGGAGGCAAAGGAAAAGGGGGAAAATCTGATAGGTTACAATCACACATTTTTCTCTACCGTCTGTTGTTCATTCTTTTGTATCTTCTGCGAAGAATTCTTATGAAAGCCTTTTTTTTGTTTCTGGTCCATGTTGATCGAGATAAATCTTTGCAGAAATCGTTTCACTCCACAATTCGTTGTAGATAGAAATGTGATCGAGGGAACTGCATGGATCGTTAGATGATTAAAAGCGGTCTCTATATGCTGGCCTAGATATTCTACATTGTTTCCATGACATTGCGAGAAGCAAATAAATTGTATGTTTGTTTTAAAGAGCTGTAGTACGGTTTTGTTTATTTCTTATGGTTTACCAGTTATACGTACGTATGACACTAAACCGAGCAAGATGGCTCTGCGGTAACGTGTGGGCTTGCATTCTGGAGGTGATGGGTTCTATTCCCATGCGGACCTCCCTGACCTATGGGGGTTTTCGCGGGTTTCCCGGGGTCGCTAGGCAAATGCTGAGAAAATATTTACATTCCCCAAGTTTCCTGCGCTGCATTTATCATTTCATTCATCCTTCATCCCTTTGGTTTATTCAGGGTCGCAGGTGTCACCGAAGGGGTTAGGTGCAGCTTGGCAGGGATAATACGCGCAATGGAACTCTTTGCATCCCTCGTTGTCCGTGAGATCGGTTGGGGGGGGGGGGGATTCCTGGGGGCGTTGGACCCCCTGAGATGGCTCCGGAAGACCTAAAGACTTCGAAGTGTCTTCAAACTTAGAAAACCTTAGGGCAGGCATGTCAAACATCACTCCCAGGGTGTGAAGAGAGGAGTCCACCCCTTCTTAACTGCAGTAGCTCGCGCTAGTAGAACCGGTTTTCGCTTTGTTTTTCTCGTTCTCCGATTTGAAGGGAGGGAAAATAGGGGAATATTTTCACACTTGGCGAGTGCTGTTTGACACGCCTGCCTTAGGGACTTTTGTCGAAATCTCCTCTCACCTCTTCTTTCCTCCCGGGGGTGCCCCCTTGGAAGCATAGGTACAATAAGCCTGGCTTCAGTGGCGAACCCCCTCCGTATCTCCCCTATTCGTAGGTATATAACATTTTTCCTTCCGAGTGAAGAGGACTTCAGAGCGTATTCCATTAAAACTGAAGATATGCATTTTATTTGCCATGCAAATCTCTTAAATGTGATGTATTTTAATAAACACCGTTGAAGCCATTTTCGGGAATATAAAAAGTTAAAAATGTTTCGATGTAAGGGGTAGTTTAGGGTGGAAGATTTTCTCGAAAGTCTTGTCACATCTTTAGATGATTCTGTACTTAATATACCAAGTATTCTTTTTAAGGGTGTGCTGTCCATAATCACACATGGCCTCTGTATGGAATCTTTAGGCAGGATACAATATCTTCTCAGCGTACCTATAGGTAGACAAAGAAACCAGCCAAAGGAAAAATGATGCTCCAGTTTCTTTTAGATACATCTAAAGTAATTAACGACATGAAATCCCTTGTGTTGTGGAGACCAGGTTGATTCCCTGCTCCAGAACAAGGTAATAATCCCATTAGAGACATATCTGAGAGTGGGCGGATCAAGAATCGACCGGATCCCGTGGGCAGCTGTCAGCTCTTGATAGTCTTATCTATGTCAGCAATGGCTCGGAGTAGGTATTATGACCATGGTCGATTATCTTCAGTAATACGGCTAGTGCTTACTGTCATGACGACAGACGCGAGATTAAAAGGGGAATTAAATTACCAAAGGGAAGGGGTAGTATTTAACGCGAGAAAATACAATTCTGCTATGTGCCTTTTCTTGCTATCTCTGCCTTAGCAACAGACAACGTGTAATATCTGAGATTAAACTACATGAACAACAACAGAAATGTGAGATTACAATACAAAACCACCAACATAGACGAATGTGTGTTTTGTTTCGCAAAGGGATGGAAACGGAGGTGATGGTAATGAAATAAATGAACATACGACCAAACAATTGTCTCGTAATGCCAACGAGTGGTGTTTGATGACTTGAAAATTCATGAAAAAGTACCTACAAAATGACCTTTAGCATTTTAAAGATGATGTGGTACGAGTAATTAAACAATTTCATGTGTTACATTTACATGGCTTCCTCTATCCCCTGTCGTTTATTAGTGCGTATAAAACTTTAATAAAAAAAGTTAATTTTCCTATCTACTTAATTTTGATCAAGATGAACCCTTCTAGAAGTAGTTTCTTTGTTGTTATTATTTAACGTCCTCCAACGCAGTGTCATGTCGAACGGTGAGTGAATAGAGTGGGTGAAATGATGCTCAAATGCGCCAGGGCTTTAAGTTACCTGACATTCGTCTTCTCAGGATAAGGGAAAATCTCGGTAAAACCCTTATCCCGATAACTCACCCTAAGCGAGATTCGAACTCGCGACCTCTTGGACGTGAGGCAAACACGCTACCACCACGCTACAGAGGCGGGCACTTCTAAAAGAAGCTAGAGTGCGCATTTCGTTGTAAAGATCGACTGGACTGAAAAATATTGAACAATTGGAACGTTTGATGACATATATTGGAAATGATTGCTGCCAGAGAAAAGTTATCAAAAATAAATTGTGCGTGTTAAAGAGATTTGCATTTTTTGTAAAGTATGTTTTCGTGTATCGCTTCATGTTCACCAGTTATGCAAGATTCTACAAATTTCCTTCCGAATGAAGACAACTTCACAATTTACTCCCAGAGATTTTAAGATATACATTTCAATTTCATGTAAATATCTTTAATATATTATATTTTAATCAAAGTCGTTAAGAGTAATATTTGAGATGAAAAATGAAAAAATGTAAAGGATAGTTTCATTTCGTGTAGAGGGATTTTCTTTAAAATCTTCGTGTTGCATCTCAGGTCTTCTCTCTCTCTCTCTCTCTCTCTCTCTCTCTCTCTCTCTCTCTCTCTCTCTCTCTCTCATGTATATATTAAATCCTTTTTATATTCAGGGGTTCCCAAAATGTGCATTTCTTGTGGCATCGAATTTTTTAGTGAAATACTATACTTATCTGCTGCAGATATGCACTAGAGAAAGTGAAAACAACACATAGACAAATGCCTGTTTTCTTGTTTCGCAATCAAACCGAGATTGATATGAGGAGTAAAACAAATGGATGTTTGACAAAATAATCATCACTTATCACCAGACACAGAATTTGGATGACCTAAAAAGTTTGAAACATGATCTAACACTATTTTTTAAGTTTATTAAAATTAGTGTACAGAAAAGTATAAATTAATACATGTGTATATAAGGTACAAAAATAATGAGATAATTTAGAAAATTAATTTAAAACACATTTGTCCCATGTACTTGTTTGAAGAATCTGGATTAAGAGAGTGTTTTTTGAAGCAGATCTTACAAAACTGTAGCGTTAGCTCTGTTGAGTTCTCAGATTATACCAAATTCATTGTAAATGAAGAACGCTTCACAGAAGTCCACAAGGACTTGGCCAATAGGAACCGAGAAGAGCATATACAAACCTCAGTTAAATACTGACATTTCTGATGTTCTAAACAATACACCGGCCTGCGAAGATTTTGCGGCATAGAATATTTTACATCATAATGGTCAATTCGGATGCTCTGATTTCGTAATTGATAATAGTTTTTGCATATCAGGTACAGATTGTGAACAGTTCTGATTCAACACAAAATTGAAAGTTCGGTACGCTACAAAAGAAACATTACCGCATTTATCAAGTGTGTATATCTGGCCTACTATAAAATGAAATTAGGAGATCAAGACAAGAATTTTGCTCCTCATATCGTTCATCTATGTCCTTTGGTGTTACTATGGTATGGCGCGAACAACAAAATCATATTAATGACTGTTATTTTTGTCTGTGTAATACATCTGGATTGGATAGGAAAATCAAGGTGGGCATTATATATCCAAACTTGTCACCAGCAACTGTGCCCCATGGATCTAATGTTTGTTCCATCACCAACTACCGTATTGCCAGAAAGTAGTAATGATACTTCGAGGGTAGAAGATGAAATAAATTGGTCCCCAGACTTAGAAGAACACAATGAAAATCCACTGAGTCAGTCAAAACTAAATGGTTTGGTACGGGATTTGAGTCTTCACCAAAGAAAAAGGTGAAGTTTTAGCACCTGGAATAACTTTCTGTTGGTACAGACTTTGAGAAAGAGTTCAAATATTATGTAAAAGAAGGAGAACTAGTGTCTTGTTGTGATATCCCTAACTCGATAAGTCGTCTTGGAACAGTTTACGAAGCAAAAGTTTGGCATCTATTTATTGGCTTGAGCAAGAGAAGTCTGAAAGTTGTTCTGCTACACAAAAGCAATATGTTTGTTTCGGTTTCAATAGCTCACTCTACATCTCTTAAAGAAATGTACCACAATTTGTATACTTTCCTGGAAAAAGTGAAATATAATGAACACAAGTGGCTCATGTGTTGTAATCTTAAGGTCTGCGGTATGTTATTGGGCCAATAAACAGGAAACAGGGTGCTTTTTGTGTGAATGGGACTCCAGAGCCAGAGAAAGACACTGGGGTGAAACTAAATTGGCGAAAAAGAAAAGAAGTAGTGCCAGGGACAAAAAAAGGAATAAGTATCCCGCTGATTGAGACACAGAACGGTTTGCTAACCCCAGTGCATATCACGATAGGGATAATGAAGCAATTTGGACAGAAGTGGTTGTTGTTTCCAATATCTTGCTCAGAAATTTCCAATGTTGGCTGAATCAAAAGCGAAAAAAGGCATTTTTAACGGGCCACAAATTCACAAACTAGTGAAGGACGTTCATTTTAGAAATATCATAACAGACAGAGGTTCAAGCTTGGAACTCATTTAGTGTAATGTTTTTGGGCAATGTTAGAGATGTCCAATATGAACACATTATTAAAACGATGCTCGAAAAGTTAAAGGCCCTCGGATTCAATATGAGTTTAACATTGCATTTTCTGCATTCGTCAGGACCACAAACGCAAGTCAAATCAGCGTTCGTTTTCAGCAAAGTGGAGGGGAAAATAAAATCATAAGGTGTGTTTGAAATGTTCTAGTTCAGTGTACACTGTTGCATCCATGGAATTGAGATTGGTTCTTTGTTTGAATGATTGCACGCATTTTAAATTGTACTTAAAAACAAGAAACTCTAATATGACATATTTCCTTTCTGCATGGCAAGAAAACGGTACTTGATAGGAGAAAATGGAAAGTAGATTTGAATTGAGCATACCAAAATTAGGTTTAGAAAGCTAAACCCCGATCCGCAGAAAAAAAGTTTAAATTCGCAGGCCGGTGTTCTTTTCACAAACCGTAAGATATAACTCTCTCCCTAATTCATTTTTTTCACTCCTTGTTACATTCACCGGCCTACGAATTAGAATTAGTTTTAATTGTGCCTGTTTTATTTTATTTTTGTTTTTAGCAGGCTTAAGTGTACCGCTTTTGAGCACAAATAATTTACACATAAGTTACTGAATGTGAAGTTAAGAAAATAACTAGAGATGAAAAGGGCAAAAAATGAGATTATAATGACCTAAAATCGAAAAAATTGCCATAAAGATAGAAATAACATAAAATGGCGTGATAGATATGCATTGTCATAATTTGGGACACATGATAAAGGATTTATATACACGTTAGCAATGCCTGTATAATCAGAATCTGGGCCCTCGGTATTAGTTTACAGGCACTATGAAATTGGTTATCAGTGTAGTAGTGTTATCATTGATTGGCCTACATCCTGAGTCGTATCACACTCTGGGAATTGAGAGTGTAGGAGGAACATACATCATACCAAAGTGACATTTTGAGGTGATGGTTTTCATCCAGTTCTCTATCAATTGCCACGCCTACCAAGTCTTAGCCTGATCGACGTAAGCCCAAACAAAGCTAAAATGTACCTGAAGAAAGGTTAATCACGTACTCAGTATAAATATTGCTATCTCAGGCATATCGCATTCCGGTAATTGAGTGTAGGAGAAACATACATCATACCAAAGTGACATTTCGAGGTGTGGTTTTCATCAACTGCCACGCTCACCAGGCCACATCCAAAATGTACCTACCTGAAGAAATCAGTACATCTGATTATATCGCGAATGAATTATTAACTAGTTTTAGTCGTATACAAAAAATCTGATGTGTTGCACTCACATCACTTTCTCTACTCTTGTACTAACTATTCTCACAAACTCTTATTCCTATATTTTCTTCATGTTAGTCGAGATAAACATTTGCAGAAATTATCTTGATAGACAGACTTACCCCTCCCACTTGCTATAGTCCTAACCCCGTAACCTTTTGTTCCCTGTATGAAGGTTCGGACTGTAGTACTTATACTAAGAAAAAAGATGCAAAGATGTTATTGTGATTACAAGTAGTTTCTGAGAAAAAGGCGCACGAATTCATATGATTTAAGGGTACATTTTATTATTTTTTGCTGGATCAAATATTTTTTAAAGACTCAATCACATCAGTGCCAATAACTTATTGAAATAATTGTCATGATTTACAGAATAATTCATAAAAAATTCAGGAAAGATCATTGAGGACTTTAAGAGCCGTGGCAATTTAACTTACTAAGGTGTAATTTCTGTATGTTCAGACTCCCTTGTCGCCTGCAGAGGAGCGCAAGAAGATGAAATAGCACCTGCATATGACTTGTATCACCTGGCATAACAGTGTTATTTTCGTGTTATATTTTTAAATTCTGGCTAGCGCCTTAGCCGACTGGTTCGTGTTTGATCCCAGGAGACTGTATGTAAGATTTGTGGTGGATAAAGCAGCGTCTGAGGGGAATTTCTCCGGGTTCTCTGGTTCCACCCCGCCATCCATTTAACCAAAAGCTCCATAATCACATTTCCTTTTGTCCATTTCGTCCTCATTTCATATCATCTTCCTCATTCTCATACTTCGGGCTGATCACCTGTCCTGACTACTCTCTCTCTGATCCAGTGTTTATTCCTTGGCTGGCATCTGACCCCAGGTACGCACTTATAAATCCTGAGGGATATAGCCCGCCTCTGTAGCGTGGTGGTAGCGTGTCCGCCTCACGTTCACGCGGTCTAGAGTTCACATTAGGGTGAGTTATCCGGATAAGGTTTTTTCCGAGGTTCCCCCTTATCCCGAGAAGACGAATGTCGGGTAACTTAAAGCTCCATGGACCTCGGGCTCATTTGGGCATCATTTCACACATTTTAGTAACTCACCGTCCGATATGACATTACGTCGGAGGACGTTAATGTATTAAAAAAAAAAAAAAAAAAAAAAAAACCAGGGATATCAGGCCTATATACGAGGACAAACAGAAAACGATAATTAAATTATCCTTTCTCTGGTTTTCATTTGTCGGTACATTTTCATTTTCGAATCGTTTTACACCAATGTGTTCCACTTGAGTTGCTCACCAGTGTGTAACGGCGTACTCACCGCCTTGCGTGAGCAAACCTGCAACACGCAGCACAGCTCTACTCTGGGGTAAGCTGCCGTCACGGCGCGGTGGGTACTGGCGGAGACCTCCGACGGGGAATGAGTGAGGTTGCTATGACCTTTGCCCAGTGAAGTGTTGTCTGGCCCCTCCCTCTACAGCCGTGCTCCTGAAACTCTGCTGCGTACTGGCGTGTACTCATACTCAAACTCGCGGATTTGGAACAGCTTGTGTATACGATATACTTCTCTGTATAAATGAGTGAAATTTTGTGTATTTTCGTATAAAATAACAACATAAACATGTGAATGTTTTGATAACAGGGTTAATTCTAGTGCTATTAAGCAATAATACTGCCATTGCATACATTTTTAAGCAAACACTGAAAGTTACACTTATTCCCCCAGAATAAAATAAAAATTTGTCACTACAATTTATCACTGTACAATTAAAGAGCGTAATCATAAATCTGAATTTTCTTCCCACATCTTTCTTTTGCATCGTATGATGCTGTTTTTCAAAACAATAAAAAAGTAGTAAAAAGTAATATTTCAGGAACCAACATAAAAGAGCACATGCAATTTGCGGTAAGTAGGTATATTGTATTATACGAACATTGATTGCTGTATTAAACTTTCAGATAATTCGGACTAAACTGTGGCTTTTAGATGGGTATCCTTAATCAAGGCTGTTACAGCTGTTACATGTACCGGTTGAGAGAGGTGGGGGGAAGGGGGGAAGAGAGAGGGAGAGAAAGTATGTTTGAATAAACATCTGGAGGGAATACATGTATTGTTTCGTATTATACTAGGTTATGTGGCGACTGATGAGAAAGTGACTGAATTAATTACACATTTCTGCGGGAAACTTCTCAACTTGTATGCATAAAAGTAAATGCATTTAATTTCTTAACATTGAAAATCCGCTCCGTAACGATTACTTGGGGCTTCTATGTAGAGAATACAGCTATGTTACCTATTAAACTGTAATATAGCTCGCATGACGTAGTTCTTCTGTCCAAACGTACTTATTAAGTTTACCATTGTTTATTCGAAAGCGTTCCCAGGCCAAGGAATGTGCGATTTTGTATTCCTTAAGATCAATAATACCGTGACGTTTGTTCGCCAGCGCTGTTACGCGCTTAGATTGCTTAATCGTGAATTCCTGCACTTTACGGACGTGTTTTGTTTTTCATTGGCTACAGCGCCACAGTAACTAACTTGGTTAATTCTGTCACTGCGGCAGTTTCAACTTAATCTTGTTATGTATTGTATTCTGACACAAACATATCAACAAAGTGATAATGTTAGAAATTACGTTAATAACAGGCTAGCAAATTAACGTAAGAGCTTATTGTTTATCTTCTTAAAATTGTATCTTTCAGCTCTCATGTATCCTAATTTAACATTAGATATTGTGCTAACTTCTGAATCTCCATTCGTATTCTCTGTATTAGGATTTGGAGAAGTAAAGAAAGTATTGTGTTCCACCCAAAAATTCCATGTCGAGATTTCAGAGTAAATATTTTTGAGACCCCATGAAACAAAAAATAATTTTTTAGAAAAAGGTGTGACGCAGGCGCGTGTGTCTGTGTGTGTGTGTGTGTGTGTGTGTGTGTCTGTCTGTCTATGTGTGTGTGTGTGTGTGTGTGTGTGTGTGTGTGTGTGTGTGTGTGTCTGTCTGTGTGTGTGTGTGTGTGTCCCTTTACATGGAAAATCTTTCGAACATTTTTATTTTCTTGTAAATGGCTCTAACGATTTTGATTAAAATTACATATGTTTAACATATTTTATGACAAATGAAATGTATATTTTGAACTTTGTAGCTATAGCCTATGTAATCCTGTTTATTCTGGATGACCTTTGAATAACTCGTAAACCTAAACCATCATCGTCATCATCATCATCATCTTCTTCTTCTTGTTCTTCTTGTTCTTGTTCTTGTTCTTCTTCTTCTTACCCTCCCCTTATGCAGAATTTACACCCCCTAGGACTTACAAGCCAGTGTCTACAGTCAGTCGCCTGTCGGGGAGGGAGAGTGAAGACCCGGAAGCGGGTGGTCAGCCAAGCACCAGGTATGATAGTGAGGAAGAGGATATGAAATGTCCAACCGACGCCAGGGAGAAACCGTTCCAAAGCGCACCTCCACCGCCCATCCGCAACATACCGAACGCCGGGCCGTCGTTGGTTCTTCAACTCAGAAACAGATGATAAACAATTATGGATATAGGTGGTTCGTTGCAAGAGGAACCACCTCAACATTCGCCTACTGATCTAGAGAAACAAGGGAAAAAATTATCAGAGTGACCGGTCCGCTCGGTTATGAGATAAATAGGAAGTGAAAGTAAAAGTTGGAAATGTTTTGACAGCTTTTTATAGTATATTTCTTAGTTAAAATGGCGATATGGAACATTGGTTTTCTTGTCGTACACTAAAACATAGACCCTTGAGCGATTGTGTGTGCATATTGTGTATACAAAAGAGAATGCCTACTGGCAGTTCGGCTTTGCTGAGCACACCTATGGTGCTATTTTGGAGTCCTTCCAGCGTGACTTCCCTCCTGTTAGCTTTGTTTTCAATTTGGCTCTAGATCCAGGTATTTTGGGCTGTATAATTAATCCCATCTTTTTCTCAAGTTCTGCTACCGGACTAGTAGAACGTAAAGGATGTTTTGTGTTGTTTACCGGTGTTAAACCTTAGGTTTTAAACTCCTTGTAAAACTTAGATTAGTGAAATATGATTTATAGAATGTTTATCAAGGGTTTTATATGTTTATATCGACCAGAGTGAATCATGGATATCAACTTGTTAACATTCTTAAGTGAACAACAAATTCATAAAATAATTTTTGGAAAATAAATGTTTTTTTACCGTGCTAAGATAGCACATCTTAGCAACTTTTGATTGGTTGCACCCAAGGAGGATTTTAAAACCTCACCTGCGCCTGAAAAATGCGTTATGAGAGAAACATTTAATATTTGACCTTTAAAAACGCGGTTTAAATGGTCAAAGCGTTCTAGTTTGTTAATGTGCAAAGAGTCATCGATGGTTTAAAAAGATTTTAACAGTTTTCACAGGTTGGCCCAAGGAACCCCGAAGTGTTAAAGGTAATATAGTACCATTATGAATAAAGAAGTAACTGTAAAATGTTTTATTCGAAGGTATAATGGCATTATTGATATATTAAGTTATATGAATTTTATTAATAGAGAGTAGAACCGCGTGCGGTTACATGTGATACAGGTTAGTTGGACATGAACGAATGACGTAACCAATACCGCGCAGCCGTTGCATTTGTTCGCGCATCAGCAGACGCCTGCAGCTGTGTACATGTGCGAGTAGCAATAGTAGAACCTACGTGCATAAACTTTTGGCTGTTTGCACAATCTTCCGCCCTCTATTCGTTACATACACATCTGCAGTATTTGATGAATGGCAATTAAATAAACCGAGACAACACAGGTTGGACTGTTCATTTTTAACTCTGTATTCTATATCTGAAGTGTTTATCACAGTCGTCTATATGCAATAAAATACAACCGAATTTTGTTTTTTATACTCTATGGAGTGCAGCAACCATTTGCTCTGTGAAGTAACACCAACTGTTTTCTAATCGATGGTATTCTCAACTAAAAGGTCAGGCATTTTTCGCAAGCATGTACTCCTTCAATTCCAGTGTGTTCAGGAACAAGGGCTTTCTAAAATGTTTTAATCTTTTAGTAACACATGAAATGAAATTAGGTGTTTTACAGCCGCATGTTGTCAGAACAAGCTGAACTTTTCGATGATGAAAGAATTGCCATAATCGGTTGAAAAGTTTTTGAGGTTACCCTACCTAAAAGAAAATACAATACTTCCCCTACTTACCAGTGGAGAAAGTAAAAAAGAAACAGAAATTTTCTTTCTTTATAGTACTAGTATAGATAATGCACATGGTACATAAGAGTATTTCTAGCTAATATGAAAAACAGTGAGCTTCTAAATGCTCAACATTTCTGTGCTTTGATTTCTGCTCCTTAATTTTAAATGAAAGGTATTCTGAAAATCGCATGAGCCTTTAGAATGCTTTCAGTTTCAAGAGATTTGGACTGTTATTTATATAGGATTTGATGTATATTCTCACAGTAAATGTCAACATAGTGTTTGCTTTTCATTCATTCATGTTTCCCCTTGGTTTATTCTACACATTTAATGAGTACTAAGTATGTTTTACTGCAGCTTGAATTCCACCAAGCCTCACAAAAAGCACAGTTTATCGCTTGAATAGATGAGAGGGAGAGAAAAAGAGAGGAATCTTATCACTCAAAGGGCTGTAGATTCTGCTAGTTTTATTTAAAACTCAAGATGCATTCCCGCTACATCATACACCGGTATTTTTGCAGCAATTCTGAAAATATAAACAAAGTATCCAAGTAAAAGATTTGTTGTGGTAGGGGAAACCTTTGGTAAGTTGTGTCATTCCAAAAGCATTGTGAAAGAGAGAGGGAGAGAGAGAGAGGGAGGGGTGTGTTGGGGGGGGGGGCAGTGACTGTGAAACCAAGGTAGCTTCCTTTGAAGACTGCAAACCTAGGATATTCTTGGAATTCCTCCTCACTCCAAACATCCACAAGGGAATGTTTCCTTGTTTTTCATCTTCTCAAAAATACGTTTAACACGCTTTCATTAAAAAAAAAAAAAAAAAAAAAAAAAAAAAAGGGAAAAGAAAAAAAAGAAAGAAAAAAAAGAACCGGAACCTAAAATCTTGCCCCAAAAATAAAAGCACTGTTAACCAACCTGGTTTACTTAGTATCGATATGTACAACCACTAGATACCATTATGATGTATGTATTTGAGATATTGTCATGGGAAATGAAATGTATGCATCTTGAATTTTCTGTAAATGGCCTATGAAGCGACCTTGATTGTAACTAAATTTTCTAAAAGTGAGAAACCATAAAAATAAATAAAACTTACCTATACAGAACGAGCAGAATGGCTCCTTAGTAAGGCGTGACACTGACATTTCGGAGGTCCTGTGTTCCATTCTCTTTGGACCGGATATTCCTACCATATGCTTTTTCATGGTTCACCCGGATCGGTAAGCGAATGCAATGTCCACCATGTCCCCATTATTTACTGTCATGCTCTTCTTGTGGTTTACAGGTTAAAATACAGGTAGGGAATTTAATGTAGTGCCAGTATGTTGCAATGGCAGCTCAATTGGTTAGAGCACTCAATGGATATCGGCAGATCCATTGTTTCAATCCCAACTATATTTTTCATTTTGATTCTGTAAACATTTCATTTTTCTTATTAGCGGAGCCATTTAATTTAGGGATGAATTGTGGAGTGACGGAAGACGGACTTGCTGTTTGGCTGGTTAATAAATAATAAATTACTGAGTTATTTATAAACTATTTGAGGAAGCTTCACTATACTGATGGCAACATTATAGCGAAAGAGCGTGTGCTGTATGAAAATCTGACTTCGTCGTGCAGAAGTAAATTCATAATTTTGTTGCCTAATTGGGCATAGCAATAACTGTCGCATGGGAGAGAATTAGATAGATGTGTGTCCAGTGGTTGGGTTTGTGGCATGCTATCCCGGATTTGTAGCATCTGGTTGTGAAGTGTCATTCCTGTTGACCAGATGCTCCTCTTAGTTCCGGGACACGAGAAGTGCGAGAGTGGGGCTCCAGAAAACCTGGAGTAGTACGACATTCAAAACAAGGCATCAAAGGTTACCTTATTGATCACTTGGAACAGAGTTCTAGTGCAAATGCATATTCTCTCTGCGCTGTCAGAAAGCACGCTCATTTTGGAATGTGAGCTAATTATATTTCCAACAATTTAAACACTAGATGAGGTGGAATCAGGACTGAAAAATTCAATGCCATAGCCGGGATTTGAACCACGGATCAATGCAGCACCCTTGTGGTCTACCTGGAAAGTACGAATCGGTTGGGAAATGTAACGTCATACTGGCACTTCGTGGTTAGAGCAGCCGCTCGATAAGCGGAAGATCCGTGGTTCAAATCCCGGCTATGGCATTGAATTTTTCTGTCCAGATTCCATCTCTTAAACATTGCCCACTCACGGCTTGTGTGTTTAAAAACACCAATAGTAAGTTTCTTGGCATAAATAAATGATAATTACAATTTAAACACTATTTTATGGTGCATACCTTCATGCAAGTCTAATTTCTAACAGCGATATGGCAACGTCACGTTAACAGTAAATTGTGACTAAATTCATTCGAAATAAGGTAGAAATGAATTACAGCATTGTTCACACAATGTTTGCACTACAGTTGGGGAAATAATAAACCGTTTATATCTATTGGTCAAGAAGCTAGATGGCTCCAAATATTTGATTCAATCTTTTTTTTTTTTTTTTTTTTTTTTTTTTTTTTTTTTTTTTTTTCGAAACGGTTCTTTGTTGACAAAGATTGTATTGGACATATTGTTACAGTTATCATGTAGAATCTCTGGTTAACGTATGGCCGAAGCAGTACCTTCCATCCTGTATAACGCATAATTTGTCTGTTTTGTTGAGAAGCAAAATATTTCACCAGTTTGCAAATTATACTGCATATTTGCTTGTTTTACATGTGTAATTTTTAAACATATTTGTTATTGTTTTGATTTTACCTTCAGATTTGATTTACAAATACGATATTCCCGAATAATAATAATATATGCCATTGAGTCAGTCTTCTTGAACGTTGGCAATAATTACTACGTTTCCATGGAGAATTGAAATCGATTTGAGTCCAATCCCATCCTCAATACGATCTCCGTTTTCCACGTTGGATTCATTCCGAAATATCGAGTCGTATACGCAAGGCTCAAGCATAAATAATTCAAGCTTTTATTTTGGTCTCTTGGTTTATGTTAGCGAACCTGTAAAAAACGTTTTCTGCGTATTTTAAGTAGCTTTTGAGGCTAGGGATTTTTTTTTTGGATGAATATATTGCGAGATTATAAAAACAATAAAAGTGGCGTCATTGTTGTGCTTTATTCGACCACTTTCGCTAAGAAAACAAAATGACGAGCGGGCAGCGTGCTACAACGAATACAGTGTAAGTTAGCATCTTTGGCGATTCAGATCGAATGGAATCCGCTTTTCCATGCCGTATTCAATCCGGAATCAGAACTCAAATCGATGACAATTCCTCATGGAAACACAGTAACTGATGGTAGTTCATACGCTGCTCAGTGAATAGCTCACGTCACATCGGTGAATCCCCGTAGCATCTGGTCGTAACCGTCCTCTCACGGTATGAAGGTGGCTTGTCAACCCCGGACAGGGGTTCCTGTTTGAAAACCGACCAGTTTGCCATCCCGCACAACATACTAAACGTCGGTGTTTTTTAGCCCTTCTTAAGGTTTATAAAAATGTAACTCTGTTTTACACAAAGTTAAGCAAGCGAGTGAGTGAGTGTATGTGGCTAAGGACCCATAGACAACCAGGTCATTAGGGCCCTAAAGGAAAGCACTTCAGAATATTCATCCGTAAATAGTTTTAGAAATGCAATTCCAAAAACATTCGTGCATGTTCGGAATCGTTCACCAATTGAATCTTAGGTAATTCAATTCAGTGTTGTGGTTGTTGTGTATGATGGGGACCATGTTTTTATGTAACCATGCCAAAAGTAAAAGTGACCGACAAAGCTAGGCTGCAGGGGTAGCTATATCCTAATTGTTCAATATTAATGAGTTGCATAATTAATATGATTTCCGCAATAGTCTTATTCGATGATGGGTTTTACAAATTGCTTTAAAATTTAATTTTGTGCCAGTATGATGTCTTAATAATTTTGTACGCTTATATTCAGTGGATATTAAGAATATTATTAGAGCAAACAGTATGTGTGCTTATTGATGACAATGGAAATATTAAACCATTAGGAGTTCAGTAACAGGTCGTCCTCGAAGACCAGTAAGTACACAATATTTCCAATGTACATATTAACAGTTTGTAAATAACAAGAACATATTACAAAAGCTTGTAAACCCTGTTTCACAATAAGTTAGCTAATTTGTGAAGTATAGGGAACCGTACATATCCAGATAAACAATTGAGAAATGTAAACATTATGCACTTTCTGTCGTATGCCCGTTTCAAAGCGTCGTGTTTGTGCATCTCGGCTTTAACTTCTTAACTTACATCATTTATTTATCTCATATCCTGATCTCTTATGCCCTTCTTATGCCTCCCCCCAAAGGACTGCGTGGATAGTGAATGTATCTCTAACTTAGAAAATGGAATTTTAATAAACTAGTAACATATATTTACATAATTGAGTTACACAAACTTAAACACTTCACCAATCTTAAAATCGGGAATTCCTGCATGAGCACATTTACATAAATAAGTTACAGAAATTTTAACCATTTACAACACTTCAAAATGTTGAACCAAGCCTGAGTATTTTCCTCCACTTGTGAAACCACCGCCTCCTTTCCATTAAACTGAATGATTTGAGTATACAATGGGTTTTAGCTTTCTGTACCAAAATGCTCAACAAACTAGGCTCCTAACCGGGCTTACTTAATAAGCCCGTTTACCATGGAACTAAATACCGTAACCCTCCCCCCCCCCCCCCCCCAGCGTAATGTTTTCTTAAACACACAGTTAGGTTTTACTCCAAAGATTGCAGCAAACTTCAGTTCGTTAATCACGCAACAAAGTACTTATCTATCATATTCGGTTGCTCCATCCTTTACCCGGTCCGGCACCAGCCCCATTGAAACTATGAAGCATTTTTACACGCGGGGACCAGACGCTGCGACGCAGTCAACTGCCTTTAAAACCACGTCTTCCCAAACTGTGTTGTACTATAGTTGATCCAGCCGACAGTTGCAGGCATGCACGGCTACTCCTCCAATAAGTCACTTTACATGACGTCGGCTTCTACTTTAACTCGACATCTTGGTGACCCTTTAGCATGCTGTCAATACATCTTGGCTCTTCTTTACCTTTCTTATGGTTCACCTGAAATTTCAGGACCTGTATTAGTCATCCTTTACGATGATTAAGCTTGTCTAATAATACCTCGGAGTTCACCAACTGTACTAGTTGTGGTTACGGTGCTGTCACCTCGTGGAGTCCTCCATCGAGTGGTAAGCTCTCGCCTCTCGACTACACAACCCAATCTCTCTCTTTCTCAAAAAAAAAAAAAAAAAAAAAAAAAAAAAAAAAAAAAAAAAAAAAGTGCCGAATATTGTAATACTGCAAACGGTATTATTTAGTAGAAGAGATCGAAATGCCATCACGAAGTCCTGGAGCAGACTTGTCTGAAGATAATAACATGTTTTATTGATAGATTTACAGCATACAGAACAAGTGGTGGATGGGGGGGGGGGGCATATGCCATATATAATTTTTCATACGTAATTGCAACATATATCCTTTGTATTGATACCGAAATATGTTACACTTCATGAAAATAAAGTAGTTTATTCAATAGCTGAAAACCGGCATTGTTAATCGTCCACCTTATACTATTGCAATCTAGGGAAATGTGCCACATTTTATGCACGTGAGTGTACACTGCGGCGGGATTTTCAACTCCAGGTTCAGTATGACACCAGTTTGTGCCGGTTTCACAAACAGCGATAAGTGTTGTTATACGTAAACTCAGGTATACGTCTTTATCGCTGCAACATTGAAGCACGTTTCACCACGAGGTTGCAAACACTAGTAAACAAATCGTATCTTTTGTATATGCGTGTCATACGAGGCAGCAATTTCTCATACATAAAAAGGGAGAAAAAACTGTCCTGCTAGTGCCCTTTCCTGTGCATATGAAAATCGAAAACACATCTGATTGAAGTGCTGGTAAACATATTCTGCTCTTTGTCTCTGCAGTTTGGAAACTACAAATATGAATAAAATGATATATGTAATTGGGTATTAATTTTCAGCTTGATAACTACAAAATATGTTGATGAACTTAATTGCTTTAATTATCTGAAAAACTCGGTCACACAGGTTGTTTCATGAGAGCGATTATAGGTATAAATGTGGAAAGGGCATACGTACAACTAAGTTACGGATTTTTGATTTAAAGAATATTTTAAAATGACTTTAAATGTACTAAACATTACATAAAGAACAAAGAATTACTTAAACACTTAAACTCTTGCACATTCACTTATACTTTATCACTGAATATTGACTTAGAATGCGTTACAAACACATCTTGCAAATTTTCAAATTTGAAGCACTGTCTATTGTCAACTGTTACAGACTTAGACATCAAGAAGCTTTTTTCAGTATCAACAAGATACTAAAGCATGCTTAAAGCAGGAAATACTGCGAGTTTCCAGATCTTCTTCTTCTTCTTCGAGGGAATACTTCACTTGCAAGTACATCAACAATGTTGCTCAATGCATCACATTCACTGTTCTTCAGCACATTTTCCGTTTTAGCAAAGAAAAGTTTCCCCATTTCACCTTCCACACGATTTAGATTACTTGCAACTGATTTCACTAATTGTATTTAATTTTCAGTTTCGCGGAATTAGTTGTTTTTACTTTTGATATGACCAAATACAAATATCATCTCAACCAGTAGCTTCTGCTCTGTGAAGACTGCATTGTAACAGTAGGTGTGGTGCGACCCTCAAAAGTAGTGGCTAGATTCAATCACATATTCCTTTAGAAGACTAGTCTGTCTTACAATAGGCATCAACTGTTTAGTCGGGGGAGTTCAAATGTTTAACATATAGAGCCACATTCCAACACACTTCCAAAAACTTTTAGATTTTAAGGTTCTAAAACTTGCTTCTACTAATACAATAAGAATTATGTAATCAAACTTGTGAAAAATGACAAAAACATGAATTTTGTCTTAAAATGATTTTAAAATAACGTATAACTTGTTAAAAGTGTTGTATTAGATAAAGCTCTAAATATGCAGGAAACAAAAACCATAAAAGTGGTTCAGTTTCACTCAAAATGTTATACGCCAGGTATATTTTTCATGTAGCATCACCTTAACATCATCAGGAAAACGATGGTAAGTCGTTAAAATCTATGCCCTAGTGATAACTTAGGCTATATTTTGTTCTGCCAAAAATGTATCGAGACTGAAACAATATACCCACATTTGCAGTTGGCAAAGTTTAGTGGAAATTTATTAGTGAAAAGTATATTCCTCATGAATTAAATGCTTTCATGTTGTTTGGGAATTCCATTCTTTGCTCTGTTTACTCCAAAATAGAGAGTAAACATTGTTTTATGAGATGAAGCTTGTCACAAAATCATCACATACATTATAGCGGTAGTCAACTGTTTAAGAACTGGCCTGAGACTTCCATACCCTTTCCATGCAGCCGCGTGAAACAAATGAAATCCATAATATTGAACAATAAAAGCATGTTAATAACGAATATCTCGGAAATGGCTTGGAAAAAAATCTGATAGATATTGTGTTTTAAAACGACGTATTATTTCTTTTTCTTTTAATTTTTATTTATTTATATTTTTTTTCAATGCACTACGTTTTCGTTTATCGCTTCATGTATACCCGTTATACAAGATTATACAAAACCCCTTCCGAATTAACAGGACTTCCCAGACGATTCACAGAAATATCAATATATTATCAGTTTACTTGCCATATAAATATGGCATTTTAATCAAAACCGTCGGAGCATTTCTGGATAAAAAAAAATGATGATGATGATGATAATAATAATAATTCGAAAATGTTCCATGCAAAGAGTAGTTTGGGCTGGGGGAATTTCTGGAAAATCTTCACGTTGCATTTTAAGAAGGCACTAAATTTAAATACTAAGTTTGTTTTTATCCGGCTTTTCTCTTTGAGTTAATGCTGTTCAGTCGTACACACGCGCACGCACCCGTGCACGCATATACTCATGTGAACACACAGGCACACACACATGCACACAGAAGTTTTCTTAAAAATGTTATTTTTAATTTAGGGGCATCGAAACGAGCGGTGAAGAGCAATGGAGAGTAAATAGAATCCTGCCCCAAGGAATATGCAAGGTGCACACCAGCCTCAGAGCTGGAGGTAAGGAAAAACCAAAGGACAATCCATGCGATTCCTGGTAAGACACGGAGCGGAACAGTCACAAGTTCCTTGTGGCCATGTTGTGCTAAGACAGTTCCACTTCTTTGCACAGTAGAAAAGTCTTAGTTTGCATCCCAGACTGGTCCATATTTGTTACACGAAATGAAGCAGAATCATTAACGTCCGACCCTCTGTCATTGTCGAGGATTGTGATTACAAATTGCTTTTCACAGTACTTTCCTCTACCACTGTTTGAAGTGTTGCTGCACATTGTAAATAAACATGAATAGTAGCCGTACTGTGAATGTTTAGAGCAACTTGTTTTCTCTGTTGCTGTGATGGAAAGTTGTATTTTTGCTACGTGCCCAAACGTTATGGTGGCAAGTTCAGGGTAGCTGGACAGTCCTTGAGTGGAGCTTGTGAAACTGGTTACTCTCCTTATATACGTATTTCATTATTCAGCTGTGTGTCCTCCAAACTAACCTACTTTCCTCCTTGTTCTGTGCACGTATTTAAATGCTAATAAGCTTGGGTATGTTCGTTTTCAGGTTTATTATAGCTAAAAATAAAGTTACGACTATTGACGCGAAATAAACTATTAATACGTTACTGGTCTTCATACTGGGCGTGCGTTCCTTGCACAACCTCATGAGACCTGTTGACACATCACCAACAGCTAGCACCAAAAAGGTCTCTTCAACTCATCAAAAACACATTTGGAGATTTGGGTTTAAACCATAATGTATGCCAGCATCAGTAGCAATAATATTCCATTGACAGTTCTCTGTCAATATGATACAATAGTTATCAAAGAACTGTGTTATAAATGGCTTTCATTGGTCCCTTATAATAGTTATTCTATACAAGTATCAAGAGTAGGGAATTTATTTTGTGACCGGGCATGAGCGTCGCGAAGGGGGGGGGGGGGGGGGTTGTAAGTGAGAAACCGTGAAGTCAATTATTGACTATTAGACTATTGTTTTAATTTTGATGCAAAGAACAATTTTTCCTCAGGATACTCGTACAAAAGAGGTACTCGATTGTTTCATAGCGCCTGTGTTACAAATGAGCTCGTCAATGATATCCACATTTTTAATGAAAATTAGAAATGCATTATTTTCACTTACTAGCTACATACCACAGTGGTTCCGCGCCGCAACGATAGTTACAAGATTTTTATTTTTGTGCAAATTTTTACTTTCTCATCTGCGTAGAGTAAGTAGGGCAAGCATTGTGTTCGACCCAAATCTTCGATGTCGAGATTTCACGGAAATATATGTTTTGAGGCGCCCTGAGTCCCCAAAAAAGCACTTTTAGAAAAAGGTCCGCGCGCGTGTGTGTGGGACAAATACTATAATTCATCTTTTACAGTTTTTGACAACAGGATAATGAAGTAATATTGCTTGACCGCATAGTTCCTACATGCTCCCCCTCCCCCCTGAAAGGAAGTCTGCGGACGCCCATGTGACCAGGAAAGTTTGTCAAACAAGGCCGTAGACAGAGCAAAATAAAATCACTTTTAAATACTTTGTTTTTAAGGCAGCCCTGCAAATTGTAAAAGCCAATTAAATAACACTATATTGATTCCAGGCCTGTATGCAACTAAGAGAAATGACGGCTAGAGTAAGTTCCACAGACACGTGCAGCGAGAATATAGATGCTCTGATGTTTTGTTGGTTTACTAGCAATGCTAACCTTGCACCAGCCAATGAAGTCAGTATATTCTGTATCATACTGTTTCCTGGATTTTGTATAGCAATTCCAATGTTACCATTTCGGCAGTTTCCAGAATTTCGTTCGTCTCTTGTAATTCAGTTTCATCTATGTTCATACTTGCGCCAGTTTATCGATTATTCAGCTCATAGATAAAAGAACAACGATTGAGATCAAAGAAAGCATAAGGCTGCCAACACAATGAACAGGTTAACTGGTCATCGCATTGCGATTAATTGAAGTACAGCGATTCGAATTGTGAACATATAATGCGACCGCAATGAGAAAAGAATCACGTAAAACACATAATGAAATGTAAAAGCTAATTAAACCAAGTTGATTTGTTAAACATGTGCAAATACAAAGAGTAATTGCCATGTGATTGGACTTGAAACCAAAGCTGGTTACAAAAGAGTGGCATAAAAGTTATTTCGCTCTAGTACAACTTTTAATTCGTGTGTCATAGGTTAAAAGATCTTGTTTTAATCCCAGCTGTCTAAAAGCACAGTTATACCAGGTGCGCGTTTAAAAATAACAGATATTTTAGATGTGTTCTCAGAAAACACATCACCATTTGTTTTCATTCGGCATCCTATAAACACAATTACACCAAGTAGTTCTTTAGAAAGGTCGTGATTTCTTAGATTTTTTTGGTTAAAACATACTCGTGGTACTGTAGCAGTTATACATAAATACATGTCACGGTAAAGATGATAGTAGAACATTGAAGGTTCTGTTCAAATTCAGCAAACACGTTTGGTATAAGGCATCTAAATAATATTTCAGGCCCTTATAAAACCAGAGAATTTTCCCAGAGCTATGAGTTACAACGGTTGATGCGAAGTGCTTCAACTGTAACAAGCCAACATTACAGAATTAAAAGCCTCTTGAAAAACAAATACAACATTCGAATACTCCAGTAAGTCACCTTAACGATTCTACAAAAGCTCTTTAAGAGTGTTTTTACAGTTGGTAATCAATGTGCCCTCCTCTGGCTATGTAACACGGCTTCACACGGCCTAGCATAGAGTCAATTAGGACCCTTACTCCTGGACAGTGGTCCCTCTCCACAAGGTAGCCAGAGTCAGCTTTAGTCCTCTTTGGATTTGGTTTTCGCATGACCATCTTCACTGCAGTTGAATTCCATAGATTCTCAATTGGATTAAGATCGGGAACCTGCTGGCCAAGGCATCAGACCCTGACCTCACAAACGAGGATCTCGGCACAGAAGTTTACTGTAAAGATTTTTATACTTCAACCAAAAGATCAGGCAAACTAGCTGTACGACTATATTAACACATACTGACAATTTAAATTAATCATGCATTAATTTTGTGCTCTACAACAGCGATGTCAAACGGTGCGCTTGAGCGCAAGCGCGCGCTTTAGATCTTGGCAGGCCCATGCTGCCCGTAACAGCAGCACCTGCTTGCTTCTTGGAACAGTGTTATTCCGGACTGTACAACGTGCATACCATGGACAAAGCCTAGCAACTTCCACATTTGTAGTCTCTTATCATAAGCACAGAAATTACTAAGTAATGTGACATATTAGATGCGCTCTTAGAGGAGTTTGTTGGAATATTTTCAGGTTTGAAAGCTCTCTAAATCTAAAATCTTAACTGGACCCGTTTTCCCTGTTCTATTATATGAGCCTGAGAATGTTCCAGTTCAACGTGAACTAGAACTTACTGATATATGCTGTGATTCTGATCTAAAAGAGGCGTATAGCGATGGTAATATTGTCAGTTTTTTTTATCAAGCTCTTGATTCACAAACATACTCAGAATTTCGTAAATTTTCTGCAGAAATGATGTGCATGTTGGGCCGTACATACATCTGCGAACAATTTTTTTTTCTTTAATGAGCTTAACGAACTGCCGTCTGAGAGCAAAATTGTCCGATGGTAACCTTACGTCTGCTGTGAGACTTGCTTCTGTAACTAATGTTTCACCAATTATTAAAATGTTGGTGGAAAAGCATAAGCAGGGCGTAATGTTCAAACTGTGAACAAATTTAGAGGTTTTAATGTGGAGTTATAGTTTATGTTACAGTAGCAGTTTGTTTCTTTTTTAATTGTAAAGTTAAAAGTTATGGAAATATTCCTATCTTTTGTGGTTTTAATGTCCTGTTCTTGAATAATTACGTTATTGTAATTCGTATTAAAACCTTATGGTCACAAAATCTATTTAAATAAATACTTTCATACAACAAAAAAGGAATAAAAAGTGGACTTCATGTTTGCTTCGAACTTGGTACACCCATGCTTTGCTATGTTTTACTTAATGCCGCCACTACCTGTATGTATGCTTAATGCTTACGAGCACTGGCAAGCTCACGAAATTGCGTTTGTGATGATGTCACCGCTCTACAACAATCAATTAGCGGACAGCAATTTAATTCAGTTAATTGTTATTGGTGTCAACGAAGGGTAAAATCTTTTAATAACTCTAACAAATTGTTTTCAGATCCATATTGATATAGATTATTTTAATTGTTTATTGCTGTTAGAAGGACGTCCCGAAATATCAGACATCACTGAAGATACACCTGTAAACTTACCGGCTACCTGCTGGAACACCGAGAACTGGTCTGTCGGTGGAAAACCTCACCTGCCTTAGGGAAGTGACAAGAGGAGATTCAAAGAGAAGCATCTTAACAATGGTACAGTTTCTGTCTAATTTGAGCAGCATCCGGGGATCCCTGTTCTGCTGAATGGGTTAACACAATAACTGCGCCTAGGAGCGAAAAACTTTGATTAGAGACAGATAATATGCTCGGATGAATCGGCATTAATTCACCGTCACAGCTCATGCTGGACGTGAGGAGTATCTATTTCTAGAAAGGTGCTATTATCAAGTTGAAATGAGTGACAGGCACTTACTCCTAATTAACTGTTCTCTCTGAAGTTACATCTTGAAACAAAATTAGCTCAGCCATCAAGGTGGAAAAATTGTTAAACGATTTTTCTTTCTTGGTCTTCACGATTGACAGACATTAACATACTCGTAATTTACTTGCTGGAGTTTTGGAAAACAGAAATTCTCTATTAGGACCTCCTAACGACCATGAAATATATCATACTCAAGAATGATCCAATATTATCCAGATTTGCAGCCACTAGCAACTTGGAAGGATCCTGCAGCTATGAATGTGAAAGTGAAGCAACTGCTCCTAATAATTCCCAATAGTCTGTTGAACTGTTACATCTAGGAGACATATATGCGTTAGTTCAAGATTGCATATCAGATTTAGATTCCATAAAAGTACATATTTCATAACTATGTGTGATGTAAAACAATTTAAGATTTCTTCAACTAACAAGTTAAGTCCTGAGGTTGGAAACATGGAATATTTTCAGTGAACGTGACCATTTATCTTGTTTTTCTTTCTTTCTGTGCTTTGTTTTTTGTCCTTTTAAGTAGTGTTTAACACCTATTTTAAGTACATACGGAATCTCAGGGGTGGACACTGATGTTACATGGGATGAAACGTTATTTTGGAAGCAAACTTTCCAGACCGAAGTTTAAGGTACCTCCCCGTGTTAGCAGGGATGAGTACAGGAAAACCTGGGGCAGTCCTCAGTCAGGAAGGACGGTCCTGCTGGGATTTGAATTGTGTTTCCCCGAATGCGAGCCTCACACGCTACCGCGGAGCCACTTCGCTGTATAGCTGTCCTCAAGCAACAGAGCGACAAAGGTTATATGCGAGTAGTCTAGTAAGGTGTGTTTAGTAAGTGTTTCAGAATAGTCAAACAGGATGGTTTTAGAAACATCCGTTAATCATTAAGTATGGTAAGTTTAAAGGGCAATGAAAAATAAAAGGAATTGTAATTATTATGAATTTCCATAAATCCCTCGCTAAAATCTCTTAAGATGTTATGAATACTTCAGCATAAGTTATATTATATACTCAGGAAAGCCCGGAAATTTAATAATCATTACATAGTGAATTTTTGGGATAAAAACTTTTGATCTTAGGGATACCTATAAATGTTGTTCAAATTAGAAACGCAGGACTGAGAGGAATTAAATATAGTTTGATTTATGGCTGCTATTTAACTGCTATGGTTCTCGGCGTCCCATGGAATGTTGGACGTGAAAGACTGCGTAATTTTGCTCAGAGACCTCTGAATCAAACTTTAGGCCTTTAACATACCGTAAATCTACTACTTGGGATCACTAGCGCCCATAAAAAAAATCAATTCCCCTCCGTTCCGGTTTGAACCCGTGACTTTGGAAACCGGAGGCTAGCTTTCTACCAGTAAACCTCGAAGAATTATAAGTTATTTAGAGTTTTACATTTCAACAACATGACGTTTCTCTGTCTGCTCTCTTTGTCAAATTGTTTGCATTTTTAATGATGATAGCACTTTATTATTATTATTATTATTATTATTATTATTATTATTATTATTATTATTATTATTATTATTATTATTATTATTATTATTATTATTATTATTATTATTATTATTATTATTATTATTGTTGTTGTTGTTGTTGTTGTTGTTGTTGTTATCGTCATCGTCATCGTCATCGTCACCGTCACCGTCACCGCCACCGCCACCGCCACCGCCACCGCCACCGCCACCGCCGCCGCCACCACCATCATCATCATCATCATCATCATCCTCATCATTATCATTATTATTTTGCTTTCCTCCTACTGCAGGATTGTATTGAATAATCTAGCAGGGCATCAAATACTTCTTGAATTTAATATATTCTCTCCATGAAAATAAGTTCATTGTTCTTCTGAATCGCAATACGTAAATAAAATTCTGATTTATGATAGGCTTGAAACTCTTGGTACTTGAGTTTGTGAAGACTATTCCACTCACACGTGACTTGGTTGAAATCAATCAATCAATCAATCAATCAATCAATCAATCATG
Organism: Tenodera sinensis; assembly: GCA_030765045.1. Taxonomy (NCBI): domain Eukaryota; kingdom Metazoa; phylum Arthropoda; class Insecta; order Mantodea; family Mantidae; genus Tenodera; species Tenodera sinensis. The sequence continues at coordinate 33,512,750 of CM060964.1, forward strand.
TGCTTAACAATTTCAAATTTCAACCAATGACAGCCTTCATTCTTGAAAAATTTGCATTATCACCTGCTCTGCTTTTCTTATTTTATGATCAGGTTAGACAATCTAGCTACACTGACCTATAGACGCGCAACACAGACGCCAGGTTTAAATGTCAGAATGGTTGACTTTCGCTTCGGTGAAGCATCTAATGCTGAAATTGATGAAATAATTCGCAGAGGGAAACCTCTAGAATAGTGCAGAAAACATGTTTGGAATCAGTTCGCAAAGTTTTGTATTGAACGAAATTACAAATTAACAGCAGACACTCCCAACTTCTGACTTTGCCAACATCTTAAAAAAATTGGAGCATCAACATGATAATCTAATAGGCCGTGCCAATGGACGGTGATGTATCTATTCGTGCTACTTGTTTCTTTTAAGAGGTTATTAATTACAATATAACATTTAAATAACATTTCATTGGCTATATCACCCTTTAATTCGTGAAATAGTCTTAATAAATGCAACTCGTGATAGTCAAATTCTCCAGATAAACTGACAATCACTAGTGGCATTGCTTATAATTTTTTTCTCTCTTTCATCTGAAAGCTGTTGTCCTAGACAGAAGATGCTGACACTAAATAATGTATTGTGTGTGTCTGCGGTATTAAAAGTGATCTATGTTTCATATTTAAAGTCCAATTCTGTCTCAAATGACAATTGCATAAATATTTCTATCTCTTAGAATGTAAAGAAACTCAAGGACCCTAAATTTTGCCATCGTTATTTCAAACTACTGGCTACAAACTGAACCTCAATCATTATTAGTCTTAGTATTTTATTTGAAATTTTAATTTACTTCATACACAAAACACATCGTTACGCTTTTGTAACTCAGCTGATTCAACATCTGTTCGTATTTACTGCTGTGCTGGAATAGCATCTGATTATTCTCGCTGTGCATATGTTTTATGTTGGATTTTTTTCCATGAGAAGAGCTGTTCTACTTTGTATACAAGCTTTATTCGAGGGTACGTCGAGAAATGTTTATCCAGTTTTTACTATTTATTCCGCTGAATAGCAGAGACCCTTTGGTTTATAGACGAGTGCAACGTTGGGTAGCCTGCTAGTATAATTTAAAATTGGAATTTTTTTTTGCGGATCTGTTCTTAAATTTACATAAAATCTCGATTATGAAAGTCAGATACGGTGTCGGACTCCTCCAGTTTTTTACTACATGCTATTTACATTTGATATGCATACATTCATAAAAATGTATTACTTGCGGTTTTTGCCCAGATTTTAAGATCTATTGGGTAAAACTTTGCACATTGGGACCTTCAAAATGTGTTCACTGTCTCAGATTTTTTCTCAAAGCACTGTTAGCAAGTTTCATTTTGGAACAAAACAATATTGTGGTGAGCATGAGCAGGGCACGATTGTCGACAGCATGGCAACAACGTAGAGTTAAAACATCTAAAAGGATATTCCAGTGACACTCAACAGAAGCACACCACTTAAGATAGAGCTGGAAAAGTGAAAGCTACTACACCATCCTTTAGTGTCATAAAAAGATTTAGGGTAATGCCGCGGTATCACGAAAGCGGGGGAGTTAAAGCTTACCTACAGCTAAAAGCTCATCCTGCATAAAGAAATAAACATTAAACAAACTCAAGAAGTAGGTAAAAGGTTTCTATACTCGTCACTGCAGATCATGTTGATCATACTAAATATTATAATTAGTCAAATTTTTAAACGGCTGATAAAGCTGTCTAGTTTTTAAGGTCAACATAGGTGAAAATGTTAAGTTACACATACATTTGAATTAATTTTTTTTTAATTTATGCTGCAAGTAGCACACCAGAGCATTAGCATTAACATATATAAACATTTTCGTTGCCATATCTCCAGTGGTTTTCAAGTTGTTCATTATCTAATTATTTTAATGGTAAACACAATGGTTCATACGATGGAAAATCTGAAGTGTATAAGTAGCTATTCTAATCCTAACCAATATTTAAGAAAACATTCTAGAAACATTTTTATTGTTTTAGATTTTGAGAGAAATCTTATAACCTTGGGAGAAATCATATTTTAAACTAAGTTTAGTGGCCTAATTAGACATCTTATTGATATTCCCACAATAAAAACGAACACAAATTATGCTCCAAATTCTTATACTTGTAGTTCTGGGTGTCTCTCTACAAAATGTGAAGAAAATTGGACAAAAATTGCAAGGTATGGAACATTTTGAATGCAGAAAAATGCGGAAAAGGAAACAGGAGGAAAAAAGCTCCGAAATTCCAAACGACCATCTGGCTTTGTGCGCAGGCAAATTTAACAGCTCTTGTAAAATTATTTGTAATCATCAGTAGCAAGTACAGCTTATGAAATTAAATGATTCATTTTCAATAACACGTCTATAAACAGAAAGATTTCGTTTAATTTTCACCAATATGTCTCAAAATGTAAATTGAAACAGACTGAGAAATGTGTGAGGCTTAGAACTGGAAAAATGCAAAAAACCTCACAAGAACGAAAGAGAGGTAGTTTACAAAAAACTGAAGATGTTATTATGTCGTTTTTCGAACACTTGAGTCTTTATACAAGCAATTTTTACTAAAACAAAGAGAAACGAGACATTTTGGTAAGCAGAGGGAGGGGAAACATGGGTCAAAACTGAAATGTAGCACTTCCTCTACCTTAGATACTGGGGAAAGAAAGTAACTAGAAATATGTTGCAGTTACATACTGACCAGTGGTGATGTTTTCTTTTACTGTTTCAGGTGAGTGGCGGTAACCAGCTTGCCAAAAAAAGGTCTATGGTGGAGAGGGGCCCAGATTAAGGCAAGCCAAATTCTTTACTTTATAATCTGGATTATTTGATGTATTACTACTTTTTCACATTTGTTTTTGTGAAGGACCAGTATTTGTAATTTTGGAAAACCCAAGGTATTTTACTGAGTATTTGGAATTTTACCAATGCCTATATAAGGAACTGTGGTGGCGAAGTTTTGTGCCTCTATGTCAAATCAATCATGGATTATGCGTTTTAAAACACAAATTTAATTTATTTTGTGGTTCAGAAAGTTCAACAATGTGTTGTATGCATGTACTGAAGATTTCAGCTCTACCTCTCATACTTTCTGAGAAAAAGGTGCATAACTTCACATTTTTAAAAGTAAATTTTAGGAAAAACCATCGAGAACTTCAATTGAACATAATTTTAACTCACTAAGGTGTAATTCCTCTATGTTCAGACTACCTTGTCCCCTTACAAATAATTGTGTTCAATAATGGGTCTCGGTCTTTGTAAAAGAGATTATTCGAATCAAAGTTGGGTCAGCTTGTTCGCGTAACACATTCGTATTACGCTAATAACTGCACAGCAATTTTAGGTTGCATATACTGGGGAAATTATTCCACAAATTTCACTTTGATGCATCGTAAGGAGCATTTTATGTGCTGAAAAATGTCAAATCTTACAACTGAGAAAACAATCAGGAAAATGTACTCATAAACTGGCCTAAAATTCTGCATATGTATTTTTACTTTCTCTACTACGTGTAGTAAGTAGATGAAGTATTGTATTTCAACCGAAAATTCTATGTCGAGATTTCATTGGAAATATATGTTTTGAGGCCCTCAAAAAAAAAAAGCATTTTTAGAAAAAAAGTTTGTGTGTGTGATTCACAGTCTGTGTCTGCATGTTAGTCTGTGGGCAGCATAACTCAAAAACGAAAAGTCGGTTACAAACCCAAAGTTGGTATTTAAGTTTAATGTCTTTTAAGGATGCGACACGAAGATTTTGAAGAAAATTGCTCCACCCTAAACTACCCTTTACATAGAAAATTTTTCGAAAATTTTGATTTTCTTGAAAATGGCTCTAACGATTTTTATTAAAATGCCATATGTTTAAAATAGTTTGATGACAAATGGAATGTATATCTTGAATTTTCTGTCTATAGCCTATGTAGTCCTGTTTCCTCTGGATGACTTAAATAACTCGTAAACTGTAAGATAGACTAAATCTTACTATACAAGAAATGCAGATCTAGATGTTTCTTGGAATTTGTGTGAGTTTCGGAAAACTTACTGTCGTCAAATGGGACATAGTTGATCATTTTTTATATCAGCCGTGCAAATAGAATTGAATTTGAAGGCTTTAAAAGACTTGACTATCGCTCAAATCCTACTGTATTCCCATATTCCCCTTGCACCTACAAAGAAATAAGCAATAAGGTAATTTTTGCAAAAGTTTATCTCAACTAACAGGAAGAAGATATAGGATTAAGTGTTTGTAAGAATGGTTAGTGGCAGAGAAGAGAAAGCCATATGAGTACAACACATCAGATTTTATTTATTAGTGTGCATATTTACTCAAAAGTACATACTTTAGAAACTTATTGACGCATGCACAAACATGCTATAAGAGCACTTCTAGAAACCTTGGAAAAATATAGGAAAATACTAGAAAGCGTCTGAAATGCGCAACCACTCACTCCGCTCAGGGTTATTCAAATCTTCACGTAGATTTCTCATTTTCGCTCCGGTAACAAACATGTTTACACTAAAATGTTCCTGAATATTTGGACATGATAAATTTAACAACCTAAATTGCACTTTTTGATCATTTTTCCCAGATTTCACTGATAAATTCCCTTTGAATCAATGTAGTATAATACTAAGGTGATGTTCATTTCAAGAAATTTGAGTACACGTTAGAGAAACAAAAGTGAAGGAAACTAATAAAGTTTTCAGTGAAATTTGTTGGAGTATCATGTATAATGATGCCTGTAGTGGTTTCATAATAACTAATGAATATTAAGATCGAAAATGACTCGATATAACATTAGTGTAAACTTCAACTTCACGTTGTATAAAATAAAACACATCTGATATGTTGCGTGCACCATACCTTCTCTGCCTTTATCATTTATTAGTGGAATATCGCTAATACGTTGCTGGGTAAACATTCTGAGATCCCATTTATTTGGACCTTAAACATGCAAACAGGATATTTTTGTTACATAATCTGTATAGTATAAAAGTTTGAATTCACGAAACTATAATATTATTACCACTGTTACCATATCCTGTCTTTAACTTTTGTTTAATGGCTAGTAATATTGTTATTTGTGTGTTTTTTATTACTTTCTCAAATTTGGCAATGATTTGTTTCAATAAAGTGCGAAGTTTAATGACAGTCTTGTTTTTCTGCCTATTTCATTTTGATGCAAATAAACCTTTGTAGCAAGAGCTACATTATTTATTACGCTGTAGATATGAAAGGAATAGAAATAGTCTAATGTTTAAGAGTTGGACGCTATATGTTGGCTTTAAACCTCCAAACTCTGTCCATGCAACTGTTGAGAAATAACTGAATATGATTGCATGTTAAAATAATGACAGCGCGTCAAACAATTCGAAACATTAATAGAGGATATCACGGAAATGGCTTATGGCGGGGGGGGGGGGGGGGGGGGGGTGAAGGAAGGTTGTTTGAGGTAAATCAGAGATGTACATTTTTTGTGTAGAATGTTTTCGACTATAACTTAGTGCTTACCAGGTACGTAAAATTATACAAAATTCCTTCAGGGGCTATTTCCAGGAAATTCAAGATATACCTACTTCTTATTTATTATTTAAATGTAATAAATATGTGTGATTTTAGTTAAAACCGTTTGAGCCATTTTTGTAAAAATTAAAAAAAAAAAAAAATGCACATGTAAAGGGTAGTTTGAGGGGTGGGATATTTTCTTGAAAATCTTTAGTTTTTGAGTTTGCTGTTCACACGCGCGTGCGCGCGCGCGCGCACACACACACACACACACACACACACACACACACATACACACACACACACACACGTGAACCTCTTTCTAAAAATGCTTTTTGGGTTCAGAGGACCTCAAAAGATGCATTTCCGATGAAATCTCGTCATCCAATTTTAGGATGGAGTTCAGTATTTCCTCTACCTAGAATATTTACATGGTAGAAAAAGTAAAGACATTATGTTCCCGTCTGGGCTCGAATCAATCATCATTACGAAGGCAATAATATTGAATGTTGTGTATTTAGCAGAAATCCGTCCACAATGACAGTTTTTGTATAAAATGCGTACTTTGTATTTTGCGAAATTTGGTCTTACAGCTAAGAAGAAAGAAGTTTTCCACAAGCCGGAGACAATAATAGACGTAACAAGAGAACCTCTTTCGCTAACCAAGCTACTTTTAGTAAGGCTAGCGCACGTTGGTCTGCAACAATGTCTCTGAAGTCTCGCCGTTTTAATAAACTAATTTATTTTAATTTTTAATATGCGTTTACAGTTCTCTTCATTAAAAATTAAGTAAGATTCTAGACTAAAATCTTAATAATTACCTTCGGAAGTGCAAAAGTAAATTCCTTGTGGCTAAGGGCCTGGGCTTGGTCACCATTTACGTACGACAGATCATCCACCAGATATGTGAAGGTGATGTGGCCAGCATCACGCATCCCCCAGCCGGCAACTTGGCTCACGAGGCTATGACCGCTGTCTATCATGGCTCCTCACTTTCTCAGTGGGCACCGGTGCTATGCTCAGTACTTGGGAGCGAACTAGGGCCCATTCCGTTGCCAAGAACCAGAGTTTTACTCTCCAGGAGCCACTGCGCAAGAGGTCTTGGGGAAAGCTATTGCTCTGCTTGGCAACTATATGATAGCCACGTAAATGCAGCCTTATGTTTAAACAGAAATAAACTTAAGTAACGGTAGCTATCTCAGCTCTAAACACATGATATTCAGGGCTATTCGGTAACTTACTGGTTAAGAAGATCGTTACCATTACTCCTTAAAGGCCCTGCTCACTTAAAATGAAGTGGCTTTCAGAATAAAGGTTTTGTTTAGTAAAATATGGCAGTGAAAACCCGATGTTTCGTTCTCGCAAATTCGATGAATAGCTGAGAAAGCCTCCAACCCAGTGGCGTCAGGATTTCTAGTTCACTGCAATAATCTTATGTCCTAGCAACTCATCTCACTTTGCTTGCCAATCTGCCGAAAATGCCTAGATGTTGTGTTTTTCTGTGGTCAAACCCCACAAATGTAGATTTAGCAACAAGTGTTCATAAGTTTCCAAATCTTCACAGATCACCAAGTAGCTTCAAGACATAGCTGAATAGAATAAATCGGCGTAACTTCGAGCCTACGCGGAATTGTGTTCGTTTCATTCCAGAAAATATCGGCTTAAAATGAACTTTGAGATATCAAAACAACTAGACTCATTCTAAAGAAAATCGCATACCTTTGTTAAGATTGAAACCAGGAGAAGAGTACAAGTCTCAGAGAGCAAGTACTGCCTATGTAAGGAAGAAGATTGTCAAAGAAGCAATACCAAATTTGGAAATGTTTGTACTGAATTTTACGAGACAGTGTATGAAGAAAGAGGAAACAGTAATACACAAGATCAAACTGATAATGACAGTGTCAATGGATCAACCGAATCAGCTGGATAGCGAAGTTCTTATATGTTATATTGTGAAACTTCTGAAAATGATATGGATGTCTTTGTGTGAAACAGTAGTAACGCACCTATGATTCTATTGATTCCATAGACAAAATGTTTCACAGAAACAAAATTCAAAAGGACGTCACGTTTTGTGTTGTATGGAAGTGTTTGCTATCCCTGTTTGCCTTTTGTTGTAAATGTGGCAAAACTGATTTCTCCTTAGCCAAAGGAGAAGGGGCGTTCACCATGACGATAAATTTATGTAGTTTTCGCAAAATAACGTGATACAATCATCCCTTTCTGGTAAATTAGCAACAAATCTCTATGCGATTGGTTTAACTTTTAAGAGCTTTCAGTTCCTGCGACTTTTAACTTGTACTCCATAACTGCCCCTTCATGCAGTTGTTATCCATTTATTTTTAGGGCACTACAAATGAAGGCCACAGGTGTAGACTGTTGCAAAGATGATGCCCTGAGAAAGAGTTAAGGGTACATATGACTGAGTTTTGATGATTTTTGGTAAAAAATTTAATTTCTTTTTTATTTTAGCGTTAAAAAATATTACAATCTTTCCTCTATCACATGCATCCATTATTTTTTCAGTTCCGCCATTTTTAAAGCCAACAGAAGTCATCCTTTAACTCCATGTGGGTGGTATTTAAATGTCCATATACGCCCACTTTTACGATATAATGTTATTGTGCACTGTTACTGAACCATTTCACTCCTATTTTGATTATGCCGCTTGAAGTAGGTGAACAGGAACTTGCTAATGATTGGCTACTGCCATTTGTAATGTAATTGAAAATATCATCTGAAGAAAGAAACAAGAGGTCTGAGGGGAGACATATGGTCCAGGGCAATTCTGAGGACAGTTTATTTTCTTTTGCCTTTTTCTCAGTTTGCAATTTTTCAGCATTTTGCTCTATACAAAATGCTCCTTGCGGAGCATTTCTTATCAGAATGGCTTGAAACTTGCACAGTATGTAGTAATATGTACTATAAATAAAAATTGTGTTGGGTTTTGATATCAGATGGATTTTAGTGTGTTTTTTATCCTTCAGAAAAGGCTGTTACTCCACATTTTTTAAAAATTATGAAACATAAATATTTACATTTTTCTGTAAGCCAAACAAATAACCAGATATAAAAACCCAATACAATTCTAATTTATCCTTGTTTAAAGTGCATCTCTACAAAATTTTAGAATGATTGGATGAAAACTTTGTCGCAAGGGACTTTTTAAGTTCCACTATTAATTTATTTAAATAATTTGCAATATTTCTTGAACCAAGAAACATACAGAGTTGAAACTTTGCACAGCATAATATGGTTACAATATAAATGTGCACACAAAATTTCATCAAAATTGATTAAAAAATATAGAAGTTGGAAAATTCAGTCATATGTACCCTTAATAAAGCTGAATATTCAGTGCAGAAATGGACTAAATGTACATTGCACATGCACTGACAGTTGTCCCTGTGGTTGACCATAGTGAATGGTCCCAGAATAGAGATCTAAGCATGAACAATACGTTACATCAGGAAATAGGCCGATGAAGCACAAAGCGTCATACTTAAAGCCTACGTGCAGGGTTGCATTTATGCACAGGCTATTCAGGTTGTAGCCTACGGGCCCCGCACCACTAACAGAAAACGTCTTTGTTTTAAAACTGTGGTGCGGGCCCTCTTACACCTCAGCACTGAAATCACTAACAAGCTTCATGGGGACAAAGCGGGATGACTTTGAAGAATATGCTCGAGGTGAAAGCTGATGAGCTAGCTGATTGTACCGAGTATGAGAGTAAAACAGTGCAAACGTGCGCTTGGTATCCAGCAACCGAAGCTGAACTGAACCCACGAGAAAAAATTTCGATCCCAGACATTTCTTTCTCTCATAGATAAATTTAAATCTTCATTCCGGTTGAGTCCTGAGGTATAAACATTAGTTGATACCCATTTTGAGGCTTCTCAGCTGAGGCATAAACTCACTAATAAAGAGATAATTGCCAAAGCTTCTAACTGAGTAGAAATGCAAGTTTTTAGGGGTATAAGTGCGTATATTTTGACTGATAATTGAGGACAGTGTGATGAACAATATTACATCGATATTTGCTTCATTTGCGAGTGTATAATTTGTTTGTTAAGAGTAGTAGGTACGTCTTCAGGTTGGTTAGTACCTCTAAGGAGGCTTGACACAGAAGGCATAACGCAGAGTGGGCTGGTCTCGTGATAACGAATATTGTACCAGGACCAAGTTCCAATGCTTTCTGCAAGGCCAATGAGCTCAGAATACCTAGGCCAGTATATCACCAGTGACGTTAGAAGCAAAACGGACAGTCTATACGACAAGCATTGTTCATTTCGCGGCGCAGTTACGACCATCCAAAAAACACCTAAGTTTCGAAAAGAGTTAGAAGAAGTGGATGTATAAATTCCTTCCATAAGAAAGGGGGCCAAAGATTATTTTTCTGACATGGAGTTCTCTCTAAGAATTTGTGTCACTTATGGTCATTTTGGTAGTGTTTAACGCCCGCTTTTACCACATACGGCACCGCAGGCGGCGACACTGATGATACATGGAATGAAGATGGAGCACCGGTGGAAAGAGATGGTGGGGGAAACCGGAGAACCCGAAGGAAACCCGCCCCAGCGCTGCTTCGTCCACTACAAATCCCACATGCGGTTGCCTGGGATCGAACCCTGGCCACTTTGTTGACAAACAGTAGTGTCAAAAGTTGGTTTTCAAGATGATAAATGTTCAAAATGAATAGAAAGTTCCTAGATTCCCACCAGCTGACTGGTTTTTATGAAGTTGTATTTAACAACAGAAAAGAAGAAAACCAGCCGAAGATTCGAACGCACGTTGACGCGCTATAGCTAGAGAAAAAATCTGACGTATTGCACTCTTTCTCTACTCTTGTACTAATCATTCTTACAAACTCTTATTCCTCTATCTTCTTGTGTTAGTTGAGATAAACATTTGCAGAAATTATCTTATTGCTTATTTCCTAGTAGGCACAAGGAGAATATGGGAATGCAGTAGGCTTTGAGCGATAGTCAAATTTTTTAAAGCGATAAACTTCAAGACTTTTCTCTGTATCATAATTCCAGTAGCATTGTTTTTTGGCATACAATATTATTTTGTTTTCATTGTCTTTGCAAAAACACTGTATAATCTCCGAAATGGTTCACTCTACGACAAAAACTTATTTGGACATAAATTGTGTGTTTTAGGAAGATGTACTTTTTTTTTTTTTTTTTTTTTTTTTTTTTTTTTTTTTTTTTTTTTGTATAGTAAGATTCGGTCTATCTCTTATGGTTTACGAGCTGTTCAAAAGTCATCCAGAGTAAACAGGGCTACTTATACTGTAGCCAGAAAATACAAAATATACATTTCATTTGTCACAAAAATATCTTAAATATATGGCATTTTAATTAAAATCGTTACAGACATTTTCGAGAAAATAAAAATTTTCGAAAAATGTTCCATGTAAAGGATAGTTTAGAGTGGAAGAATTTTCTTCAAAATCGTAGTGTCGCTTCCTTAAAAACATAAAACTTAAACTTAAATGCCAACCTTTACCGGTTTCGTTTTTGAGTTATGCTGTCCACAGACACACTGATTCACACACACACACACACACACACACACACACACACACACACACACACACACACACACACACACACACACGCACACGCACACGCACACGCACACACACACACACCTTTTTGGGATTCAGGGGTCCTCAAAACATACATATCCGGTGACATCTCGACATCGAATTTTTGGGTGAAATACAATACTTCCTCTACTTACTGTACATAGTAGAGAAAGTAAAAATATAAGTAACTTACGGTGTTCAGAGCAGTTGCACTTGTTTTAAGCGTTACTGGTGACGTGGTGTCAAGACTCCTCTAAACACAAAAATGTACACCCCATAGTACACTTTCTTCACTGTCACTTTGGTAAACAGTACCATCTTATCTGATTTCAACATCTCAGCCTCAAATATTCTCCCTCACTGTTACAGTTATCTTTACAGGGTGAATTTAATTTCGTGGTAGCTCCACAAACACCACGTTGACATTTGGGTACAAAACATTTACACTGAGGAAAGTGATCATTTTAGTTTTTTTTTTAACTCGAACGATGGCTGGCCGTTCAGAAGTCCATCTGGATCCGTCTTACCAGATGATCCTGGCTGTGAAGATCAAATGAAAATACATCCAGTGTTACCCAGAAATTTTTCTGTTATTTATATTCAAAGTGCAGTGTTATTTTAGTACTTGGTAATTAGAACATTTATGTGTAGTGCAATTTTGTCGGTATTTGCTTATTGCGTCTCTGAGTAAAGATTCAGAAATCAATTTTATCTTAAGACTAATATCTAGGGAATGCAATAAAATGTTTTCCAGTTCAGCATATGTATATAATGTATGATGCTAAACCTTTCCTAGAAGTGCTCAATTTTATTTTCTGTACTACGTATAGTTTTAAAGGGGAAGTATTGTATTCTACCTAAAATTTCGATGTCTAGATTCATCGGAAATGTATTTTGAGGCCCCTGAATCCCCCCCCCCCCCCAAAAAGCAGTTTTAGAAAAAGGTACGTGTGTTTAATATCCTTCAAGAAGATTTTGATTTTCTCGAAAATGGCTTTAACGATTTTGATTTAAATGCCATACGTTTAAAATATTTTATGACAAATGAAATGTATATTTGGAATTTTGTGGCTCTAGTCTTGTTTACTCTTGATGACTTTTAAATAACTCGTAAACCCTAAGCGATAGACTATATCTTACTGTACAAAAAGTGTAGAACTTGTTAAAATGCATAATTGATGTCTAAATGAATTTGTTTGTGGAGTGAACCATTTCGGAGCTGTTCCTGGTTATTTCTTTGAGCTTTGAAGTACTTTTTAAGTGGAAGGTGGTAATTCCCATTTTTATATCTTAGCTGTGCAAAGAGAACGGAATTTGAACGCTTTAAAAGATTTGACTATCGCTCAAATCTTGTATTCCTATATTCCCCTTGCATCTATAAGAAAATCAGCGGTAAGATAATTTCTGCAAATGTTTAAGTCAACTAACACGAAGAAGACAAAGGAATGGATTCGTAAGCATAGTTAGTACAGGAGAAGAGAAAGTTATGTGAAAATGTAATGAAAGTTTAGTCTTAGTGCGAGTTGTAACAAACTATGTTCAAATATTCCTTGAAACAGCCTTCTTAGTGTTAAGATAACAACAAAAGGTCCTGGCAACAATTATGCGTTGTAAGCGATAACGTATGAATTTGTGAGACACCATATTACGAGTTTTCTATGGTTGCCTGTAGAGTGTCTTGGTTTGCAACTTTGAATAAAGATAAGGTTTTGACTGTTCGTTCTAAAGCTTCAACCTGGTGTTGATCATTTCTGCCGATGCACCTCGCGTCAACTTGTGTGTGAAGCCCTGGCACTTGTGCAACTTCTGCTGAAAACTCAACACATTGTATCGGAGTTGCGGCAATGCTTGCAGATAAGCGGGCCAAGGCTATAAGGCTCATTGACACTGTTGGTAACACGCACTTAGCTGTTTTGGATGGCAAGCACATCAGCGTTTTAAAAACAAACTTAAGTATCATTTGCCTGTCCTCAATTCCCAAAACGTCCTGTAATTCAAAGCTTCTTGCAATTTCCTGCGTTGCCGTCATAATATTCGCCTACGTGACCAATAACAAGCAGATAAGGGAAGCAAAGGCGAAGTTATTCCATCAGTAAAAAAGTAATTGTTAAATGTATCGTTTGTAAGGGATTTCCCGTATCTGAGGCTGACGAAACGTGCCCTTAACTGTTCCAAGTCACGTATTTAGGAAGACATAAAGAATGGCCATTTATCTTTCTATATTCCTTGTACAGCCATGGAAAAAATCACTGAGAGCATTAGAAGAGCGTCCCACGTCGTGATGCAGCGCGGTTTACACAAGTCGATATTTGCAACATGTAGCTGAGTTTATTGATAGTCTCTCTCCCATATGTTATCGTCTGTCGGACATACAAATGTATTCAAACACCTTCAACGCGACACTTGCGCTATAGCAAGATCACTCACTACCATTAAAAGCAAGAAACAAAAATCAGATGTGTTGCACTCACATGACTTTCTCTACTCTTGTACTAACCATTCTTACAAACTCTTATTCCTATACCTTCTTCGTGTTAGTTGAGATAAACATTTGTACAAATTATTTTATTGCTAATTTCCTTGTAGGTCAAAGGGAATATGGGAATACAGTAGGCTTTGAGCGATAGTCAGATCTTTTCAAGCTTTGAGTTCCCGTTCTCTGTGCACGGCTAACATATAAAAAAATGAACAACGATGTTCCATTTCACGGAAGTTTTAAGTTTTCCGAAACTGACAGAAATAACAAAGAAATTCCGAAGTGGTTCACTCTACAAAAAAAAGTATCTGTACATAAATTGTGTGTTTTAGTGAGATCTACATTTTTTGTATATTAAGATTTTGTCCATCTCTTAGGGTTTACGAGTTATTCAAAAGTAATCCAGAGGAAATAGGACTACATAGGCTATAGCCAGAAAATTCAAGATATGCATTCCACTTGTCATCAAAATATCTTAAACATATGGCATTTTAATCACAATCGTTAGAGCCATTTTCAAGAAAATCAACATTTTCAAAAAAGTTTCCATGTGAAGGGTGGTTTAGGGTAGAGCAATTTTCTTCAAAATCTTCGTGTCGCGTCCTTGAAAGACATCAAACTTAAATACTAACTTTGGTTTTTAACCGACCTTTCGTTTTTGAGTTATGCTGTCCAGACTGACACACACACACACACATACACACACACACACACACACACACATACACACACACACACACCTTTTTCTTAAACTATTTTTTTTTTATTGAGGTCTGAAAACGTGTATTTCTGGTGAAATCTCGACATCGAATTTTTGGGTGTAATACAATATTTCCTTCTATTTGCCAGCAGAGAGAGTAACAATAAAAGTCGAGTAAAGGGAGTCAATTGCGGAGAGTAGGTATATTAACTTACGAAGCTCAAAGTTGGACTCTGACAGAAAGAAAAGAAAGCACTGTATAAGAGCAGTAGAAATGGTTGGATTAAGATGCAGTGTAGGAATATCACGCCTTCAGAAAGTAAGAAATATTGCAATTTTGGATAAGTTTAACTTTCAAGAACATGTGGTTAGGCGTATAGAAAATAGACTGCTTCAGTGGTTCAGACAGTCCAACGAGTGTCCAAAGTAATACTGCCCAAAAATGTTATGAATTTGACATCACCCGGGAGGAGAAAGAAAGGACGCTCAAGAAATACACGGAGAGCAGCAATTATGGGGATGATACGAGAGGGAGATTTGGAACATGGATTAGGGGATGATCGCATTCAGTGGAAAAGCAGAATAAAAGCCAACCGCCGCTGATAGTGGAAACACCTTTAAAAAAAATCTGATGTGTTGCACTCACGTGACTTTCTCTACTCTTGTACAAATTATTCATACAAACACTTATTCCTCTACTTAATTGAGATAAACATGTGCAGAAATTATCTTATTGCTTATTTTCTTGTAGGTACAAGGGGAATATGAGAATACAGTAGGCTTTGAGCAATAGTCAAATCTTTCAGAGCTTTGAGATTCAGTCCTCTTTGCACGCTTAACATATAAAAAAATGAATAACGATGTCATATTTGGCAGAAGTATAAGTTCTCCAAAACTCACACAACTAACAAGGCATATCTCCGAAATGGCTCACTTTACAAAAAAAAAAGTATTTATATTGTGTATTTTAGCAAAATCTACATTTTTTCTATAGTAAGATTTGGTCTATCTCTTAGGGTTTAGCGATTATGCAAAAGTCATCCAGAGTAAATACGACTACATGGGCTATAGCCAGAAAATTCAAGATATGCATTTCATTTGTCATAAAAATATCTCAAACGTATGGCATTTTAATCAAAATTTAGAGCCATTTTCAAGAAAATAAAAAATTTTGAAAAATTTTCCATGTAAAGGGTAGTTTAGAGTGGAACAATTTTGTTTAAAAACTTCGTGTGACATCCTTGAAAGATATTAGACGTAAATACCAACATAGTTTTTTTTTAAAAGATCTACATATTTTGTGTAGTAAGATTTGGTGTATCTCTTATGGTTTACCACTTATGCAAAAGTCATCAGGAGTAAACAGGACTACATGAGTTATAGCCCGAAAATTCAAAATATACCTTTCATTTGCCATAGAAATATCTTAAACATTTTAATCAAAATCATTACAGCGATTTTCAAGAAAATTAGAATTTTTGAAATATTTTGCACGTAAGGGGTAGTTTACGGTGGAGGAATTTTCTCCCAAATCTTCGTATCGCATCCTTGAAAGACACGCGCACACACACACACACACACACACACACACACACACACACACACACACACACACACACACACACACACACACAAACGCGCGCGCGCGCGTTTTTCTAAAAATGACTTTTTTTATTTAGGGGGCCTCAAAACACATATTTCCGGTGAAATCTCGACATAGAAATTTTTCCTGGAATACAATTCTTCCTCTACTTACTATACGTAGCAGACAAAGTAAATAGTGAACATTCCCAGAATTCGCATAGCGACCCCTAGAAACCATTGGGAAGGGAACAAAACAAAAAACAATCGTTGAGGAAGATCAGTGCGGGAATAGAACCCACGGACCACAGCCATCCCGATCGGTTTACGAATGAAAAATTGTATTGAATGTTGACGACATAACCTACAGAAACAGATGCTTGTCAGAAACAGATATGTATGACTGGTGTCGTGTTTGCGCGCAGATCCGCCACTGTTGTGTGAGGTATGCCACCGACAGGTGTTTTGTGTGCGTGTATAATACAAGGCTTAGCTATTGGAGCGAGTCGAGTCGAGTCGAGTCGAACATTCCTCTGCGCCATTGTGCCACCCCCAGCACCTGATAATTCTCCCTTATTGTCCAGCATGCCATCCCTTCTGATAACTGTTGCCAGTTGTACGAGCCTACTTTCAGGGACTGTCGCACAACAATATTTAATGTCACTATTATTTCTAGTAGCAACCCCTTGTTGTCATTGTAGACATAGTTTAGATCAGCCCTTAAGGTGGAACACAACTCGCCCAATCTATAAAACCTTTAAAGACATTAGAAATTCCTATTGAGAAGATTGTTCACTATATATCATTTAAGCTGATAAAATTGTTTACTTGTTTGGTTTTCCTACCTGTAAGTAGCTTGCTGCACAGATATAGGGATCTCTGTTATTTAACTTTGTTAAAGGCTTCAGAAGGGTAACCACTTCTGGTACTACTCCACTTTTGGTTTTGTGTATTTTGTTAAGTGAATATGATCAGGGCAAAGGCTGTCAAAATGACATTTTTGCTTTTCTGTGTAGTGTTATAAACTAGAATTTCCTCTTTAATTTGTGTGTGTGTGTGCGTGTGTGTGTGCGTGTGTGCGTGTGTGTGTGTGCGTGCGTGCGTGCGTGCGTGTGTGTGTAGTCTTATTATGGGCATTATGCTTATACAGGTGTTTAAAAAAAGTGTCCGATATTGCAACAGGTGTTGGGATTGGCCAAAACTAGAATAAATATTCCTATAAACATATGTCCGGAAACAAATATGTGTTGAGATATAAGACGTTATACAAAAATGTGCAACGTATCCATATTTTTGATGGGTTTGGCATACACCAATGTCTTTAAATGTCCCCATAGCCAGAAATCCAATGTATTGAAGTCTGGCGAACGCGAAGGCCATGCTACTGGACCTCCTCGACCAATTCATCGTAAGCGGAGTGTCTGTGGTTCAATTCCGGCTGTAGCATTGAATTTTTCAGTTCCAGCTCTACCTCTTAGTATTTGAGTTTAATATTTTTCAAGAATGCGACACGAAGATTTTGAAGAAAATTACTCCACCCTAAACTACGCTTTACATGGAAAATTTTTCGAAAAGTTTGAAATGACATGTTTTGACATACTTTTATGGCAAATGAAATGTACATCTTGAACTTTCTGACTCTAGTCCATGTAATCCTATTTACTCTGGGTGACTGCATAACTGCTAAATCGTAAGAGGTAGACCAAATGTTACTGTACAAAAAATGTAGATCTTGCTAAAACACACAGTTCATGTCTAAATAAATTGTTTTG
>CM060964.1:33532910-33657910 GCA_030765045.1 Tenodera sinensis
GAAAACGAGTTTCTTGTGACATAAAATAAGCACTTACGGTGGGCAGTAAAAATCACATTAACTTCACTACCTCAACTTCTGTGTAGAAAGTAAACCCACACTTTCACTGCACACAAGCGTGAATCAATAGATACGTACGTGTGTGTGTGTCTGAGTGTCTGTGTGGTAACGGAGGCGGGACACCTCGACCCACCGCAACCCCGACGTGGATCTATTGCGGGTTACCACCCCTCCCCAGGAGGAAGGGATGAGGCGAAGTGAGGCCCTACGCGTGTCAGTGGCGCCAACGAAGCCCAGAGATGCACAGAAGTCCTTAACGGTTACAGATATTGACACCTGGCGCACAACCGAAGTGTTTCCTCTACCCTGGGAGAGCGTGACGAGGCGATCCTTGCGGCCCGGGTAGCAACTTCCAGGGAGGGCCACGGAAGAGGTTCCAGAGCGCAAGCAAGTGTGTCGTCTGTCCGCAATCGCCGGAACGTAACGCGCTAACAACCAAACCTGAAAAATGACAAGACAGAGAAATGGAGGGAAAGGAATTCAAGGAGAAGAGATTAATGCACCCTAGCATTTGCCCAAGAGACATGGGGAAACCACGGCAATACTCATGTCAGACTGCACGGCTACAGGGTTCGAACTCACGACCTCCCGAATGCGAGCCTCACACGTTAGCTTTGAGCCGTCTCGCTCGCTTAGACTATTATCAGTGAAATTATTTTAAACATGCTTTTCTATACACCAGTCAATAAGGCTCTTCTTCTTCTTCTTCTTCTTCTTCGTCTTCTTCGTCTCCTTTTTTTTTTCTTCTTATTAAGAAATACCAATATTACCAATGTTCAGCAGCTTTCAGAATTTCTGTTGGAATAAAATAATTTTCACACTTTACACTTAATTAAGAGAATAGTGGACTTAAATAAATTTAATATATGCTATATTACTATTTGATACTTGTATAGTGTTCTGTGGTGTCGGAATGTGTTTTTAAGTGGTAAATGATGGTGCCTACTTGAACGCTTATCATTACTGATAGTGGTTACATTAGTGGCTATTTTGACCCTGTTGTAGTGCGTAGCGTGTGTTTCGACGAGCTCCCATCATGACTACCTCTCGCCTTCGGCCTCTTCAGGCCTTGAAGCAGAAACATCACATTAACGGATATCCATTCATTAACCAAGAATGTTCCACCCAGAGTTGCCAGACAATTCTGCTCTCACATTGCCAACTTCAAACAAAAGACTCTCGCCAGCTCGCTAATAAAATTTACATGCTGAGAGAATTGCTTAGGGTGTAAATAAACTTTTGGGTGTGAAAGGGGTTTGGAAATGGGTTTATGACAAAAAAGATAGGAGTGGTGATTATTATATTGTGTGTTTGGCATTTTAGTAGTAATGATTACCAGCTTAATGGATGTTTGGTAATTATAAGAGCCCATTGCTCATTTTTCCATTCCTATACTTTCCTAAACCTTTCGCTTTTGCTGTCTCTCGCGCAATAATGAATTAACCCCCTGCAGTCTTGTTTAGTAGGGACATTAATATCAGCCTTTAAGTAATGTTTAACGACCCTTTTTGCTACTTAAGGCTCCACAGGCGGCGGACACACATGTTACATGCAATTAAATGCTATTTCGGGAAGTATGAGGAGTAAACCTAGCGAGGTGGCGCATGTAATTCGCATTCGGAGGGTTGTGGGTTCGATCCCTGCGGCCAGGCTTCCTGACTCATTGTTTTTTGTTTTTTTTTTCGGGGGTTTCCCCAGATCACCAGGCGAATGCTGGGGAGGTTCTTTTCATCCCCCGAATTCTCATTTCACTTCACTCTTCATCCGCTTGGATGAAGATAGGCGTCTCGGCGTTGCATGGCAGGGAAAAAGGATGCTCCTGGTAACTCCGTCGCAAAAAACGGGGCGGTCTCCGGCTCTAGTCCCCGCTGTGGGAAGCCTTTGTGCTAGCCTCCAGGCGGCCGGTTGCACTAGCCGGCGTCCAGGAGCTTTCATCTAGAACTGGTGGGACCCTTCTCTCTGCTCTGTCGTGGCTCCTGGATCGGCCGCCCTCTGTGTCCTTTCATTTCGCCCCCCCCCCCGTTACGGGGACGCCCCGCAAGGGACATAGAACGCTACCCTGAAAAGCCTGATAGAAACAATATGACATGAAATTACAGGAAATTCGGTGATGTGTAGTTGTCCTTCGCAGCATTCGCTGGTGTTCCGGGAAACACCGTAAAGAAACCATAGGTCAGGAAGGTCAGCTGTGGGAATCAAACCCACGACCTCCCGAATGCAAACCTTAAATGTCAACGCGGAGCCATCTTGCTCAGTAATCGCCGTTGTTACCGCCGCCGCCACCGCCGCCGCCACCTGAACGGTGGTGGTGGTAGGGTGGCGGCGGCGGTGGAGGTGTGGTGGCGACAGCGGCGGTGGTGGTGGTGGTGGCGGTGGTGTTGGTCTTGGTGGTGATGGTGGTGGCGGCGGCAGCGGCGGTGGTAGTGGTGGCGGCGGCGGTGGCGGTGGTGGTGGTGCTGGTGGCGGTGGCGGCGGCAGCGGCGGTGGTGGTGGTGGTAGTAACAATGTTATGAAGAATGATCTCAATAAGAAATTGGTCCTTTGAGTCCCAGGTAGGTCGTTCTGTTGAGAGCAACCCACTTTCCGTTCTCTTAGTACTCAACACAATGGAAATAAAAATAAGAATTATGTAAATAACCTTCCTCTACATAGGTGCGGTGTAAAGGGTCTGGCATATTGCTGACCAAATGCCCATATTGTCCTGTTTGTACGCATTCGGATAGTGCAGCGGTCGTGTGGTTAGCCCCGTTACGTGTTCAGCTGTTGTATCACAGAGCATTGACTCTGAATTCCAGGATAGAATATGACAGGCATATGCTTATTTGTGCGTATCAGAGTTTGTTTATATGGCAAACTACAAAAAGAATAACTTTCTACAGGGAAATCAAATTAAAACACGGTTGTATATAAAGGTAAAGAGCCTTTTCATTGTTTCTTTTCGAGATACAGATTACTTGGCGAAATCTCCCAACGCCGCTTTTAGTTGCTTGAAAGATTCCCAGTTTATTCTCCCTTAGGTCACTGCTTTGGAATTCCTCTGTTTCCCTTCCCAATTCATTTTACACGCTGCTCACGAAAGCCATGAAGAAGCCCATCCCCAGGGCAAAATTAGGCCCTTGGTATGATGACTAAATTACGCACAAAGCCTGCTGGTTCTAGACGGTGATACGCAGACGGAAAATAAATACATTGTGCCTTATCTTCGATCGTGTATAGTGGTAGCATGTGAGGCTCGCATTTGAGAGGTCCTCTGTTCGATTTCCGTCTACCTCTGACGTTTTTCGTGTTTTTCCCCCAGTCCGTAGGGGAATGCCCATCTACGAATTCCTTTCCGTAGTTACCCTTTCCTTCTTATCTTCTAGGTTTCATGGCGTATGGTGGTGTCAGATGGCGCGGACGGTTGCTGAAAGGAAAAAGTACTCCCCATGGGCACTAAAGGACTGCATGGTCGACGGGTCGTTCTCCTTCTCTAGGGAGCTCTAGCAGTGACACCTGTATTCGACCATGGAGATGTTAGTCACTTCGTGCGTCTCTGTGACCTGTCTGTCTGCGGTCTGTAGTTTCTTCACCACATCCATTCCACCTGGGGGTGTCAACCACAACATTTCTATGTAGGCTGCAGTGCGCGAGGTATCCCCATTTGTTGTATAACTGATACATATACCTACCAAAACGCGGTAGGATTAATAGTACATCATGAAGTCCAAAGTAGCGCAGACAACGTTGTAATACCTGCATGATCTAAGGATTGGTAGTCCTATGGAGTCGAAAATAGGCGCAGAGCAACGATGTAATACCTGCATGATCTAAGGATTGGTAGTCCTTATGGAGTCGAAAGTAGGCACAGAGCAACGATGTAATACCTGCATGATCTAAGGATTGGTAGTACTTATGGAGTCGAAAGTAGGCACAGAGCAATGATGTAATACCTGCATGATCTAAGGATTGGTAGTACTTATGGAGTCGAAAGTAGGCACAGAGCAACGATGTAATACCTGCATGATCTAAGGATTGGTAGTACTTATGGAGTCGAAAGTAGCCACAGAGCAACGATGTAATACCTGCATGATCTAAGGATTGGTAGTCCTTATGGAGTCGAAAGTAGGCACAGAGCAACGATGTAATACCTGCATGATCTAAGGATTGGTAGTACTTATGGAGTCGAAAGTAGGCACAGAGCAACGATGTAATACCTGCATGATCTAAGGATTGGTAGTACTTATGGAGTCGAAAGTAGCCACAGAGCAACGATGTAATACCTGCATGATCTAAGGATTGGTAGTCCTTATGGAGTCGAAAGTAGGCACAGAGCAACGATGTAATACCTGCATGATCTAAGGATTGGTAGTACTTATGGAGTCGAAAGTAGGCACAGAGCAATGATGTAATACCTGCATGATCTAAGGATTGGTAGTACTTATAGAGTATAAAGTAGGCACAGAGCAACGATGTAATACCTGCATGATCTAAGGATTGGTAGTACTTATGGAGTCGAAAGTAGGCACAGAGCAACGATGTAATACCTGCATGATCTAAGGATTGGTAGTACTTATGGAGTCGAAAGTAGGCACAGAGCAATGATGTAATACCTGCATGATCTAAGGATTGGTAGTACTTATGGAGTCGAAAGTAGGCACAGAGCAACGATGTAATACCTGCATGATCTAAGGATTGGTAGTACTTATGGAGTCGAAAGTAGGCAGAGAGCAATGATGTAATACCTGCATGATCTAAGGATTGGTAGTCCGTATGGAGTCGAAAGTAGGCACAGAGCAATGATGTAATACCTGCATGATCTAATGATGGTAGTCCGTATGGAGTCGAAAGTAGGCACAGGGCAACGATGTAATACCTGCATGATCTAATGATTGGTAGTACTTATGGAGTCGAAAGTAGGCACAGAGCAACGATGTAATACCTGCATGATCTAATGATTGGTAGTACGTATGGAGTCGAAAGTAGGCACAGAGCAACGTGGTAATACCTGCATGATCTAATGATTGGTAGTACTTATGGAGTCGAAAGTAGGCACAGAGCAACGATGTAATACCTGCATGATCTAATGATTGGTAGTACTTATGGAGTCGAAAGTAGGCACAGAGCAACGTGGTAATACCTGCATGATCTAATGATTGGTAGTACTTATGGGGTCGAAAGTAGGCACAGAGCAACGATGTAATACCTGCATGATCTAATGATTGGTAGTACTTATGGAGTCGAAAGTAGGCACAGAGCAACGTGGTAATACCTGCATGATCTAATGATTGGTAATACTTATGGAGTCGAAAGTAGGCACAGAGCAACGTGGTAATACCTGCATGATCTAATGATTGGTAGTACTTATAGGGTCGAAAGTAGGCACAGAGCAACGATGTAATACCTGCATGATCTAATGATTGGTAGTCCGTATGGAGTCGAAAGTAGGCACAGAGCAACGTGGTAATACATGCATGATCTAAGGATTGGTAGTCCGTATGGAGTCGAAAGTGGGCACCGAGCAACGATGTAATACCTGCATGATCTAAGGATTGGTAGTACTTATGGAGTCGAAAGTAGCCACAGAGCAACGATGTAATACCTGCATGTACTAATGATTGGTAGACTGTATGAAGTCGAAAGTAGGCACCGAGCAGTGTGGTAATACCTGCATCATCTAATGATTGGTAGTCCGTATGGAGTCGAAAGTAGGCGCAGAGCAGCGTGGTAATACCTCCATCATCTACTGATTGGTAGTCCGTATGGAGTCGAAAGTAGGCGCAGAGCAGCGTGGTAATACCTGCATCATCTAATGATTGGTAGTCCGTATGGAGTCGAAAGTAGGCGCAGAGCAGCGTGGTAATACCTCCATCATCTAATGATTGGTAGTGCGTATGGAGTCGAAAGTAGGCACAGAGCAGTGTGGTAATACCTCCATCATCTAATGATTGGTAGTCCGTATGGAGTCGAAAGTAGGCACCGAGCAGTGTGGTAATACCTCCATCATCTAATGATTGGTAGTCCGTATGGAGTCGAAAGTAGGCACAGAGCAGTGAGGTAATACCTGCATGATCTAATGATTGGTAGTCCGTATGGAGTCGAAAGTAGGCGCAGAGCAGCGTGGTAATACCTCCATCATCTAATGATTGGTAGTCCGTATGGAGTCGAAAGTAGGCACAAAGCAGTGTGGTAATACCTGCATGTAGTAATGATTGGTAGTCCGTATGGAGTCGAAAGTAGGCACAGAGCAGTGTGGTAATACCTCCATCATCTAATGATTGGTAGTCCGTATGGAGTCGAAAGTAGGCGCAGAGTAGCGTGGTAATACCTGCATCATCTAATGATTGGTAGTCCGTATGGAGTCGAAAGTAGGCGCAGAGCAGCGTGGTAATACCTCCATCATCTAATGATTGGTAGTCCGTATGGAGTCGAAAGTAGGCACAGAGCAGTGTGGTAATACCTCCATCATCTAATGATTGGTAGTCCGTATGGAGTCGAAAGTAGGCACAGAGCAGTGAGGTAATACCTCCATCATCTAATGATTGGTAGTCCGTATGGAGTCGAAAGTAGGCGCAGAGCAGCGTGGTAATACCTCCATCATCTAATGATTGGTAGTCCGTATGGAGTCGGAAGTAGGCACCGAGCAGTGTGGTAATACCTCCATCATCTAATGATTGGTAGTCCGTATGGAGTTGAAAGTAGGCGCAGAGCAGCGTGGTAATACCTCAATCATCTAATGATTGGTAGTTCGTATGGAGTCGGAAGTAGGCACCGACCAGTGTGGTAATACCTCCATGATCTAATGATTGGTAGTCCGTATGGAGTCGGAAGTAGGCACAGAGCAGTGTGGTAATACCTCCATCATCTAATGATTGGTAGTCCGTATGGAGTCGAAAGTAGGCACAGAGCGGTGTGGTAATACCTCCATCATCTTATGATTGGTAGTCCATATGGAGTCGAAAGTAGGCACCGAGCAGTGTGGTAATACCTCCATCATCTTATGATTGGTAGTCCGTATGGAGTCGGAAGTAGGCACAGAGCAGTGTGGTAATACCTCCATCATCTAATGAATGGTAGTCCGTATGGAGTCGAAAGTAGGCACCGAGCAGTGTGGTAATACCTCCATCATCTAATGATTGGTAGTCCGTATGGAGTCGAAAGTAGGCGCAGAGCAGCGTGGTACTACCTGCATCATCTAATTATTGGTAGTCCGTATGGAGTCGAAAGTAGGCGCAGAGCAGCGTGGTAATACCTGCATCATCTTATGATTGGTAGTCCGTATGGAGTTGAAAGTAGGCGCAGAGCAGTGTGGTAATACCTCCATCATCTAATGATTGGTAGTCCGTATGGAGTCGAAAGTAGGCACAGAGCAGCGTGGTAATACCTCCATCATCTAATGATTGGTAGTCCGTATGGAGTCGAAAGTAGGCGCAGAGCAGCGTGGTAATACCTGCATCATCTTATGATTGGTAGTCCGTATGGAGTCGAAAGTAGGCGCAGAGCAGCGTGGTAATACCTCCATCATCTAATGATTGGTAGTCCGTATGGAGTCGAAAGTAGGCACAGAGCAGTGTGGTAATACCTCCATCATCTAATGATTGGTAGTCCGTATGGAGTCGAAAGTAGGCGCAGAGCAGCGTGGTAATACCTGCATCATCTAATGATTGGTAGTCCGTATGGAGTCGAAAGTAGGCACAGAGCAGTGTGGTAATACCTCCACCATCTAATGATTGGTAGTCCTTATGGAGTCGAAAGTAGGCACCGAGCAGTGTGGTAATACCTCCATCATCTAATGATTGGTAGTCCGTATGGAGTCGTAAGTAGGCGCAGAGCAGCGTGGTAATACCTCCATCATCTAATGATTGGTAGTCCGTATGGAGCCGAAAGTAGGCACCGAGCAGTGTGGTAATACCTCCATCATCTAATGATTGGTAGTCCGTTTGGAGTCGAAAGTAGGCACAGAGCAGTGTGGTAATACCTCCATCATCTAATGATTGGTAGTCCGTATGCAGCCGAAAGTAGGCACCGAGCAGTGTGGAAATACCTCCATCATCTAATGATTGGTAGTCCGTATGGAGTCGAAAGTAGGCACAGAGCAGTGTGGTAATACCTCCATCATCAAATGATTGGTAGTCCGTATGGAGTCGAAAGTAGGCACCGAGCAGTGTGGTAATACCTACATCATCTAATGATTGGTAGTCCGTATGGAGTCGAAAGTAGGCACAGAGCAGTGTGGTAATACCTCCATCATCTAATGATTGGTAGTCCGTATGGAGTCGAAAGTAGGCACAGAGCAGTGTGGTAATACCTCCATCATCTAATGATTGGTAGTCCGTATGGAGTTGGAAGTAGGCACAGAGCAGTGTGGTAATACCTGCATCATCTAATGATTGGTAGTCCGTATGGAGTCGAAAGTAGGCACCGAGCAGTGTGGTAATACCTGCATCATCTAATGATTGGTAGTCCGTATGGAGTCGAAAGTAGGCACCGAGCAGTGTGGTAATACCTGCATCATCTAATGATTGGTAGTCCGTATGGAGTCGAAAGTAGGCACCGAGCAGTGTGGTAGTACCTGCATCATCTAATGATTGGTAGTCCGTATGGAGTCGAAAGTAGGCGCAGAGCAGCGTGGTAATAGCTGCATCATCTAATGATTGGTAGTCCGTATGGAGTCGAAAGTAGGCACCGAGCAGTGTGGGAATACCTGCATCATCTAATGATTGGTAGTCCGTATGGAGTCGAAAGTAGGCACCGAGCAGCGTGGTAATGCCTGCATCATCTAATGATTGGTAGTCCGTATGGAGTCGAAAGTAGGCACAGAGCAGCGTGGTAATAGC
The DNA here is from genome assembly GCA_030765045.1 of Tenodera sinensis. Lineage (NCBI taxonomy): Eukaryota > Metazoa > Arthropoda > Insecta > Mantodea > Mantidae > Tenodera > Tenodera sinensis. Next base: position 33,541,784 of record CM060964.1, read on the forward strand.
TGCATCATCTAATGATTGGTAGTCCGTATGGAGTCGAAAGTAGGCACCGAGCAGCGTGGTAATATCTGCATCATCTAATGATTGGTAGTCCGTATGGAGTCGAAAGTAGGCGCAGAGCAGCGTGGTAATACTTGCATCATCTAATGATTGGTAGTCCGTATGGAGTCGAAAGTAGGCACCGAGCAGTTTGGTAATACCTGCATCATCTAATGATTGGTAGTCCGTATGGAGTCGAAAGTAGGCGCAGAGCAGCGTGGTAATACCTGCATCATCTAATGATTGGTAGTCCGTGTGGAGTCGAAAGTAGGCACCGAGCAGTGTGGTAATACCTGCATCATCTAATGATTGGTAGTCCGTATGGAGTCGAAAGTAGGCGCAGAGCAGCGTGGTAATACCTGCATCATCTAATGATTGGTAGTCCGTATGGAGTCGAAAGTAGGCGCAGAGCAGCGTGGTAATACCTGCATCATCTAATGATTGGTAGTTCGTATGGAGTCGAAAGTAGGCACAGAGCAGCGTGGTAATACCTGCATCATCTAATGATTGGTAGTTCGTATGGAGTCGAAAGTAGGCACAGAGCAGTGTGGTAATACCTGCATCATCTAATGATTGGTAGTCCGTATGGGGTCGAAAGTAGGCACCGAGCAGCGTGGTAATACCTGCATCATCTTATGATTGGTAGTCCGTATGGAGTCGAAAGTAGGCACAGAGCAGCGTGGTAATACCTGCATCATCTAATGATTGGTAGTCCGTATGGAGTCGAAAGTAGGCACAGAGCAGCGTGGTAATACCTGCATCATCTAATGATTGGTAGTCCGTATGGAGTCGAAAGTAGGCACCGAGCAGCGTGGTAATACCTCCATCATCTAATGATTGGTAGTTCGTATGGAGTCGAAAGTAGGCACCGAGCAGCGTGGTAATACCTGCATCATCTAATGATTGGTTGTCCGTATGGAGTCGAAAGTAGGCACCGAGCAGTGTGGTAATACCTGCATCATCTAATGATTGGTAGTTCGTATGGAGTCGAAAGTAGGCACCGAGCACCGTGGTAATACCTGCATCATCTAATGATTGGTAGTCCGTATGGAGTCGAAAGTAGGTACCGAGCAGCGTGGTAATACCTGCATCATCTAATGATTGGTAGTCCGTTTATGAGTCGAAAGTAGGCACCGAGCAGCGTGGTAATACCTGCATCATCTAATGATTGGTAGTCCGTATGGAGTCGAAAGTAGGCACAGAGCAGCGTGGTAATACCTGCATCATCTAATGATTGGTAGTCCGTATGGAGTCGAAAGTAGGCGCAGAGCAGCGTGGTAATACCTGCATCATCTAATGATTGGTAGTCCGTATGGAGTCGAAAGTAGGCACAGAGCAGCGTGGTAATACCTGCATCATCTAATGATTGGTAGTCCGTGTATGAGTCGAAAGTAGGCACCGAGCAGCGTGGTAATACCTGCATCATCTAATGATTGGTAGTCCGTATGGAGTCGAAAGTAGGCGCAGAGCAGCGTGGTAATACCTGCATCATCTAATGATTGGTAGTCCGTATGGAGTCGAAAGTAGGCGCAGAGCAGCGTGGTAATACCTGCATCATCTAATGATTGGTAGTCCGTATGGAGTCCAAAGTAGGCACAGAGCAGCGTGGTAATACCTGCATCATCTAATGATTGGTAGTCCGTTTATGAGTCGAAAGTAGGCACCGAGCAGCGTGGTAATACCTGCATCATCTAATGATTGGTAGTCCGTATGGAGTCGAAAGTAGGCACAGAGCAGCGTGGTATTACCTGCATCATCTAATGATTGGTAGTCCGTTTATGAGTCGAAAGTAGGCACCGAGCAGCGTGGTAATACCTGCATCATCTAATGATTGGTAGTCCGTTTATGAGTCGAAAGTAGGCACCGAGATGTGTGGTAATACCTGCATCATCTAATGATTGGTAGTCCGTATGGAGTCGAAAGTAGGCACCGAGCAGCGTGGTAATACCTGCATCATCTAATGATTGGTAGTCCGTTTATGAGTCGAAAGTAGGCACCGAGCAGCGTGGTAATACCTGCATCATCTAATGATTGGTAGTCCGTTTATGAGTCGAAAGTAGGCACCGAGCAGCGTGGTAATACCTCCATCATCTAATGATTGGTAGTCCGTATGGAGTCGAAAGTAGGCACCGAGCAGCGTGGTAATACCTGCATCATCTAATGATTGGTAGTCCGTATGGAGTCGAAAGTAGGCACCGAGCAGTGTGGTAATACCTGCATCATCTAATGATTGGTAGTCCGTTTATGAGTCGAAAGTAGGCACCGAGCAGCGTGGTAATACCTGCATCATCTAATGATTGGTAGTCCGTTTATGAGTCGAAAGTAGGCACCGAGCAGTGTGGTAATACCTGCATCATCTAATGATTGGTAGTCCGTATGGAGTCGAAAGTAGGCACCGAGCAGCGTGGTAATACCTGCATCATCTAATGATTGGTAGTCCGTTTATGAGTCGAAAGTAGGCACCGAGCAGTGTGGTAATACCTGCATCATCTAATGATTGGTATTCCGTATGGAGTCGAAAGTAGGCACCGAGCAGCGTGGTAATACCTGCATCATCTAATGATTGGTAGTCCGTTTATGAGTCGAAAGTAGGCACCGAGCAGCGTGGTAATACCTGCATCATCTAATGATTGGTAGTCCGTTTATGAGTCGAAAGTAGGCACCGAGCAGCGTGGTAATACCTGCATCATCTAATGATTGGTAGTCCGTATGGAGTCGAAAGTAGGCACCGAGCAGTGTGTGTGTCGGTCTGGGTGGCTGAGTTGGTTAGACGTTGGCCTACTGATCCCAAGGTCGCGGGTTCAAACCCGGCCCAGGTCGATGGTTTTTAAGTGTGCTTAAAAACGACAGCTCCATGTCAGTAGATTTACTGGCATGTAAAAGAACTCCTGCGGGACAAAATTCCGGCACACCGGCGACGCTGACGTGATCCTGGCAATTGACAGCGTCGTTAAACAACAAAATATTTTTTTTTCTTTTTTTTTTTTTTCCTAGCAGTGTGGTAATACATGCATGTTTTAAGAATTGATAGCACACCATGGAGTTGAAAGTACGCGCAAACCGACGTTGTAATACCTGTCTATAGTCACTCCGAGCTTAAAGTGGGTACGCAGATAAACATTGCGCTTGTATCACTCCGCCAACAAGCACGTGTTGTTCTCTGCGCACAACTGCTTACATCTGACTGTTATCGCAACCGTTAAATCTTTCACTGTAGCAATGTGAGGTTAGAATTGCACTCGGCTCATATTTATTAAATAAACTACATTAGCTAATCAAAGAAATTGGTTAAGAAAAGTTATGAAATGTAACTTTGTGAGTAAAAACTCAGTTAACGTCAGTCGTCAGATTGAGGCGTGGTACCCTCAGATCTCACGTATTTTCTCCACACCACCATAGCTTCCCGATAATATCACATTGTCTTTCTTCTTGTAAAGTGAAACCCAATGTCTTTCAACAAAGTATGCAACGGGGTTTACCTAAAATTTGGAAGACTGTTTAACTATCTAATATAGGCCAGTTGTTTAAAAATAAACTATGCATTTTAAAGCGACTAACACTTAACGGTCATCCACTATGCCTAAAGCACTAAATGGTCGTTCCCTTTTCGTTTAGGGACTTTCACAGTTCCAGTTTGTTTCATTTCCGTTCTCACATTTGAAACAATGTACACAGAAATACCAGTTGCTTCAGACGTCAATTTGGTTACGTCTTTCACAGCCAGTGTCATAACGTTGAAAGGAAAAGTTACACTTATAATACAATAGTTTTTCACCACTTCTTGGAGGCTTTCCGCTTTTATATTTCCTTAACTAGTCTGGGAAACTGAACGCTCCGCCACGCTGACTGCACGTGCATACTATAATCTTCGCAAAACTTAAAGGCATATGGAGGCGGGGCGTACTGCGGACTCCAGCGAATCCTACGCTTGCCCCTCCTACCAGCGCTGCCGAATGTGGTGCATGCATCTCACACATCCTTATGTACAGAAGGTCTGTCGGTACACGCACTACGCTTGGCAACAGCGCTCTGCTTGAGCATTGGCCAGCGTTCACATGCCTTTAACTTTTGCGAGCGGTATAGTAATACAAGTGCCAGAGCATCATTTACCTACAGTAACAACGCAATCAGAGAATTACCGAGTACCACGTGATAATAAATGGAAGTAAAATATTTATGCTCATGTTTTGTAAGTTGAATTACGGTATTTATTAACCCCGTTCATTACTTGAAAGTATTAAATAAGCGATAATATACGCAACGTAGTAAGGAACTATTTCCACCATTTCACTCGCGCTGAAAGTTGTGCTGCGGCGTAATTTTGACATCCGTACCCACTTTGAGCCCGGATAGGGTATAAGACCTTACGGTTTTACTTTAATATTTAGCTTTCGGGCTGCTTATACAGGGAACAACGCATTTGCAAGAACACTTTGAACGAACGTTTCTTCTTTTGAAACTGCAAATACAACGGCATTATTTTAATACATGGAAGTTAACAAGTTCACTTGATTTATTTCTTCTTTTTCAGTACAAACCACGGTTTTTCCTACCGTTAGTTCCTTCGCCCACAACAAACATTATTAAGCAAAACTAAGTATTTCGAAAATGTTAAGTTTAAGTATTCTTTGTAGCGTTGTCAGCATCATGACTCAGTGGCTATGCCCAAGGTTATCGGGAAGTGGGGCCGGGCAGTTGGAACCGTAAAGTCGATAAGATGCGCTCACCCAGCATAAACAGGGTAGGCGCTATCGCCAGGGAACTAGAACCTTCTGGATGTTTCGACATCTCGAACCTTCTGGAAAGTCCCTACAGCTACATAAGTGAGCGCTCTCGCGAAGCAAGTCAGAGAGTACATGAGTCAGCAAGCGAATTAGCGACTACGATGAAAAGCGCTGTTCTTCGAGCTGTTTTGTGACGATTGTGGTGACTAGCGGTGAGTGCCGTTCCTGTAAGCGATTCGAGACGTCCTGTGTTCGACTCCCAAGAGAGTTTTGTAAAAGCTGGATGAAGTCACAATGTTGTGATGCAGCGGTTATGGGCAGAGCTTATCGCGAGGAAGCCGACCGACCGACTGGCCGGTTGAAGAGATAAATAAACGGAGTAGCTCTCTCAGCTAACGTAAACGCCAGAAGTGTTATTGAGAGATAACCAGCTATTTATGGATGTTTCTCCCCTCCGCCTCCTGCGAACATTCAGGAACTTCTATACTTGTATATAAGCGAGCGTGCTCGCGAGTGAATGTGAGTGATTGAGTGAGTGTGTGAGTGAGTGGAGGATGGTTTGAGCGAGTGGGGGATGGTGTGAGTGAGTGAGTGAGTGAGTGAGAGATGGTGTTGTTCTTGTTGCAACTTAAGTGCTGGTTACGCATGACAACAGTTGCAATGAGTGCTGTCACTGCCAGAAATTAGCAACGTCCTGTGTTCGACGCTTCAGCGAGTGAAGCGGAGGGAAGAAGAGGCTATTTTACCCCGGGTTTATTGCACGGCTACGCTTGAGGAAAGATGAACTGACAGAAGCTTGAAGTAGATCACAATACTTTGTGTGTTTATATTTCGTACGTATATATTTCAGATGCTATTTGCTTTGCTTTAACTTATTATGTAATGATAAAGTGAGAAAATAGTGGAAAGCATTTAATACAGGTTGTTAGGGACTTCAGTACAAATATTTGTATTGGTAATTCAGGACAGTGCATTGGGCAATGTTACGTCAATATTTGCTTCATTTGCAGACATAATTTTACTTATTAGGAGTTTATATTTTCAGGCTGGTTAGTGCTATAAAAGAAGTGGCGCACAGTGAGCAGGAGTAAGGATAACCAATGGTTATCTTTACTGAGTTGGAACGCCTTCTGCAAGGCCAATAGGTCACGTATTGATGTGTGAAGCAAAGGGAATATCTGTACTGAAAGGCGTTCATTTCGCGGTGGAGGCCGCGCCATAGCCGAGTGGTTAGACCATTCGCTTCTCACCAAAGTGGCCCGGGTGCGATCCCAGGGAACCGCATGTGGGTTTCGTGGTGGACGAAGCGGTGCTGGGGCGGGTTTCCTCCGGGTTCTCCGGTTTTCCCCGCCATCTCATTCCACCAGTGCTCCATCTTCATTCCATGTATCATCAGTGTCACCGCCTGCGGTGCCGTAGTAGCAAAAGCGGGCGTTAAACACTACAAAAAAATTCGCGCTGGAGTTAAGACCATGCAAAAAACATCAGGTATGATTGGTTTGTGGGAAAACTGTTAGATGAAAAAAAAAAAAGTCTAACACACCGAAGTGGATACATATTAGGGTACCACTTGATAGAATTTGTGAACTTATATCCTTGACATCCTGTATAAGGATACGGAGGAAAAAGGACATATGATGTAAGAATGCTGGTTTTAAACATCGGGCGAAGGTAAAACAATTGTGAAACTGGTCTGAAACAGGAAGGGGGTTTGGATGAGACTGTAGGTATGAGAAACTGCTTTCTGAGACATGTATTGGAAAGAATAGTTAGCAAAGCATAAGAAGCCACATACAACATAAGAACTCGAAGGATTTACATGCGAAATGGAAGATGGAAGCGCAGAGATCTACAGCAGGCGTGCACTTAAGCACGAAACTATGGTTGAAGTGTCACATGCATGTTATCTACACTGTGAATGTGGCTGTCATTTTCGGGTAACTGTCGCAGTTGCAGGGCAGTAACGGTTAAGTCATTTGTTTTCACGGTTATACCATTCGCAGTTACATTATGTAGCGATTAGCTGTAACTATGTTTCGATATGAGCGATGTTGTTAACCTATCTTGTTATTTAGTGCAATCTAAAAAGTTTCTCTAGCTTTGTTAACACTTTGATTATTACAGCGGTATATAATCGCAAAATACAGTGGTTCTTGCGTCTATACTCCTGCACGTGTGGCAGATATAGCAACGAAAAATACATCTATCATTATTGGCATCAGCATGACTAAAATTAAGCAAATAATAACTTAAATTTTCTGCGGTACGTCAGATAAATGACTCAATGACAACTTGCGGTGGAGGACTTAGCACTTCGACTGAATTCGGGGAACGAGATTTCCAGATCGCATTTGTTCCCCCTGCTGTGCTGCTGCCGCGACGCTCGCCGACGCTTCCAACCCTAAAAGAAACCTAACGGAAGGAAGGGTGAAATAAAATGATTAATGCAACGAAATGGAGGGACAGGAAATTCGGAGGATATGGAAATCCTTCCTAGCATTCACTTGGCGACCCGGGGGAAGAAAAACAATGCGGGCCATAGGCGTTAGGCAATGACATTAACAAAGACGATATTGCTAGAGAAGAGAAACACTAACGCCCAAACACATTATTGTCTAACATCACAAAAGATGCAGATAATCTCAGTTGTTACATATACAGGTGCAAACAAATGATCTGAGCGGTTACAAAAATGTATTATACCAATATTATTTGACTGAACACTACAAATACTTTATTCTCAGATGTAGCAAATCATAAATATTTTTTTAATAGTTTACTGGTGCTTGATATGTGTTACAGGAGTGACTTATATATCAACTCGATAATCAAGTTCGGCCCACACTCGATGTAGCATGTCCCTGTTAATTTCACCAAATGCGTTGGTGATGCGGACCCGTAATTCTCATAGATCAACAGCGTGGAGGCCATGACATGAGTGTTTCTTCAGGCATTCTCGGCCGACCCGTTGATTTGGCCTTACATAGGCATCCCGTGGTTATCAGCTGTTGATACCATTTGCATAGAGAGTTGGCAGTGGGTGGTTCTTTCCAGTACTTTGTCCTAAAGTTCCGTTGCAAGGTTGTCACGGATTTACTCGCATGAAACTCGAGAGCAGCAAACGCTGTTTCACTGTTGGTCGCCATCTTACAACTGTTGGAGCTCGTGGCCGTACGAGGAAGCGTGTCACAACTGCACTCTTGCGGTGGAAGGAAGAAGCATCGTGACTGCTGCAAACGAAACTTAGAGAGATAGCTAAATTACAACATCAAATACCATCACCATATATTTAATAATATGACTATAAAAATCACGAAACCGCTCAAATCATTTGTGCGCACTCTGTATATATAGAGCAAAGGGGATAATTAGCAGACACTTTACTCGCCATGTGCTGTAGCATATTCGCAATGCAAGTAAACGAGTTGAGGTAACTGGCTCCAGTGCACATGTAGTGAATTGCCTCTCCTAGACCGGGTACTAACCGTCTCCGTTACAGCTTGATTATTTAGACCAGGCATCGGCAAACATGTACTCAATGAGGTATCAGTATGACGTCTCAACATGCAACCCGCAATGCACATGACGTAATGTAGAACAGGGGATGGCGTTGACCTTCGTTCAGAGTCAGTGCTGGACTCGCTCGCTACAGAGTACAATAAGGAATAGTACATATACTTGAATCCAGCTATTTTGGTCTACGATACTTTAGGTAGGCCTAGATATTTGGGCAATATATTTAAATTCACTTCTATTTGCAATGTACCATGAAAATCTAGTGAAATATCACAAGTAGCCACTCTCAGGATAGCACGCAAATTATCATTTGTTAATCGCGATACAAGATTTTTTTAGATTCAGTTTTTTTTTCTACATATTTCTTAAATGCTTGAAATAATTCTGTCCCTGTTGTATGTTCCCTAAGTGGAATGACTTCAAGCATATATTCTTGTATCGAGAGGTTGTTAGTAACTCCACGAGTGGAAATTACCAATTGTGCTGTGTCAACGTTTTCAGTGCTTTTATTCAACGCGAGAGAAACGCCTATAAATTCATGGACCTCGGTTTGTAGTCTTTTTTCGGCTATTTCGCCTATTTTATATATCCTTCTCTGTATGGTTCGTGGTGATAATGCAATATTACTAAAAATATCATATTGTTCAGGGCAAATTATGTTGGCAACTTTACTGTCATGTTTTTTATGAAATCTCCATCACTAAAACACCTCAGTGACTGAGCAATCTCCAAAGCAACAGCATAGCTGGCGTGAAGTTGTCTATCAGTTATAATATTTGAATTAATATTAGGTGTATTATCTGAATATTGGTCTTTGAGCTGTTGCAGTTGGTTAGTCCAATCTGGACCTGAAAAAGAAAAGAAAATGAATGAAGGACACTACGTCAATGTTATGCTACTTTAAATCGTGGTGTAAATTTATGAATACATGCTTGTCCATAATTGTATGGTGATCTTATGACATGTATCATAATGCCGCTTGATGTTCCATTGATGAGCGTCTTTTTTAACTTCAGAGCACAACAAACACCTTACGTTCCTTGCACGATGAAAGAAGAAATCATCAAAATGCTATTCTGGATATCAAATTTAATAGACCAGGAATAATTAGATGCGCTCTAATTCTATGAATTTACTAAGACTAAGTTAAATAAACTAATATCCTTCAAAGTTATAAATAAAGAAGTTTATCTTTAAGTGTTAATATTAAATTACACTTTGACAGACATGTTTAGAAGTGCAGGTAAATACGAGAGGACAGTCCGCCCGTGATCGGTGTGTATGCAGTGCCAGTTAAGGCTGCGAGGGAGGGAGGGGGAGACAGAGTGAGCGCTACCCCTGACACGTCATAGTTGCGAGGCCTCATTGAGTACATGTTTGCCGATGCCTGATTTAGACCTGAGCCTGCAGAAACGCAGAGGAGGAGAAGCTAGTCTAGGGTGGGGCAGTATTCTCCTTACCTGCATTGTCCACTCAGCTACTACCGACCCATAACCCCTCCCACAAGATAGTACACTAGTCTAGCCACTGCTAAGCAGGCTCAGGACGAAAAAATCATACTGTACTTTAGAAATCGTTAACGTGATAGTAACTAGTTACTTGATATACGTTACTTGTGTAACCGTTTCTGCCGTATGTCGATTAGGACTGATTAACGGCCCGCATGAAGACTGGACTGTCTTAAAACGGCGATCAAATGTCATCTGTATTTTCGATTGTTACTACAAGAGATACATAGTCACAAAATCGCCCGCTTGTTTTTGCGTCATAAGCTCTAGTGAAAGGGTAAAGATTATCTGTTTGAACACACAGTTCCACCACTACATTAGTAGTACGGGCACGTTTCCATCTCTGCAATGATAACGAACTACGTGACAGTCGTCTCATCCGGTTTTTACTGGAAAATATTGACACAGATAAGAAAAACTGTCCTTGATCAGTTTCAAAGTTGGGGGGCGGAGCAGAGAACATTTACTTCTAGGTACGACGATGGTGTTACAGCATGAATTTTTAGACCTTATATTATTCGATTTTAAAAACTATCGAACCTGCAAGACCCTGTTTTGCTATTTCGTAATGCCACTTTTAAAACGTAACTCAAGAAAACATTGATTATAAAGCTTCCAAGAGGATATAAAGCTATTTCAGTGAATGGTAAGCATGATTTGTAATTATATGAAATATAGGGAACCTATCTCAGAATTCCCAGAGCCCAAAGTAAACCTTTTGCCACGTCTTCTGTCGATATAGAAAAGCGTCGTTGCAAAGTTTGATGCATATATATAAGTCGTTCCTATATTATTCATTTTTAAAATAAATGTAACATATTGTATAAAAACGGCATTTCAGATTTACGTTTCTGATGAAGCTAGAAAAAAGCTCTGCTAAGAGAAATACTTTTAAATTAATTACATTTTTAAAAATAATTTTCTTCAGTTATGAGCTTTAACCCGTACAAAATAATATACTTAACAAACTTGGGTGAACTTGGTTGCGTAACTGATTTGTCTTGCACTAATAACTGCATAGCAAGTTTTCGCTAACTTGGGGAACTGTTTGCACAGTTTCACCTTAATAACAAGGGATAGGAATTCTTAAGCAGTTGAGTTGAAGGTATCTACACTCAAACCAAAGATTACAAAACAACAGAGGCCCTGACAGGCAGTTAGATACTAGTCCGAGTTCTGTCTTCAGACTCGAAAGGAATGTATGAAGGCTGCGGGAGGTTTGTTGCCTGTGATCTCCCTGTCTGTAGTCTAGTGACAGTATACCCGTATTTCCCACCGTGCTGGCTATAGTGCCTAGAATTTCCTATACCTGCTAATAACTTAAACATTGCATCTTTTGTTGTTTTGTAGAGTGAACCATTTTGGAGATATTCCTTGTTATTTGTGTGAGTTTTGGAGAACTTATACTTCTGTCAAATGGAACATCGTTATTCCTTTTTTATGTTAACCATGCAAAGAGAACGGAATTTGAAAGCTTTAAAAGATTTGACTATCGCTCAAAGTCAACTGCATTCCCATATTCTCCTTGTACCTACAAGAACTTAAACGACAGGATAATTTCTGCAAATGTTTTCTCAGCTAACACGAAGAAGATATAGGAATAAAAGTTTGTAAGAATGGTTAGTACAAGAGTAGAGAAAGTCATGTGAGTGCAACACATCAGATTTTTTTCCTCTGTTGTCACAAACTGTGCTTAGCTGGTAAGTGGGTTAATTTCTAAATTTACAACGATTTAAACATTTTATGTTGCATATAATGCGTATTTTGTCTGCTGCGAAAATTATCCTGTCTATTGCTGGTATCACAGGTATATTTTAAAAATATATTTTATTTTACTCGTTTTATCTCCATATTTAATTTGAAAATACGATGTTGCCAAATAATATGTGCTATTGAGTCAGTCTGGAACCTTGTCAAACAAACTGAATAGCTCACGCCACATAGGTGAGTTCCCGGCTTATCTGGTCATAGCCGTTCCCTCACGGTTGCCTCAAGGAGTTCTCGAAATTCACTTCAAGGTGGTGTTTATAGTTATACGTAATATTAAGTTTAAATATTATTGTTTAGCATCTCTTAAGGTTTATAAAGAATGTAGCCTACTAATCTACACAAAGGTAAACATTTCAAAACACTCAACCGTTAGTAGTTTTAAAAATTCAATTCCGAAAACATCCTTGTAAGTTCACAATCATTCCCCAGTTGTAATTTCAGATCATACAATTCAGTGTGTGGTGCTTGTATATGGTAAAGGCCTCGTTTTCGTGTAATCATGTGAAAAGTAAAAATGAGCGATAGAGCTAGCTTACAGGGGTATACCCTAACTCTTTAATAATAAATATATATTTTGGTGAGTTAAATAATTCAGATGGTTTCCAGAATAGTTTTATTCGTGCTGAGATTACATAAAATTCCCTTACATGGTTGGTTTATGCGAATATTATATCTTAGTACATATTATATGGGCATATTTAGGTTATATTAAGGAAGTTTTAAACACATAAATGCATGTAAAGGGGTAAAGTGAGACTGAAAAATTCAATGCCATAGCAGGGATTTGAACCACGGATCTTCCGGCTTCTCTAACCAGTGAGCTACCATGGCCAACGTGCCGACACGATATTAAATTCTCCAATTCACTCACATTTTCCCAGTGAACCACATAAGGAGGTCCCATATACCTATGGGATAACATACCCTAATGGCAACTTACTATGCTGTAAGTACTTAATTCCTGGGATTCATAGTTTAACCAACTATAAGATCAATCAATGGAAATTAATTGTTGTTTCACATTATCCTTCTGTAGGACAAGGCTGTAAAGGGGCAGAGTTAGATTGAAAAATTCAATGCCATAGCCGGGAGTTATTAAGCATAAAGTTTCTGTCCCTAGTCATCACCTAGTGTGAGAATTTGGCGAGGAATTGTGTCCAGAACAAGGGGTAGATGGTAGTAGACTTGAAGGGAATACGTTGCAGTAGTTTTCTGATAATATAGTATTCATAACCGAAAGAGAACTAGAGTAACAAACGTGTTAACTAGATGAACATCAACAGTGAGATGTCTATCAAAATGAAGGCCCAAAACAAGGACTATATACCGTCAAAGAGATTGGTAGTGGAGCAAGTGGACAATTTCAAATAATTGGGTTTCATCCTAAACAGGAGCATGAGCTGCCGTCAAGAAGTGAAAAGTAGGATAGCAATAGCAAAGGAAGTTTTCAATAGGAAAATCAATTACTTTGCGGACCAACAATAGATTTGTGAAGTGTTTATTGTGGAATGTGGCAGGTGTATCCTGGACATTACAACGAAGCTAGGAAGATGACTGGAAGCACGGGATACGCGGCGCGATGAAATGGACAGACAAAATAATTAGTACAACTAATTTAGAAAGAAGATAAAGACATAGCAGTGATAAAACTGGATAAGATATGACCAAATCTTAGATAAATTGCTTGCTAAGAGATGTACTGGAACGAATTTGGAATGGGGAAATTACGATTCGGCGAAAGATACGGGTAAAGACAATATTATCATGAATCGTCGATGTAGTGAAAAACCTATCCTTAGGAAGAAAACTGATGTCTCTAAAACGCACCAAAATCAAGAGTATAAGATTAGAGTGTTGGAAATACCACTAACGTTACTCGTAGCCAATGACCCTACTGGTTTGGTTAATAGAAGCTCAGAAATTACAAATGTTTGTACATTGCAACGTATGGTACCGCAAAGTCTCGCTCGTTTATCACGTCACGGTAGCTCGGGAGTGGAGCATCGAAAAGGGAAACTGAGCACCTTCGTTTCTACTCCCAGCCTTGGCAATGAATTTTTGAAATGTGATTCAAGCTTACACAATTAACTCCTTTGACACCACCCGTCCATTTACAGATGAGTGGTGCCTTGTTGCAATTCCCTCTCACAATGTTGTGTGTGTGCTGGAGCTATAGAACGGATCGTATCTGCAACTTTTAAAACAGTTTTAGTATTGGTGCTCTTTGTCTTATACTTCATTAAATACACGCTTCAGTGAGCAAAGCTAACAAGCCAAAACTTCCAAAGTGCATCAAAATACTCCGTGGTAGATACAAACACAATATTGTTCTCCTGTTACCAACTTCCTTTTTCCTTTTGCTATTGGACTCAATAAAATGAACGTCAATATCCAACCCTTAATAAAGTTTCCCTCGGTCGGAGTACAATAGTGACGACTGCAGGAAGTGTGTTCATTGGGAAAATAAACCTTGTTTCAATGTCTTTTTGTAGAAGAGAATGTATCTATGCAGTAGAAACGTTGAATGTTCCCAGAAACTCGAATAAATAGCTCTTGCAGGTGCATTGTGCGCGTGCTTTTAGCGGTGGAAAATGTAATTAGTCGCTTTTTCTTTGAAATTTCTGTGCCTTTTTGTTTAGCTTGGAAGTTTACCTGTTCGTGCTTGGTTTTTTACAAAAGGCCCACTCACTGGTAACACTGCACTTCTTAAACCGTCGGAAATCTCAAAATATTATTTTTATAAATAAAGCATAGAGAATATCTCCAGAAAGCGAAACCTACTAAAGAACTAAGCTTTGCTGAAATAAATAGCGCAGTTCAACAACGTAATTTGCAATTATTTTAAACAAGGCTAAACTATGAAGAAATTAGATTATTAATGCAGCCTTCAAATTTACTCTGATGTGGATAGTCATTAGAGATATGTTCTTTGTTTCTTTACCTGATTACTCTCCCCTTATGTGGGACTTACTAGGGTCAGACGCCTGTCGGGGAGCATAGGAACCTCTGGACCTGGCAGAGTGAAGACCTGGAAGCGGATGGCCAGTCAAGCACCAGGAATGGTAGCGAGGAAGAAGTGGATATGAAATGCAGGCCAAATGGGTGAATGGAAAGGGGAAAGGAGATGATGGGAACAGTTGGTGGAATGAATGACGGGGGAAACCGGAGAACCCAGAGTAAACCCGCCCAGACGTCGCTTCGCAATAGGGATATGTACGGACCGAAATTCCTAAGCCCGGACCAGCTCGACACCGTTTGAGCCGAGCCCAAGAGTAGGTCGTAGTCACGACGTACTTCACGGCCCTTCCCGATTGTCTAATTTAGTTTTCAGTAAAATTATTATATTTATTATATTTATTATATTTATTATTATTATTATTATTATTATTATTATTATTATTATTATTATTATTATTATTATTATTATTATTATTAGTATTAGTATTAGTATTAGTATTAGTATTAATATTAGTATTAGTATTAGTATTAGTATTAGTATTTGTATTTGTATTTGTATTTGTATTTGTATTAGTATTAGTATTAGTATTATTATTATTATTATTATTATTATTATTATTATTATTATTATTATTATTATTATTATTATTATTATTATTATTATTATTATTATTATTATTATTAGTATTAGTATTAGTATTATTAGTATTATCAGTATTATCATTATTATAACAGCAAATTGAGAAATCCCACTCCTGACACCATTGTGACAAAAACGACGAAGGTGCATTCTAGTTACCTTTTTTTAAGCTTATTTTCCTCCAAAACTTTTACACAATCGTTAAGAGAGTCTTCAGTACTTCGTGATATTACAACTCACAAGTGTTTTCTCGTAACCTTGACTCGCTCCTTTTAGTGTTTTTTTCACTTTCCCTGTCTTTGAAACAATTGTCTGACGATACAATCACTCGACACTGCTTAACTGCTTCGTTTATCTTCCTTTGGAGGCGTCTGCTCTTTCACGACGACCGTTCAGACGCAGCTGATACACATACACACACAAATAAAAAACTTACGCAAAACTCTCGTTGCCTCGCCTGCTTGTATAGTGAAGATGACTTAGCACGGACCTTTCTGGAGCTTCTAAAATACGCCCGCAGCCGGACACTTCTCGAATAATCTCGAAAACCGATATGATGTGCCGCGCCGCGCTGTAATATAAACCTGTGGCGGCTGTAAGTTACAGTTAAGCTGTAAGTTAACATGGATAGGAATACACATGAAGGTTTACTTCATGGTGAATATTATGACAGCAGCCAATGGCAGCGGCAATACAACAAAGGCTCGGTGCCGGGCTGCCTCACACTACTGGCGGTGCGTGCAACAAAGGCGCTCAAGATCAGACTACCCCACACCATTCCGTGAGCAAACACATGGCAACAATCAGTGCGGCAATAAAATTGGGTTATCTAGATTGTTCGTGAATTTTCTGGCTGCGGGCAAGTTGAGAAAATGGGGTATTTCTGGAAAGTCATACCCGGTATAAAAGCTTGTGAAGTGCGTGCCTGCAGTCAGTTTTTAGTCAGTCAGTTTCAGTTTGTCACTGTGTGGTAAACAGCTCTGTGTGTGTGTGAGTGTGTGCGTGCGTGTGTGTTATTGTGGGGCAAAGAGAGAACTGAAAGATAGAAAAGTGTGTGTTAAGGTTACGAGAAGAGAACAGCTGCGGGTTGTAATGCCTTGAAGCACCGTAGACTGTGTTAACGTCAGTAAAGGAGAACTGTATTGTACATTGAGTTAGAAGAAAGTAAAATGAGCAAAAAAAAAAAAAAAAAAAAAAATGGACTAGACTTTCATTTGGCTATATATTGGTGTCAGAAGTGGGCTTTGTCAAATTGTGATTTTGTTACAATATTATTGCATTACGTTTCAGTAAGAGTGTTTAAGTGTCCTTTCTAGTTACTATTTTTAAAATTCGAAAACAAGACACTATGGGTTAGTGGTTTATTTATATTGTAGGAATTCCCAACCGTGTCTCATGCGATTATGGCCGTTCCAGTTTCAGGAAGAAGGAGAAGAATGACAGAGAATTGCATCAGTGGCGTAGCGTGATGTGTGAATCTGTGTATGCACTTTGCACTCGTGTTAAGGGCACGCATAGGTGAAATTGCTAAATTCTACAATTATTAACGCAGTTTGTTCAAATTCATATCAGACATAATGCATGTAAGGAGTAATGTACATACAAATTTTCACTGCAATATCTTTAACACTTTTAATTTTTTTATTTTATTTATTTGTTTATTTATTTATTCTTTTAGCTATTTTCAGCACTGTACCTGAAATACTTCACACGACGAAGATTTCAAAATTTTGATAATTTTAAATATTATTCCGTTATAGATAAGTACTCTCAAACGAATGTTGGGAACAGAAAATTTTGTAATGCTTTGGTTTATTAAATACAAATTATTAACTTTGAAAAAATATTTTTTCACAGTTTTTATAATTTTCTTAGAACTTTACAATTCACCTACTGCTAAATATTAAAATTACAGAAAAATCACTCCCATTATTTATTTCAGCATTCTCGATTTGTTGATTACAAGCTCTCGGATTCCATATTCGGAGCAGTAGATTTCCAGGAAATGCAGCGTGCTCTCTACAACACGTGTTTTCCTCGTAGTGAACCACATGGAAGCACATGAGCAATGTGCATACCCTACTTTCCATTTCCTGCCGTATTTCTCCCTTACACGTTCACAGTAATTAGTGTTCAAAATGTTCGTCCGATATGACACAATGTTGGAGGACGTTAATATATATTAAAAAAAAAAAGTTCAAAATGCTGCTTGTTGCACTCTGATAGGTGGAGAGGAAGTTAAACATGAAATTAACCTTCACTGCCAAATAAAATACTGAAAAACTTAGCTTTAAACCTCATTAACATTAACAAGCGAGATGCACTTCTCTGAGTCACATCCAGTGCACGGACATCGTTTGACGTGACGCGTAAAGCAAGCGGAACCGCCAGTCGCTGTTTCGATGCTTGGCGTGATAGGCCTACAATACTAATTCATAGCAGATTGTTGTTCGAAACACTCCTCAGCGAGGATAATGCCAATTGGATTAATATAGATAATAGCAGAAGTTAACTAAGGAAAACTAGTAGGGTATGCAACACATCATCCACATCCATTGGCGCTACGCCCCTGAATTGCATGTTTGATTCGAATGTCAATGTAAGTAATAAAGGGCTTTATATGGCGTTGTGAAATCTCAATTCAAAAAGTCAAAATTGTAAGGATAAAATGGTCAAACCACGGACAACGCCGGGCATTTCAGCTAATACTGTATATAAATGCAATAAATGATTAATTGAAGATGAAGTATAAAAAATGCTGTAAATAAAGTGTCAGTGACGTAATAAATAGAATGAATTTTCATAATCTGGTACCTATGAATGTCAAATACATTGATGGATGCCGACTTAGGGGGCGCAAGGCACTTTCTCCCTCCCCGTTTAACAAAAACCAGGAGCATCGCGCCTCCCAACAATTTTACTGAGCAGACCTGCACCTGCCCCCAAAATTCCAATATAAATCTCTCATTATACAGACAAACACAATGCTTTAAATAGACCCAACGGAGTTCAACTGTTAAACATAAGCAATACTGCCGCAGACTACCCAGGTTGCACGAGAATTACAGCACACGGATACTCTAGTTTCAACCTCCATTATAAGGTAAACAAATACTTTCAGCGTTGATATCTGCGATACATAACGCAACCTTTCTATATCGTAAGAAATCGCCGGGCGTCCATTTTTACTTTCTCTACTGCGTATAGTGAAGTAGAGGAAGTATTGTATTCCACCCAAAAATTCGATGTAGAGATTTCAGCGGAAATATGTGTTTTAAGGCACCCTGAATCCAAAAAAATATATAAAAAAACATTTTTAGAAAAGGACGTGTGCGCGTGCGTGTGTGTCAGTCTATGAATAGCATAACTCAAAAACGAAAATTCGGTTAGAAACCAAAGTTGGTATTTAAGTTTAATGTCTCTCAAGGATGCGACACGAAGCTTTTGAAGAAAATTGCTCCCACCTTAAACTGCCCTTTACATGTAAAATTTTTAATTTTTTGAAAATGGCTCTAATGATTTTGATTAAAATGGTGTACGTTTAGGATATTATTATGACAAATGAAATGTATATTTTGCATTTTCTGGCTATAGCCTATGTACTCCTGTTTACTCTGGATCACTTTTGAATAACTCGTAAACCGTAAGAAATAGACAAAATCCTACTATACAAAAAATGTAGATCTCGCTAAAACACACAATTTGTGTCGAAATATTTTTTTCTTTTGTGGAATGAAACATTTATGTCTTGTTGTTTGTGTCAGTTTCGGAAAACTTAAACTTTCGTCAAATGCAACAACGTTGTTCATTTTTGTATATGTTAACCGTGCAAAGAGAACGGAATTTGAAAGCTTTAAAAGATTTGAATATCGCTCAGAGCCTACTGTATTCCCATATTCCCCTTGTACCTACAAGAAGATAAACAATAACATAATTTTTGCAAATGTTTATCTCAACTAACACGAGGAAGATATAGGAATAAGAGCTTGTAAGAATGGTTAGTACAAGAGCAGAGAAAGTCATGTGAGTGCAACACATCAGATTTTTAATGTCGGTCCTCAGACCTATGCAGTGGCAAACTTTTAAAATTACTTAAAATTGCTTGTATTTACCTAAACGACGCCCATTCTTACCGCAATCGGCACCACAGGTGGTGGTGGACTCTGGTGATACATGGAGTGAACTTATAATTTGGGAAGGAGACCTTCCAGGCCTAAGTTAGACAATTCAGTGAGGAAGGACGATCCTGACGGGATTTGAATCGCTCATCAGTTCATGCGTTAACACCTCGGCCACCCTTGTGGGAACGAATGAGCTGAGGCGCAATACTTCTGCATCTAGAATGTTGTCTTCTTCAAACTTTAAATTAATGAAGCATTCATTTAATTGAAGGTATCTTGTAGTATTTGATGCTTGAATACAGTTTTACTATTGCACTCAGACCCAGCTTGTTGCACGATGTGGGCGCCTGTGGACATATTTGTGATTTTGTTATGCGGAATGTGAAGCTCTACCTCATTAGGCAAATACCATGAGTCACGGTGGACCACGTGACCTCTGGAACTCACGCGAACAACCACACGTCACGTTACGTCTACACATTCGCGAAATCAATTGATAGCATTTCTAGGAAACTTTGATGCTGTGCGAATTGGGCCAACTTCAGACGACCTTGCTGGGAAGATAAATAATGATGCAACCTGTTGGAAATATTCTTCCAGACTGAAGTTCAGTTTAACTTTAATAATTAATGTGTGTATATGTTTCTGTTTCACTTCCTTTTATTTTTACCCCATTTTACCCCAGAAAATATCAGTAAAATACGCTAATTACTGGAAATATAAAGAATGATATGCATGTTACTGAATACGTCATAACCCCTTCGGCAGTTAAACAGGTTTCGCAACATTTATAACGTATGTGGAATATCTTAGCACAGGTGCCTCCATAACCTTCAATGCCGGAGACATCGTCCCTCGAAACGATACTTAAGGATCCTTGCTGTTCCAAGATACATCTCTCATTAAGGATACGTATGACTGAAATTTCATGAAAATCTATAAAATAATTGAGACAGTCCTGAATGTGAAAATACATAATTTTCCTTCGGACGCCATGTTTAAATGCCCCACAGCATGTTTAGGTGTCGCGTGGATTTTAATGTGAGCTATACATTCAAATCACTTTTCAATGTTGATGTTTTCAGCATCTTTAACTCTGTAAAGTGTTCCTTGCGAAGCAAGTTTTATATTTTACTAATGAGATTTGCTTCACAGGTTCACAGAAACGCAACAAATAATACTTACCCAGGGTCTTATTGTCAGTTGTATCCAAGCTCTTGTTTTTAATTTTCAAACTAAAAATTATAATCTTTAGGCAAACATATCTGTAAGATTAAAAACATTTTAGGTCTAAACTGAAGTAGACAAAATCCTAGGGTAATTTTGCAAAGTAGATGTATTGTGAACATAGGGACCTTTTAGTGGCACAATAAAAATAAACAAATTTCATCATAGTTTCTAAACTATTATAGTAAAATGAAATTTAGGTTATAACATGTTCGTATTACATTACAGGTATGTCATAATTTTTCTCTACTCTTGTACTGACCACTCTTACAAACTCTTACTCCTATGTCTTCTTCGTGTTAGTTGAGATAAACATTATACAAATTATCTTATTGCTTATTTCCTCGTACGTGCAAGGGGAACATTAGAATACAGTAGACTTTGAGCGATAGTCAAGTCTTTTAAAGCTTTGAGATTCAATTCTAAAAAATAAACAACGATGTTCCATTTCATGAGATTTTTAAGTTTTCCGAAACCGACACAAATAACAAGGAGTATCTGCGAAATGGTTCACCCTACAAAAAAACTTATCTGTACATAAATTGTGTGTTTTAGCGAGATCTACATTTTTTGCAGAGTAAGATTGTGTCTATATCTTACAGTTTACGAGTTATTCGAAAGTCATTCAGAGTAAATAGGACTACATAGGCTATAGTCAGAAAATTCAGAATATACATTTGTGTTGTCATACAAATATCTTAAACATATGTCATTTTAATCAAAATCGTTACGGCCATTTTCAAGAAAATCAAAATTTTCCGTGTAAAGGGTAGTTTAGGGTATAGCAATTTTCTTCAAAATCTTCGTGTCGTATCCTTGAAAGACATTAAAGTTAAGTGCCAACTTTGGTTTTTAACCGACTTTTCGTTTTTGAGTTATGCTGTACACCGACTGACAGACACACACACACACACACACACACACACACACACTCACACTCACACACTCACACTCACACTCACACTCACACACACTCACTCACACTCACACTCACACACACAGACACACACAGAAACAGACACACACACTCACACACACAGACACACACACACACACTCACACATACACACACACTCACACACTCACACTCACACACACTCACTCACACTCACACTCACACACACAGACACACACAGAAACAGACACAGACACACACTCACTCACACACACATACACACACTCACACACTCACACTCACACACACACAGACACACACAGAAACAGACACACACACATACACACACTCACAGACTCACACACACACACACACACACAGACAGACACACACACAGAAACAGACACACACACTCACTCACACACAGAAACAGACACACACACACTCACTCACACACAGAAACAGACACACACACACACAGACACACACACAGAAACAGACACACACACACACAGACACACACAGAAACAGACACACACACACATACACACACACTCCAACACTCACACTCACACACACTCACTCACACTCACACACACAGACAGACACACACACAGAAACAGACACACACACACACTCACTCACACACAGAAACAGACACACACACTCACACTCACACACACACACACACACACACACACACACACACACACACACACACACAGAAACACACACACACACACCTACCTTTTTCTAAAAAAGCTTATTGTGGATTCAGGGGGTCTCAAACATATATTTCCGGTGAAACTTTGACATCAAATTTTTGGGTGGAATACAATACTTAGCAGTAGAGAAAGTAAAAAGCTAGCATTAAGAGTCAAAGTTTCAGTCCTTCAGTCATACATACATACCCTTAAACAAACTAAAAAACGGAATAAATAAACAGACCTAGGAGATATGCAAAGGACTACTTTCTTTGATGAAAAGAGTTTTTTGCCCTTCTTATTTTGTTTACTGAGCCCATTGTTTACGTATAGTAAGTAGAGTGAGTATTGCACGCCAAGCAAGTATTTGAACCATGAGCGGCAGCAGACTTTTTTTCCAGGGGGGGGGGGCATTTTGGAAGTTTGCAGTCACATACTATTATTTAGTTGTTTTACTGTCAAAATTTATTATGTTTGTTGCAGTTAACTGTATTAATTTGTGCTAAATAAAATTTGTTCTCTATATCAAAATTAAAATAATAGTTTAATAGTCAGTAACTCATTGCACATTAACTTCACCAACTTCCGAGGGGGACCGCGACCATCCTCCCCCCCCCCCCCCCCCCGCCTCCGCGATGCCTATGATTCGAACTCAAGTTTCACCGGAAGTACATATTTTAAAGCTCCATGAAAATAAAATAATTAGAGAAAGGTCCGCGCGCACGTGTATCTCTGAGGACAGTATAACTAAACAACGAATGGTAGGTTCAACACCAAACTGGGCATTTAAATTGTCTTCAAAGGAAGCCACACGAAGGTTTTCACGAAAATGCAACCCAAACTACCCTTTACATAGGAAAAATGTTTTCAATATTGGCTCTCTCAAAAAGTGATCCTAAGCATTTGCATTAACATATATGTCTGAGATGTTTGTATAATAAATAAAATGTGTATATTGAATTTTGTAGGAATAGCTTGTGAAGCCCCCTTCATTCTAAATAACTTTTGTATAACTAGTGTGCCGTGAAAGGTACGCAGACAAAATCTTCCTAAAAAAGAAAAGAAAGCACATCTTGTTAAAGTTCACAATTTATGTCAAATAAAAATATTTGTGGCCTTAACCATCTCTGAGATATCGTTTGTTCTTGGTTTGAATCCCCAAATACTTTTAATTTTTCTAGTCAGAATAGGAGTAGGAGAGGTACGGAGGTGGTTCGGCACCGAAGCTAGGCTTATTGTACCTATGCTCCCAAAGGGGCGCCTCCGGGAAGAAGGATGAGGTGAGTGGGGTCACCAGGCGGCCAGATCCAGAGTAGCGGTACATTGACAGAGGTCCCTAAAGTTTCCCAAGTTTGACGACACCTCGAGGTCTTTAGGTCTTCCAGGACTTTCCACTGGGACCCCGGCGGGATCCAACGCCCCCAGATCCTGCCGCTCCTAGCCGGATTCTACAGACAAGGCACGAAAAGAGTTCCTGTGCGCATATCATCCCTGCCAAGCTGCACCTAACGCCTTCGCTGGCAATTGCGACCCTGAAAGAACCAATAGGATGAAGGATGAATGACATGATTAATGAAGTGAAATGGAAGGAGAGGAAATTATTGTTCCCAGCATTCGCCTAGCGACCCGGGGAAACTCCCGAAAAAACCCATGGGTCAGGAAGGGAGTCAAACCATGCCCTCCCGAATGCGGAGCCATCTCGCTCTGTATTTTCTAGTGGGTACTCTGCTATTGGTTTTTCTCTGGTGATGTTGCAAAACGCATGGAATTTCAAAGCCTTCACCTAGCGACCCTGTTTTTAACATTCTGTCGCTTTAACCTACTGTACTCATCACATACACACGACGAAATGTTTAATGAAAGTGTATCTCGATTCACAAGTAGTTAGAAGCATGTGGTTTATGGAACAGTGAGTGGAGAAAGTCATGTGAGTGCAACACAGATTTGTGACGATAACGCCTGCAATGTGGACTGGAGGTCAATGAGAATGGAACTTATGCGACTGCTTTAAAAATTAAGAAATTAATCACTAATTTATTTAATGCCTATTTGTGGCACGTGTAGCATTAATTGCATACTACTATTACACACAAACACAAACACTCCACGTGACCATACGCTCCTGAAAGCTACTCACAACATCTTATCTCATAAACCGCTTAAAAACCCATTTAGACCTTGCGTTGCATGTCACAGGCTGGCAACTGGCACAGATATTTACATAGTACTATTACAGGTTGGAAACAGTGACAGATTATAATATTCATCTTCCGAAATAACGTCACCAACAGCACCTGTTATTTATAGGTACGAAACAGATCACACTGTTGTTTTACATTTTGTTTTCTACCTAATTCATGTGCTACGCATTAGGAAACTTTCAGCGTGCATTTGTAAATAAGTATTTAAGAGACATTTAGGGTTAGACTATTTGTGGAAGTACACTTCATTATATCCATGAACTTACGGTCTTGGTTGTAAATATACCTACCGCATTCTCATATTCTGCAAGTGAGGTATCAGAAGACGACATAATATGAGCGAGTACCTTGTGGCAGATATAACGCAGCTAAAGCTTGCCAACGAGATCTGCGCGAAACTTCGGTATTACTCTAATAAAGTCGGATTAGCTCGCTCGATTGAAGACCACATGCCACTTCCATTGTCTACTTCACTTCTAATCTTTCACTGCGATATGCACTCATCGAGACGTTGTTAGATACTGGGGCCCTGCAACAGGCGTAACGGT
Organism: Tenodera sinensis; assembly: GCA_030765045.1. NCBI lineage: Eukaryota > Metazoa > Arthropoda > Insecta > Mantodea > Mantidae > Tenodera > Tenodera sinensis. Next base: position 33,566,632 of record CM060964.1, read on the forward strand.
ACGGTACGTTACGTACGTTTTACAAAAATACTATTCTGCGCATGTTGCAGATTGGCAAGTTTTTGTTGCGCCAGCTCTACCTACGCTGCTTTACATTCGCATTGCGCTATTTTGCAAGTGGGGTATTATCAGAGGACATAAGCGAGTGACTTGCGGCTACATCTGTTGCCTTTTACTGGCATCGCTTATTCTGCTGCAAGTGAGGTACAGAGCAAGGACGGACTATTATTGATCTGGATTGTTCCTAAATAATGTTTTGTCCTTTTATTTTCCATACTTTCCGAGTTGTAAAAATCAACCAGAAAAATAATTTCACTGGCTATTCACATATAATTCATGACATATTTTGTTTACGTGAATTTCTGTACCAGGGGTATTTTAATTACTTCTGTAACCTTTTGAGAAAATAAATGAAAAACTGGAATATCTTAGGAGTTTCCTAAAGAATGCTATATTGCAGGTTTAAGATATCTTAATTAAAGATAACTTTTATATGTTTGTCAGACATTCCATTAACTTGCATTCCTCTGTATCTCTCTGTGTTAATAAACACGTACCTTATTCAAATTATTCGGCATGAGGAGGGATGCAAGGAATCTGGAAACGTAGATATATTTCCTCTTACTCACGACATCGTAAATTTCGATTCGCTAGTAACTGGCGTGACTCATGTTTGCACCTCATGATCTGCTGCATCAAGGCAGTCCACTCATGAGTAAGCTTCCAATATTTGCACATAGACAGTAGTTTATTTTCCTATCTACTTCATTTTAATCGAGATAAACCTTATCAGAGATAGCTACATTACGTGCACATTTCATTACAGATACAAAGGGAACAGGGACAGTCAAATGTTTAAGAACTGGACGCTTTATACTGACTTTAAAATTTTAAAAAATCCCGTGCAATCGAGAGAAACAATTGAATATCGACAAGAATTTTAAAGTATTGAAAAATCCGAACCATAAAGAGGTCTACATTTTTTGTATGTCGCATATGCAAGATAATATAAAATTCTTTCCGAATGAAGATAAATTCACAAACGATTCCCAGAAAATTCAATATATACGTTTTATTGTCATGTATGTGTATTTAATGTAAGGTATTTTAATAAAAATCATTTGAGTAATTTTTGAGGAATTAAAACAATTCGAATAATTTTCCTTTTAAAGGTTAACTTGGGGTTGGGGGTTTTCTGAAAAACTTTCGGGTATCTTTGGAAGATACTGGACTTAATTAGGATTACCAAGTTTGGTATTTATACTAATTGTGAACATTTATACTATTATTGTGAACAGCATAACTCAAAAGCGAAAGGCGGTTAAAAACCAAAGTTGGTATTTAAGTTTAATGTCTTTCAAAGATGCGACACGAAGATTTTAAAGAAAATTTCTCCACCCTAAACTACCCTTTAAATGGAAAATTTTTATTTTCTCGAAAATGGCTCTAAGGATTTTGATTCAAATAGCATATGTTTAAGATATTTTTATGACAAATGAAACGTGTGTTCTGAATTTTGTGGCTATAGCATATGTAGTCCTGTTTACTCTTCATGACTTTTAAATAACTCGTAAACCGTAAGAGATAGACTAAATCTTACTGTACAAAAAATGTAGATCATGTTAAAATACACAATTTACGTCCAAATGAAGTTTTTTTGTGGAGTGAACCATTTCGGAGATATTCCTTCTTATTTGTGTGAACTTTCTAATACATAGACTTTTCTCAGATGGAAGGTCGTAATTCGTGTTTTTATATCTTAGCTGTGCAAAGAGAACGGATTTTCAAAGCCTTCATATAGCGACCAGCTTTAAAACATTTCACTATCGCTCAAAGCCTAATGTAGGCCATGACAAGGTATTTGATTTCCTTAATACTGCTATAAGGAATTAATAATTGTACATATTACTTGGTGACATATATACATATTTCTCGTTATGTTTTAGTTTAGAAAATACAAACTAGTTTGTGGAAATATTAGTAAGAAGATTTTTATATCCAGGAATAATTAGTTACTATTTATTGAAACGTATAGATTGCGATGGTTTCGAAATGGTGAATTTACGTTGACAACATATTTTCTAACCCTATTTTTATAAAATAATAGACGTAATTGACATTGACAGGCAGCAAAATAGGGGACTAATTCTTGACCCTGCAATCCGATTTAAAAGGTCTAGACCAAATTAAGGAGATTGTTAAGGAGAAAAAACTACAGTTTGAGCCTTACATTCCTTATTTAGAAGCCAAATACATTTCCAATTGGGAAGTGATTGATCTACTTGTTGGTGCTGGTGGAGTGATAACTAAATTTACTATTAATTTGTTCCGACGTTTTCACTTGCAATTGTTTTAGAAGATATTGGTTTACAAATTAATGATGACTCTTTGTCCATTTTACACAATCATCTGTATACTACACTAAATTAAGTAAATTAATAATTTTAAAATGGTTAGCTGTCCTATTTCCAAATTTTATAATAATTTTGTACATTAATACACGTTATCAAATATTTTTACTCTGTACGATTTTTTTATCATTTATCCTTCATATTTAAAATTGTCTTCTTCTACAGATCTATTAGCAAGGGTGTCTTTATGGCAATACAGCTGTCCAAGTACTGGATTTTCTCTCATTTTCCCCTTGCACCTACAAGAATGCTGTCACTAATTTCTGCAAATGTTTATCTCGACTCACTTGAAGAAAATACAGGAATAAGTGTTTATAGGAATAGTACAAGAGTGGAGATTTTTTTCTTCGCAATCAGAACTTCAAAACATGTATTTTCGTTGAAATCTTAATATGGAGTTCTCTGGTGAAATGGAATAGCTTCTCTGGCTACTACGTACCAGGTAGAGCAATTAAAATCACATATAAACCTGAGAGTCTGTAAATACAAAATGTCATGACTCCCTAAACTTACCAAGTTCCACTATAGCTGTGTATTGAAACATTGTTTTGAGGGAGAGCACTTGTAATCTATTGTATGAGTGCTATTTTTGTTTTTCAAGGTCCGATGAGTCGCGAAACCAAGACTGTGGTGAAAGTCAAAGATGCTTTACTTGCAACATTTAGTTACATGCCACTTCTGTACATAGTCACCGCTCATTGCCTGGTACCAAATTCCCAATCCCTTTGTCATAGAATGCAGTCAGTCGGCTGTGCTTTCAGCCACTTCTCTACACTGCACTGGTCTGTGGCAAGCCAAGTTTCGTGTGAGAAAGGAGATGAAAGTCAGAAGTCCGGGCTGTATGGTGGGTGATCAAACACACCCCATCGAAAACGCTAGTGGGGCCTCTGTGTTGCAGCTGCAGGGTGTGGCCGAGCGCCCATTCACTGTGTTTCCTGATGGTCAGACATCTTGGGAACCCATTTTGCACACAGTTTGAGGTACTGAAGGATCTGTTATGCTGGTAGAGAGAGCTAACCTTCAAATTTCGGAAAACGAATCACTCAAGACAGAAATTGTGAACGGACGACTTTATCCAGTCGCCTGATCCACTCGGTGAACAAGATGATCCGTTGACACTCGCTTCCTTCCCTGACCACGTGCTTTACGGACATCTGTGCATCCTGCACCATACCCGCACTTTGCTTTAACTCACTTTGATTTCACCGTACACGTTACTCATTCGTCCTCCTATGCATTAATACCATACTGAGTTTCATTAAGCTAGGTCGTCTACTATTTCAAGTATTTTAGTACTACTTTCTCTACTAGTAAGTAGAAGAAGTATTGTATTCCACCGAAAAATTCGATGTCGACATTTCACCGGAAATATATGTTTCGAGGCCCCCTGAATCCAAAAAAGCATTTTTAGAAAAAGGTCCGTGTGGATACGGGCGCGCGCGTGAGTTTCTGTCAGTCTGTGGACAGCTTAACTCAAAAACGAAAAGTCGATTAAAAACCAAACTTGGTATTTTAAGTTTAATGTCCTTCAATGATGCATCACGAACATTTTGAAGAAAATGGCTCTAAGGATTTCGATTAAAATGTCTTATGTTTAAGATGTTTTTATGACAAATGAAATTTACCTATATGTTGAATTTTCTGGCTATAGTCCTTGTAGTCCTGTTTACTGTGAATGGCTTTTGCATAACTGGTAACAAGTTATGTCCAAATAATTTTTTTTTATTTCTTTCTCTCTCTCTCTCTCTCTCTCTCTCTCTCTCTCTCTCTCTCTCTCTCTCTCTCTCTCTTGGTAGAGTGAACCACTTTGGAGATATTCCTTGTTATTTGTGTCAGTTTCGGAAAACAAACTTTCGTCAGATGCAACATCGTTGTTAATTTTGTTATGTTAACAGTGCAAAGAGAACTGAATCTGAAAGCTTTAAAAGATTTGACTATCGCTCAAAGCCTACTGTATTCCCATATTCCCCTTGTACCTACAAGGAAATAAGCAATAAGATAATTTCTGCAAATGTTTATCTCAACTAACACGAAGAAGATATAGGAATAAGAGTTTGTAAGAATGATTAGTACAAGAGTAGAGAAGGTCATGTGAGTGCAACGCATCAGAGTTTAGTATTTTTCTTTAGAACCGAACCAAATTCTCATGCATGAATCAGAATTTTCTATATAACGTTTTAATAACACCATGCCACTTCCAAATGTCCTAACTAGGCTACTGAAACGTTATATTTTTGTATTTATATTTAATTAATATGAACCAGATCCTTTTTAAATCTGCAGAACACTTTTAAAACTGTATATAAGTTTCTCAATATACATACCTAAAATGTCCTGAAACTTAGAAGAAAAAGGATCTGAAAATGTCGGGTAAAAATCTTCTAGCTCTGATTAAATCCAGGAAAAGGTTTTCAAAGAGGTAGATTACATATTCAAATATGGTTACAAGCAGAAACACAACACTCTAAAATAATAGTAAATAAATACGGTATTTTGAACTTTACATCGTTTCAGTCTACTTATAATCCAGACTCATTTCCTTTGTAAAGACTTACTACGTGCTGACGCTTGGATGATTTATAAAATGTGCTGAGTTTTTGAAATCTTATTCTTGAATTCTCGCGTGTATGAGTATATTTGTCTCGGCGTCTCGCTTTTGTTTGCTTCTCGGTGTGTTCTCATCATTATCGATTGTCCTTCCACGCCACCAAAATCCTTATTTGTCCTCTGTCTTTAGCGACAGCAACCATTAGGGATTACTTCTTTTGTTCTGGGAGAAAAACAACATGCCCCATAAACAGCGCTACCATGTTTCTTCTGTAAACAAAAGCACCTCAGTAGTAGTAAAACAATACTGAATTAGCCTACCACGAACATTGGGATATCCTGAAGGGCAGTACAAAATTGTGGAAACATCTGCAAGTTTGAAACCTTTCTCCGAGTGCCTTGCCTCTAAATGAAAATGCTAATGAGAAGACTTTTGTGAACTTCCCGTTCTCAAGGTAATATTACGGTCTAACTTAACCCCAAATAGTAGGTATATGTTATCAAACCACGTTCACGACGCCAAGATGCTTCATTTTTCATTTATAGGTATCCATTATGCAAAGTAGGGGACACCTCGTACACTTAGACCTACATAAATCTATTGTGGCTACACCCAGAAGGAAGGAATGAAGTGAAGAAACCACTAGAGGCTACAGGCCGCACACAGACCCGCCACAGAGACGCGCGAAACTCCCAGAGTTCCCATATCCCACTATTGGAGCTGCTTAGGGCAATGGACGATCCGTCAACCAACCAGCACGCTAATGTCCACTTACTGTTTCGCCAGAACAAGCATCTGCACTATCTGTCTGGCACTGTCACGCGTCACGAAACCTAGACGCACAAAATAAAATAAAATATAAAATAAAAATATGTATATTTAAACTTGGTACCTAATTTCTTGATCCAGGGTCAGTATTCCAGATTTTTAAATGTATTAACAATTTCCAACAGTTCCATCACACACATTTATAATTTACAGGTTATGCAAGCAAAATAAAATAAAAATTATAAAACATTTATTTAAATTAAAATATACAGTGTATAAATACTAAATGCAAATACACAATATAAATACTTTAAGCAAAAACACAAGTAATTGAATTCCAATACCATAACAACACTCAACACAAACCATACATATTATTCAACATTTACATAAAACTATTTGTACTTTACAAAATTTAAAAATAAAGAAAACATATAGAAAAATAAATGAATAAAAAAATAGAAGCACACCTGAAATGTATCTGTCTGGCTGGCTCAGTTGTTTAGGCACTGGCCTACTGATCCCAAGGCCATGAGTTCAAACCCAACCTAGACCGATGGTTTTTAGTGTGCTTAAAAGTGACAGCCCCATGTAGATTTACTGGAGTGTAAAAGAACTCCTGGGGGACGAAATTCCGAGACAACGGCGTTGCTGATATCCTGGAAATTTACGTGTTGTTAAAAAACGACATATTTATTTTATTTACATCTGAAAGATGAGAAAGAAACGCAAAGAATGAGAGATGATGGAAAGAAACTCATGGTAGATAATAAACTAGCCCAGTATTCCACTATCGCAACAGAAAACCACGAAAAACCCAAGGTCAACCTGGGTGTTCGACGGGGATCGTACCTGGGACCCCCGAATTACGAATGCAAGTTTGATACCTTACCACGGAGCCATCTTCATTTTTAACTTGCTGTTGCTATTTGGTTTGTACTAGAAACGTCCCCGGAACGTTATTTTTATTCTAGAATACACAAATCCAATTATCCCTTGACAGTGCACAAATGTCATGGCCGCTCCATTATCATAGCATGTGAACAATATTAGCACACGGTTCGGTGGATATTCCCCATTTCCTGTCTCACAAATGGAAAACGGTTCGCCTCTAAGAATAGAATTATAGTGGATACACATTCCAACAGCCACTTGATTTGCACTCCTCAAATGTGTATTATACGATTAGAAGTAGGTACACATAGGCAAATAAGGTACAGGATCGAAAAATTGTTACATGAAATGCTATAATATCAATAGCATATAAATGTACCACTGATCAAGCTAAGGAAATAGCAACAAGTAATTATTCGTGTAGTATTTTAAAGTATTCATTTAAGGATACCCGTCTGTGTAAAAAGGCTAAAAATTTCAAAAATTGCCAAAAATAGATTTTTATTTTATCAAATAGTATAAATCTTTTGCTTTATTTTGATATGCTTTTTATAGACTTAGGGCCTTTTTAACTACGTCACGTGGCCGTCTAACTGATTGCCTGTAAGTGGTCGTGTCCATTTAAATCCATACAGTTCCATTATCCTTGCTATGACTTCAAACTTAGTTTTTCCATGTTTTTGTTTTTAGCACTGTTTGCTCTTTAAAATGCTCCACACGATGCAATTTTCAGTACTTATGTATGAAATTTGGTGTACCTGCTTAGAAATAACATTAAAAAGAAATGATGAGATAGTTTTTTCATAACGTGAATAACTGCTGAGTAATTAAATATTAAAATGTACATTTCGAAATTTAAATGAAAAAAGTAATGAATTTAAACTTTAAAATTTATTTTTATCCAAACTAATAACAAGATTAAGAAATTATCTCATCAACTTGCTAATATTCTATTACAGGACATAACTGAAAATTATTAAGTTTTTCAAATCAAAATTGCATCATGGGGAACCATTTATACAAACATTAAAAAATATAATAACATATTAATATGTTAGCAACTAATCTGACTAAATGTATGAAATGTAGCACAGTTACTCCTCACTATACAGAGATTGTTGTGTTAAAATTTCAAATCAATCCAATGAAAACTGTAGATTTTCAAAACTTTACAGATGGGTATCCTTAAAAAGATCTGACCTGTTTGCACTCACATGACTTTCTCTACCCTTGTACTAACTATTCTTACAAACTATTATTCCTTTATCTTCTTCGTGTTGGTCGAGATAAACATTTGCAGAAATTATCTTACTGCTGATTTCCTTATAGGTGCAAGGGGAATATGGGAATACAGTAGGCTTTGAGCGATAGTCAAATCGTTTAACGCTTTGAAATTCCGTTCTCCCTGCACGGCCTAACAGATAACTGAATAATGATCTTCCATTTGAGAAAAGTATAAGTACTGCAAAACTCACTATACGTAGTAGAGAAAGTAAAAATGCACTTATTTTTAATAGTTACATTTCAAATAAATCATATCTCTCTTAACCTAAATTTTGAGCAGAATCGCAGTGAGTAAAACAATATGCAGTTTCAGATGGCAAAACGGCATTCAGCAAGTAGACTCAGTAGAGCGTTCTTGGAGAAACTTGCTTCTACATCACAGTAATGAGGGCCAAGTTGAAATAAGAGAAACCATTAGCAGAAAGTTCTGGTTCGTCGTTATGTGCTTCTTAACCGCTAACAATGTCACCAATTTTACACAATGTTGTATATATGCAGCATTTCTTTCAGATACACAAGGTTTTCTCTGACCTTATGAGAGACTTCGCCCTGTGCTCTAGATAACTGAGTTTGTTCCCTTCATAATAGTTAACGCACCCCTCAGTTTAAAGGCAAGTGATGGACTTTAATTTTACAGAGAAATTTGATTTTATGTAGGCTAAGTTTCTTGATGCGGCGACAAAAAACAACTGTACATTTTTTATTGAACACGAATCACTTTCGTGAAGGTTATTAAAACTTATGTTAGTCTCACTGTAGTTCGTGCAGTAGTAAGCCCCACAACATGTTACATTAGGCTGGAGAGGGGGGAGGGGTCGGAGGGGGGTGAAGATGTGAAATTATGTTCACAAAATATCTGAAGTGTTAAATACTACATTAAGAATACATACACGTTATTCGTATATTTGGCCAAAATATGACCACTAAAATATGGTCAAATATGCATTGATATGTCCAATAAAAACTGATTCATTGAGTTCAGAAATCTTGGAAACATGCTTAAATTGACTTAGAGGTGGAAAAGTGAGTCAGGATAAAAGTATGGCATGTCATAAATATCCGAGCCCTAGTAATAACATTCCTTAAAGTGACGTCAGTGCCATAATTGTTAAATAGTGGTGCAATTTGGATTATGAACAAAAAAATAAAAACTAACTCCAATTAAATGAAATTACATTCCGCGGCGCAGTTACAAAAATGTAGAAAAAAAAACTAAAAGAAAACATAAAGGATATAAAAAGAGAAGATAGGGAATAAATGATTTGAATGATAAACCATCGATCTTACGCAAGAAGGATGGATGAGGAGGGATAGCCAGACATCCTATTGCAATGGTCTCCGGCGGGCAGAAGGAAACGGAGACGACCTAGAACGTCCTGGAAGTCTGGAATATCGCAGATGATGGATGAGCGGGAATTGCCTGAAGGGAGAGGAACGAAAAGCATAGATGAATGGGATAAAAGGGTAACCGCTGAAAAGTGGAAATGCCCTCAAAAGTAAAGAAGCAAAAGAATACAAAACAAACTTGATACGTCATGTACAGAGAAGCATTACCACATTACATTATGAACTGCAAATCTAGAGGAAAAGTACAAAGGAGTAGGTACCTATTAGAGGACAGCAGCATGGGGAAATTAAGATCAGAAATTTATATAGTGCAGTAACGTGTGAAGCTCGCATTTGAAAGGTCGCGGGTTCGATTCCCATCTCCCTTCAACCGCCCACTCTGACTTGGGCTTTTCATAGTTTTCCCTGGTTGGTAGGTGAATGCTGGGGCAGTTTCTCGCCTACCTTGATCTTCTTTCCATCATTTCCCTTTCATTCCATTTCCTTCTAGATTTCGTGGTGTGTGGCAGTGCCGGAGAGATGGTGCGGATACTTATTCAAAGAAAATATATATCCCAATGGATACTAGAGTGCTGTTTGGCTGACAGGTCATTCATAGCCCTAGCTGTGAAGCTGTAGTGGTGGAAAATGTTGCCTGGAACTTGCGGACTTCCGTGCGTCTCTCCGGCATGTAGCCTCCCGTGATGCTTCTCTTAATGCTTTCCTGCTGAGGGTGGTAGTCGCCATAGATCTCCCATAAGTTGCGGTGTGCGAAATATAACCTATATTCATATACAATTACATATGTAACCCCCTGGACAAAAGAAAAAAGATGTTATATCTGAACGCTAAATTAATCAAGTCATACGTGGCACGGCGCCTTGATTGGTCATATGGGTTAATACTCCTAAGATTTAGAACTTGTGACAACTTATTGCTGCCGCTACAAAACTGTATCGCGGATGGTGTAAACAAGGTACTGTGCCGTGTAGGACTTAGACGAATTTCGCTTTCCAGACATGACTTTTTTTTTGTCCTTGGTTGTACATTAAAATCCTAGCTAGTCAACGTAAAATCCAACCAGAGGCTTGTCAGGCGTTGCGGTGTGAAACCACGCTTTAAACCTGCGGTATACATATCATTTGCGCCCACAAAATTTATTTGCACAACAGGAAATAGTATAATAGTAGTCGGGTATCAGCCGTCATTAAGTTTTGTGTCTGCTATAGTACAGTGCTTCTCGTGTCAGAGTTGGCCGTTGGTGAGCTGTGGTAACTCTGTGGTATATCTGACGACCTCGGGTTACTTTTGTTCGCCTCTTATCCCACCCAAAGTTATGGAGAGTCTGGAAGTGCTTTTAATGTTTTTTTTTTTTTGTGTGTGTGTGTGTGTGTGTGTGTGTTGTGCAAGACCACCACATAAGCACCCATTTTTATATGAAAGTCATATGTGCTTAGATTATCTTGCCCGAAAGTTAGAGGCCATTTCTAACAGAATTCCCAGACGTGCATCTTCATTGATAGAGATGCCATTCAGGGCTTATAAATAAATTTAGGAATGCGGGTTCGGTTCCATATAGGAAGCAAAAAGTAAAGCTGTGTGTGCTTACTGAGCAGAAATTAAAGTAGAACAATTAGAACAACAACCCCCTATACATTCTCCAGAATTCATTGCGCAAAAACCCGTAGTTTCGATGAGCGAATTCATACAAGAACATTGTTGTCCATGAGCTGTTATCAGGTGATAACGAGAGTCGAGCAAATTTGTGTAACTGAATTTTGAAGAGTGTTAATGATGGGGCAACTGATCCAAATGTAATAATCCTCATGCCCAGTTACATAGCCATGTTTAGACGCAGAATAGCGGTATTGGAGCTGAGAGAAACGTTATTAGTGGAGGAAATCTCATTACATGACGGCAAAATCGAGGTATGGTGCGTATTTAAAGGTGTACAGAGCAATTGGGCCAATGTTTTGCAGATATGTCACATCATTCTTTGAACTAACTAATACTGAATGTCAGCTGTGTATATTTCCAGCAAGACTGTCACCGTGCATAAAGCTGAAAGTCCAGTCCTTTCATTCAGGAAATTGTTATGACTTGCATGCTCTCCGAATATCACACGTTATTTGTAGTTATGGTGGAACGTCAAAAAGTTCTGCGCGTGAAAGAAAATTTCCCTAAAAGGTGCCCGAGTTGTGTATATGCAAACAGTATTCTTCTCATAAGAATATGGGGGAATGTGTTCGACATGAAAAACTGCGGCTAGAATCTCAACATATAAACAAGGCCGCCTGTTAGAAAACATACGTTCTTATGATACCAGTGCTGGGAAAGTGATGTTGGTCCGCACTAGAGCTGTAAAATGCCATTATACCTTAGCCTATTATAAGCGTAGATTAAGGTACTTTTACCACTAGAATTGGTCAGTATTACTTTGTTCAGAGTCTTTTGAGACAGTGGAAGGGGGACGTAAGGACATCGTGTGGCTGGCGCGTGTATAGGAACCAAAACAATCCAGGCAGAGTTGCAAGATTTGTGCAGTCGTTCGCACGGCAGAGATTGCACAAAATTCTTAAACGTGTACAAATGTGTGGTGGCCGTGGGAAGTAGGCAATGCATCTGCTACTTTTAAAGCTAATTCCTCGCCAATAGGACGTGGAAAACCAGTACATAAGCAGACGGCACATATTCAAAATGTCCACAATTACTTTAAAGGAGGGAGCGGCAAGTGTGACTCGCCGATTGCAAATGGCGTTCCCAGATGCACAGTAATAAGAATCATAAAATTAGAGATTTAGAACGATACAACACCAACAAAGACGAAATTCGATGAAAACAAAACCGTTTATGAATTGTATAACACCGATGGCTTCTTCGTCGTCTTCGGAGGATTAGGAAGAAGAAGAAGAAGAAGAAGAAGAAGAAACAAACTATAAGATACTAAGATTGAGTGCCAATGTACATATCTAAGTCAATGTAAATAATGTTTCGTTGTTCATCTTGTATTTCCTTCTTTCGTTAATTTTGTAGGGCTTGTGTGTAGCACCAACTGTGTTGATAGTTATTATTTACATAATTACGAGAAAGGAATAAAAGTAATGTAGCCCAAGAAAATTTTATCATGCACTCTAGTTTTTGTATATTAAATGTATTTAACGTCCCAGAGTGAGAAAATACTGTTAAAGCAATCACAATAAGTGCATAAATAATCAAATAAATAAAGGATGAACATGTAAATAATGTAACAGAAGTCTGAACGAGACGCAAATGTTGCAACAGTGCATTTTGCCATCGCAGTGTGCCAGCACGCATGACCTGTAGCACGAGCAACCTGCTGCCAATGTCTCAAAAGACTGAACAAAGTATGAAAACTACTCACGTTGCCTTTATATTATGTGTGTTGCATACCTATCGGGCGTTATCCCATATGGATAGCCTTGTTTACATTATGTGATCATGTTTTACTAGATTCCTCTAGAAACCGGAAGCGTCGAGGAGAGGGTGCTTAACCTACGGAACATTAAGGTTTCAAAAGCATTTGGAAGCTCCTCTAACAGTTCAGATCGAAAACACTGATAGTGACCACGGGTAATGTTATTTTGAACCGAAAAGTAGAATTGTTATCTTGATCACAGTGACCAAAGTCATGATCACTGTTCTTTTGTGATCGTTATGTTTGAATTTCTCATTAAATTTCTTAATTCGCTGTATTTTGTATTGTGTTTCTTTCCCTGCCAATGCCACTGGTATTACCGGCAATCCTGACACTTACTACGTCATTTATGTACAGAGAGACCCAAAAACATCCGAACCGCTGCGCGGAGTTTTTCCACTGCCCACACGGAAACACGATAACACGCATCTGCTGTACACAAGGTCACGCGTTTGACTGACTTTTCTCTGCTTTGGAAGTGCAGTATTGAGCTGACGTGTGGTTGAGTTATTACCATTGTGCTTTTTTATTTTGTCATGTACTTAGTCACAAAGTGTATTACGGCTCAGCATTTGTTTTCTGCTGCACAGCGTGTATTTATGATTCATATTTGTTAACTCAGTCAGCTCGCCAAGTGAAAGTGCGATTTGCGGAAAGATTTCCAGGTGTAAAAGTTCCAGGCCGTACAGCAATCCATGAACTTTAAAATCACTTAGGCGTCTTTCACAACAGGCAGGCATTTCTTACGGCTTTGTGCAAAGATCTTCTAAATTCCTGATGTTAAAATCATATAAAATAACTGTGGCACACATTAGGCGCACATTTTGTGAGGGACTCTCAATAGTGTATACAACGACGAAACTGACCCACATTTAACATTTTTCACGGAGGAGGCTTGGTTCTACCTTCATGGATATGTGTGTACACAAAATAGTCGTTATTGGAGCTATGAGAAACCTTACATTGTTCAAGAAATATCCTTTCATGAAAAAATTGGTGTATGGTACGCCATTAGTGGAGGAAAGGTTATAAGCCCAACTTTTTTCTAGTCAACAGTTGACGCCCGTACATGTGAATACAACTTTGCCCCCCCCCCCCTTTATTTTTAGAGAACTAACCAATAGGGAACTTGATTTTGCCTTTTCTTCCACAGGACTCTCAAACAGCTCATAAAGCCATGCTTTCGATGAAAACAATTAAAAGTATGTTTCAGGTCAGAATTATTAGTAGAGATTTGTGGCCCCCTCGCTCCCCCGACCTAACCCCCTGCGATTTCTATCTCTGGGTAACTTACAGCATAAAGTGCACAAGACAAACCTACACAACCTGGAAGAGTTACAACAAAATATCCACCAGGAAATTGCCAGCATTTCTCAACGTAAGCTACGGCGAGTGATGGATAGTTTGCTAAAGAGTTGCCAAAAATGTGTGGACAACGACGGTGGCCAGTTTTAGCATCTCCTGTAATAACATTGGTAGGTAAAGCTTTTTAAAGCACTTTTAAAAATGTACGGTTTCATCCGCTGTTCTATGACAGCGGCAGTGGGCGACGAGCGCCGAGGACATGTACGGCAAAGCACAGCGCAGCCGGTTCGGAGTCTTTTGGATCACCTGTTACTTGATTAAGACTATCGAGCCCTAGTTTTTGTAGAGCGTAACTCTTTCCCAAAGCTACAGTCTCCCCTTTTCCCTCCAGAGAGCAGAGCACCCCTTAGACATTTTCTCGCCAATGTAATTATAACTATAGTTGTAGTAACTAAAGGCCGGAGGCGTGTAGGTTTTTCCGCACATACTGCACATGGACTTTACTGTTATCGCTCGCGCATGTAAGCAACTGCAGGTAGTTATAGCCTGACCATGAAACCGCCTCGCTGCACACAACCTACAAGCATTATATGGACACTAACGAACACTATCACTCCACGTCTGCAGCTCACTGCGAGAAGAAACAAAACAGTCACGTTATACTACACCCTTACTTTGCGTCTGGATACGTTTGCAAGGCAATGCTTCACTAGTTCGCAGAAAACTGTATTACGTTGTTTTTGACTCTTGCTTCTAGTGACAGTTGTTTGTACATTTGATAGCTGTGCTGTACTTTTGACGTCATTCATACTCTGCATCCAGCTAACCTGTATCGCTTACGAGCGCACTTCCCTCCGGCCTTTGGTAATAGCCTAGATCGTTATAAAATTAGGTGTTCCGATTACTTGGGTATGGCTACGGCGCGACTGGTCAGCTGCTACAAAGGAAGCATATTCCTTAAATGTATTATAATTGATGCGTGTGAGTATTGAGAAAGTTATGTTTAATTTTACGAAAAATGCTGATTTCTCTGGACGGATGTTTAGCACTTTGTATGACTGAAAATCTTATTTTCTGCCGTGTTCTCAATTAAGCCAGGAGTGGCAGCTCCTCAGGCAATAATTACAGTAGGTAATTTAAACCTCAAGAAGAAAATTGCAAAACTGTAAACGGTTGAGCTACAAGAACGATGAAGCCAATATATTTTATTTTTTAAATTCTCTCTTAGTATATCTCCCTCTTTATTTTATTTTATTTTTTTCTTAACATGAGAAATCTTCTTTCTCTTCAACTTCCCTAGTTTAGCACCATCGTAGTGTTAAGGGATTGCCTCGGATCCATCTTTTAAGCCCGGTTCTATCTGCTGCCAATCTATTAAGGGACACTGGGAGTGAAATTTTTACTGTGTTTGTATTTATATGAGAATAGGAGGTACACCAAATTTCATTAAAATTGGATAATTCGTTTAGGGTATATAAATTATTTTATGCATTTAATAGGCACATTTTCAGAATAGAGCTCGCGTCTATTCACTTTTCAAAATTCATTTATATTGGCAGAACTGGTACCCTAAAACATGGGTAACAATTGTATGAAGAGATATTTCAAATACGTTTGCTGAATATGCTGTACATATTTTTTTAATATCAAAGAAAATTTAATCTTAAAAATTATTGATTTTTTCATACAAAAAATGTTGTTGGAATTCATGTTAATGATAACATCAATATTGAATCATAGTTTTGTTTAGCTGCTATTTATGAATACTTTTGGAAATTGTCATTGAATTTGAAGCAAAACTCAGGCGCGACCTTCTTTTGGAATGTGCGGAAATGTAGTTTTGAGAAAAACAGGCTTTTATATAGGAGCATCCTGTGTACGTTAAGGGAAGAGCACTATTTGAAAGGGCCGTAATGGCCACATGGAGTGGGGGATATGAAAAATGTTAGCTGATCGAAATGCACCGGTGTTCCAGGAACATTTTAAGGTAAAAAAACAATTTTCGACTTTTTGACAATTTTGACCAAAATTTCACTCCCAGTGTCCCTTAAACAAGTCTTTCCTCTATTTGCCGTTACTCTTTTAATGCCTTCTTCCTATCGGATTCCCAATGGTCTTGCTTCCAAAAACTGACGTACTTCCGGTCTGTGCCCATTCTCTTCACATGTCCATACCAAATAAGTTGTCTGTCTTGGGTGGTACTTGAAGTTCATCACGCAACCTTTCATTCCTTACTCGGTCTTGTCGTGTCTTCTTTACTATTCTTCTTGAACTTTTTATTTACACTGCATTAACCATGCTTAAATCATTTTTGTTACTGTCCAGCTTTCACATCCGTGAATAAGTACTGATTCTGCAACTGCCTTATATACTCTAGTTTTAGCCATCTTATCTACTTCTTTTTTCCCAAAATACATCTACTTAAGCCATAACGGACCATAATAGTTTTCTCCACTCGCTTTCGTATTTCTTCATGTATTTTGCAAGTGTGATGTACCCCTGTTCTCAAGTATTCATAGCCTTCGACTTGTTCTATCTAAATCTGTATATCTTGAGGGGTACGACTTCAGAACCTTTTCTAAGGGAAAACAGGAGAAACCACCGGACAAAAAGGACTTATCAGGGCAACCCCCAATCTAGATTCGAACTTGTGGACCTCAAACTACTAGGCACACGCGTTACTCATTGCACCACATATATGGGCAAAACTAAATTGCTGGCTGATGTATGGATCGTGGCTCTGTAACCTGTGGTACTTGTGATAAGTGTGTGTTTAAAGGTCCTCACGTATGAATGTATACGTTTCACAAATGAATTGCTTTGTTATCAATTCACCGCATTGTATGGTAATGTAAATTGTAAAGTAACTTTCAGAATGAGGTCACGCTGTTGTAATTATGGCTCCTATAAGAGTATTCAGAGCCTATCACCTACCTTCTTTTAATACACTCCATAGCGCAAAGGCGTACATAAGAATGTATTTGTGCTTTTCATCTTATTACACAAAATTGCTCATTAAAATGTACATTTCATTTTTAAAGGTCATTGCTATTGTTGAGTCAAACTGTAATATATAATTTTCCCCGAACAGAACAAAACAAAAGATGGAGTAACGACTGTCATTTGTTATACTCTGGGATTTGTTTTGTGAGCCACATGGTAAGACAAGAGTTCATCTCAACAATTAAACGAAATTCGTGAACCATTAATCTCGTAAATAGTGTAAGATATTAGGCTGAAATTTTTATAGGATGGAGATGCATGCCTTCCAAGTTGATTGGTCTAACTTTACCAGAAATTGTTTTCAAGATATAACCAACCATGTTATTAACATCCAAGTAGACCCAAAAAGCAATTAGACGTTGCTTCTGATAATCTGAAATTTAGTTTAGCTATCATCAATAGTTTCTGAGAAAATGTAATTTACAGAAAAACTAGCATGACAAAAAATGGCAAAAACAAACTTGCATATATTTGCAATGAGGCTTGAGCAGACAGAAGCTGCTATACTGAAGGGATACTGGGACTGAAATGTAATTTTCTGTATTTTATAGGCACGAAATCAATACACTGTACACTTAAGTGTGTTTGTGTTATAAGCTAATAAAATAATTCCCTTTCTGCTCATAAAACCTAACTTTTGTTGACTTGCTTTAATATAAGATTAACTCGTCTAGGATTCTTGAAAAGTAAGAAAGAAAGAAAAAAAAGAAAAAAAAAAAAAAGAAAAAAAAAACAATTAGGTGTAACGTTGACTCTACAACCAAAAACAGAAGCTGTTTCATTTAATGCTGAAACGTCTAATGAGTAAAGGCCGGCGGGATGTGCGCTCGCATGCGATACAGGCTAGCTGGACGCAGAGTATGAATGACGTCAGAAGTACAGCACGGTCATCAGATGTTCAAACGACTGCCACTAGAAGCAAGAGTCGAAAACAACGTAACTTAGTACTCTGCGAACTAGTGAAGTATTGCCAAGTATTGCTTCTCCACTCCAAAGTATGTATGGATTATATTTCTTGTAAAGTGATGCAGAATTCACAGTATACAACAGGGCAGGTCCAGTATTATTTTTAAAACGTTTAAAATGTACTTATAATGTAAGTATTCTCCCTCAAATGATAATATATACATGCATATAAAAGTGAAGAGGGAAGCCTACTTAATAAGACTGCATAAAAACTAAATATGTCATTTATTGTGCAAATTTCGCTCGCACGAAACGATTGAAATCGTGCTGAAGGTGTCCTATCTCATCAACAGTTCCTTCTGTGTGATAATATTTTCCGGATAATATCCTTAACCTTCTATCCACTCAATCTGGACGGTTATTCGTGTCCTATAAAGCACCATAACGAGCTCTTATGACGACAGCGGACACATTTGACGCCTGCAACGTTGTCTGGTAGCTGGCGCCGGAGAAGCGTTTAATTAGACTGCTTCTCGTATTTACTTAATTGTCGATGAATAGCGATACTGACCTTTAACCTGCGAAATTGCTTTTTATGGTCTAAACATAGATAGAACCGACAATCAACAATTGGTTTAATAATTCTTGTCGTATGCAGCGGGTGTGCAATATCAATATACGATGGAAAAGTATGCACAACAAATCTGATGTGTTGCGCTCACATGACTTTCTCTACTCTTATACTAACCATTCTTACAATCTCTTATTCCTATATCTTCTTCCTGTTAGTTGAGATAAACATTGTACAAATTATCTTATTTCTAGGTGCAAGGAGAATATTAGAATGCAATAGGCTTTGAGCGATAGTCAAATCTTTTAAAGCTTTGAGAACCCGCTCTTTTTGGACTCTTGGGGCCCTAATGACCAAGTTGTCGACTCACTCACTCACTCACTTACTTTTTGGACTCTTAACATAAAAAATGAACGATGTTCCATTTCACGGAGGTTTTAAGTTTCTCGAAACTTACACAAATAACAAGGAATATCTCCAAAATGGTTCACTATGTTAAAAAAAAAAAAAAACAGACACAAATTGTGTGTTTTAGTGAGATCTACAGTTTTATATAGTAAGATTTAGTCTATCACTTACGGTTTATGCGTTATTCAAAAGTGATCCAGAGTAAACAGGATTACATAAGCAATAGCCAGATAATTCAAAATAATATACATTTCATTTGTCATTCAGATATCTGAAACAAATGGCATTTTAATCAAAATCATTAGAGCCATTTTCAAAAAAAAAAAAAAAATTCCATCTAAAGGGTGGTTTAGGGTGGGGTTTTTTCTCCAAATTTTCGTGTCGCATCTTTGAAACACATTAAACTTAAATACCAATTGTGGTTTTAACCGACTTTTCGTTTTTTAGTTATGCTGTCCACAGACTGACGCACGCACACACACACACACACACACACGCGCGCGCGCGCGCGCTCGGACCTTTTTCTTAATTTTTTTTTATACAGGGGATCTCAAAACATTTATTTCCGTTGAAATCTCGACATCGAATTTTTGGGTGGAATACACTTCCTCTACTTACCAGTAGAGAATGTAAAAATATGATGTGTTATATTTACACTATCGTTTGTTAGTGGGAATACAAACTGTTCTTACAGAAGTTTATTACTTTCTGTACTACGTATACAATAGAGGAAGTATTGTATTCCACCCAAAAATTCAATGCCGAGATTTCATTGGAAATATATGTTTCGAGGCCCCCTGAGTCCGAAAAAAAGCATTTTTAGAAAAAGGTGCGTGTGTCTGTCTTTCTGTCAATGTGTGGACAGCATAACTCAAAACGAAAAGTCGGATAAAAACCAAAGTTGGTATTTAAGTTTAATGTCTTCCAAGGATGCGACACGAAGATTTTGAAGAAAATTGCTCCACCCTAAACTACCCTTTACATGGAAAACTTTTTCTAAAATTTTGATTTTTTTTTTTTTTTTTTTTTTTTTTTTTTTTTTTTTTTAAATAGCTCTAACGATTTTGATTAAAATGCCATATGTTTGAGATACTTTTATGACAAATGAAATGTATATCTGTAATTGTCTGACTATAGCCCTCGTGGTCCTATTACTCTGGATGACTTTCGTATAACTGGTAAACCGTAAGAGATAGACCCAGATGGACTCGTTATATGTGTAACTTCTGTCAAATGGAACATCGCTATTCATTTTTTATATGTTAACCGTGCAAAGCGAACGGAATTTGAAAGCTTTAAAATATTTGACTATCGCTCAAAGCCTACTGTATTTCCACATTCCCGTGGCACGTGGAAGTGTGCAAATGTTTATCTCAACTAACGCGAAGAAGATAGAAGAACAACAGTTTGTAAGAATGGTTAGTACAACAGTAGAGAAAGTCATGTGAGTGCAACACATATTACCTTTTTCTATGTGCTTCATTTTAATCGAGATAAACCATTAAAAAATAGATGCATTTCACAGGATACAAAGGGAACAGCGATAGTCAACTGTTTAAGAACTGAACACTATGTGATCGATAAGTGCCATCGTTATGCTTTTCTATAGGTAATACCGATCCCGAGTTAATACTATTTTCTAAAATAGTACGCAAGGATGTGTAGCCTTAAACAATACATAAGCTACACGGCTTATTGCTCTGTACATTAGTACGTCCATCAAAGTATGCAAGTTAATAGGTTTATGTTTGTGTAACTGTGCATACTGTTGCAAAACGGCAATTCGACAAATCCCTCTCCTGACACCAGTGAAACAAAGAGACAAAATCCAGTCTATTTACCTTTCTCTCACTTTATTTTCTTCTTAAACTTTTACACAACAACACAGTTCTCTTCTACTGACGTTTACACAGCTTACCGTCTTTCGTAATACTACAACTCGCAGAAGTTTTCTTCTCCTAACCTTGATTCACTCCTTTCTGCCTTTCTTCCCTTTCTCCATCTCTCAAGCAGCTGACTTTGGCGATACAATCACTCAACACACATTTAATGCTTCGCTATCTCCTTTATACACGCAGCTAACACACACACACACACACACACACACACACACACACACACACACACACACACACACACGTGCGCGCGCTGAAACTAAAAACTGACTGACTCCCTGGCGAGTCATGTCTGTGGCTCCTCTGCTCGTTGCCTCGCCTCCTTATACAGTGAAGATGACGTAATATGGACCTTTCTCGAACTTCTACAAATACGCCGGCTGCCGTACACTGCTCGAATACTCTGAAAAACACTTTGCGTTGCCGCTCTCATTGTAGGCTCGTATTTGCTCGCGTGACTCATGCGGGGCGACTTAACCTTGAGCGCCTTTGCTATGCGCCGTTCCTGGTATATGATGTGAGGTAGCTTGGCCCGACCGTCTTTTGTTGTGTGCCGCGGGCGGCGTCACAATGTATTTCGCTGCACATTTAACACACACGTAGATACTTTTATACCTGATAAATTTTGTGTTTATATCTTTAGATTGTGGTTCTAACTTTTCAAGTGCTCAATCAAATCAATCAACTAGTTACTCATCAGGCCAGGCAGGGTTTCCAATTTAGTGATTTCCCCGACGGATCTAGAAGTTTAGCCATGTAGTCTTGTGGAAAAAAACGTATTTTCCCGGAATTCTAACAACTGTTTAAGTAACTGGCGTTAATAACAAAACTGGGCATGTTTTCATCGCAGTCGCCTAAGTAGAGCCACGGAAAAAATGATTGAGCGTATTAGGACAGCAAAAAGTTAAGTTCCACGTCGTGTTGCAGTGCGGTTTACACAAGACAATATTTCCAACATGCAGCTGAGTTTATTGATAGTCACTGTTCCATATGCTATCGTCTGTTGGACACACAAATTGGATTAATATTCGCACTGCCACTAACCACGCGGCCGCAATGTTTTGGACAGACTGGCCATAACGAAGGTGCCCAGGGTGTTAAAACTACAAACGCTTTTTGAACCTCCTGTATAAATAGGCCTATAATTCTGATTAACTAACACCGTTATGAAATTGCGACTAGATATAGGATTCACAACAATCCGTTGGGGTGTTCCCGTAGCTCACATTGTGAGCTGTTGTAGGGTTTCCGTGTTCGATTCCCGGCTGGAGAGGTGGGGAATTTTTCTATAGCCAAGATTATGCCTCTCCCCCCGTGGCGCCTGGAAGCTGAATGAGAGTGCGAATGTATGTGTGATCCAATGTATGAAACGCAAAGAAGTCCACTGAGTTAACACCATTACCGATACGGCAACATGCACCAAAGGTATATGGACACTGGTATGACCATTGTAGTGCGAGGTGGAATATATTACCTCGCAAAGCCATGAAGCGTATTGGAAAGAATATGTGCGAGGTTATCGCACAAACATGGCTAGACGTTGTGTGTACACTCTGTTCAGAGGCAGTCATACCTCCAGGACAGCGACGTCTCATATATCGGCTGGCGCGAGAGATCATCTATTTGTGTTGTATCACTGAGTATACTCGAAGTTACTGATATTTCGTTCTTCTAATAAACAAGATAAGAAGCGATCGTAGCGCTCGACCACCAAGGTCAATACGCCTCAACGCTTTGCCAGGTACAAATAAATGGAATAGTAACAAAAGAAATTCTGAAGGAAATTATAGAAGTAACCTGAAAAATGTAACTTGAGAGCAAATATTCCTAAACATAAACAATATGAAAGATTATGGTCACCACTATTATTCGATTAAGCGTAAGAAGTAATCCTTTTGAACTAAAAGGATGTGTCGTTAATGTTGGAAGAACTAGAAGAATCCAGTGGTGTTAAACACTGAAACGATCCTTCTGTGGGCAAACAGGTAATAGAGTTGGTGACATTTTCACTGGCAAATGTAATTCCACAAGCGAATGCTTTGCTCACCTGGGAATCCCGCAACATTCCTTTGTTACATTATTAACCTCTGAGGTCGGTGGGGCCTCTCAGACAAATCTACTACTGACGTCCATACCATACCTAATTGGTCTCCAACACTGGCGCCATCTTCGGAAACAAAAGAAACGTGATCTGCGCACACTAGGATAGAAACAGTTTAAACTCATCTACAAATGGTTTATTTGACTATCACCTGTAAACATCTGCAGCATTGTCCTAGGACTATGTATTATATATAGGGTTGCCAGGTTTTCAACCTAAAAATACAGAAGATTTCAAAAATGTTTCCTTAATACCTGAACATATTGTCGATATGTCGATTTTTCTCTGTGTTGATTTTAGAAGATGTATGCTTATTGCGCAGAACTAGGTTTTACATATTTATTCATTACATTTAAACCAATGAGTATATTTACAAAATGCTGATTTAGTAGTACTTATTTCGCTCTTTTAAAAAGAGTGTGCGTAATGTTTATTGCCCGTCACAGCTCCTGGCCAAGAATAAGTATCTTACCAAACAGAAAGATAAACACACATGTACATAGGTTTCTTCTTGGGTGGAGTTTTATATAGTTCATTGCAGCCATCGCCTTCCATGATTTTGCTTGCTTTATAGAACCACAAACAAACAAAACACGTGTTCCTCTCTTCAGCTCAAAGACAAGTGAACGAGACGCGTCTCACGTCATGCATCACATGACCACAGGTACGCTTAAGGATTGGTTACACTCTACCTGCCAATAAGAAAAGAATGCTCGCTGCTACCACCAGCTAATTAAAATACTGCTGCCAACATTGGGAAAAAGGAACTACCACTCCGATATATCGCATATTCCAAATATCCTTCTAATACTCAGAATTCATGCCAGTGTATGAAATAAGGGAGAAATAGCCCAAAATACAGGAGCCGGGAGACTATTAACCTGAGAAATACCTGAGCCCTGGCAACCCTAATTATATAGAGAGCATTAAAATATGGAGTGCATGTGGACTGATTTAACTTCACAAGAATAAATAAGTTACAAGTAAATAATTCGTGTTTGTTAGTTAACATGTCCTATAAGGTAACTTTTTAAAATAATGAAGAATAGCACTTATAATCAACTACAGCTTCTCGGTAGATCAGCCATATTAACATTAAGGAGCCCTGGAACCGAAAAGTGGTCCAAAAATTATCAAATTGACGACTTTTAGGTTTATGCATATAAATGTTTCCCAAACATATGCGTTACATTTAAATGCCTTTTTTTGCTTAAATTTTCGGCGGTATTTGAACAAAGTATGGACCAAAAAGGGCTCAAAAGCAAAACAGTTCAGCAGAAAGGAGTGGTTAAACAGCATCCCGCCGAAGAGGAAACTACCAGATAAAACAGGGAAGGTTTGACCAACAATTAATCTTGACTCATGACCTTGATGCATGTGTGTAGAAAAAAATGTTTTTTCTGTAACAATGTTCATTTCCGTGCTGAAGTCTATGTGCATGTACAATGCCATACTGAGCTCTATAGCCATCTCCAGTTCCATGAGCAATTCTGAGCTCCAAAGCCATCTTCAGTTCCATGCCGAGGTCCATGGGCAATACTGAGCTCCAAAGGCATCTTCAGTTCCATGCCGAGGTCCATGGGCAATACTGAGCTCCAAAGGCACCTTCAGTTCCATGTCGAGGTCCATGAGCAATACTGAGGTCCAAAGGCATCTTCAGTTCCATGCCGAGGTCCATGGGCAATACTGAGCTCCAAAGGCATCTTCAGTTCCATGCCGAGGTCCATGAGCAATACTGAGCTCCAAAGGCATCTTCAGTTCCATGCCGAAGTCCATGGGCAATACTGAGCTCCAAAGGCATCTTCAGTTCCATGCCGAGGTCCATGGACAATACTGAGCTCCAAAGGCATCTTCAGTTCCATGCCGAGGTCCATGGGCAATACTGAGCTCCAAAGGCATCTTCAGTTCCATGCCGAGGTCCATGGGCAATACTGAGCTCCAAAGGCATCTTCAGTTCTATGCCGAGGTCCATGAGCAATACTGAGCTCCAAAGACATCTTCAGTTCCATGCCGAGGTCCATGGACATCTTAAACCCCATACTGAGCTCTGCAGCCGTCTCTAGTTCTTTGTAAAGGCCTATGCGTGTCTTCAGCCCCATACTGATAATTGCAGTAATCTGCAGATCCAAGCTAAGGACAGTATGACTCTTCAATTTCATACTGAAGTTTATAGCTATCTGTAGTGCCTTGTTACGGTCTATATGCATCTTGAATCCCAGACTAAGCTCTATAGGCATGATCATTTCCATGCTGAAGTCCATAACTATCTTCGATTCCATATAAACTCTAGGGCTACATTCATTTCCGTAGAAAGTAGGCTTCTATAAAGGATTCAGGGCTTAAAGAGAAGAATGTTCTACTTATTACTAAGGTAGTTGAAGTATCAAATGCAGGGTAAGAGAAAAACGGGGGCGCCCTTGAGCCGCAGTACTCTGGTAACCCTTTTAACAGTGCTACATGTGTAAATTATTAATATCCGGCTTACTTCTTGGGGCTTTGGTCTCCCCTTCAACCATACTCAGTGCTATGTTTATGGAGCTTTTTTGCTTTGATAACATTAAACACAATTTTTATTTTTGAATACCTTCACTTGCGTTGGTATTTTATTTGTATCATAAAATCAATTCAGCTGAGATTTAAAGTCATGTGCAAATCTGCTATGTTCCTTAATTTTAAAATATGTTTTGCCCGTGATCAAAGTAAGAAACAGCTAGCAGCATGTCCTGGAAAATTCTTAATACATCTTCCAATAACAAAAACATTATTTTGCGTTTTATTTGCTCACGCTCATGATAAATGACATTGTAAAGGGAACTTATCGAACCATCTTTGTAGGGTTTTGTGATACGTAACTGTAGAGGGGGTCGGATTGAGATCTCGAGCGCATTGCCCACTGTAACACCTCCTCGCGTCCATTTTATAATTAGTCTGACATAGCAACTAAGGTTTACACAGCAGTAAAGCAGAACCAGCTCCTATTAAGTGATTTGCTCCTCGTGGGGAAGATATTCTGCTCTCTTTGGCTAAAGTTAGATATGAATCTATTCCTTGTGGATGGAAATGGGGTGTCAACAAACTCTACTCGAACCAATGAAGGATGCGGGCTCGGGCCAAGCTTAATGTAAAAAGATGCTGTCTGGTTCGTGCGTGAAAGTAGAGACGAAGAAATGTATTTATCAAATTCAAAATAGTGAAATTGGTTCCATGTTAAAGGACAACAAGCACAACAAATATGAATTAGGTCCGTGATGTTGACATGTCCGAAATAGTAAAATTATCGTTTATATCTATAACACTATTAATAATAAATATATGGTCCCTTCGGCTAATTGCGAATAACGTTACACCAGCACGGCAGCTGCAAACTTTGGCTTCCTCCGTGCATCCATGCCCAGCACATCCTGGTCAGAGTGCAGTAATAGGAGCGGCATTTGGTCAGTGAGGCGGTATGCCGTCAACATACCGCCTACTACATGCAGATTCCAGGACCTCAGCCGCCACTGTTTCAATTATTGGTCTCAAGGATCCGAGTGCATCTGTGATGAAGGTCTGTGGTTATTGTAGTCATAATTTGCATATCAGACTTCGCCACTAAACAGCGTGCCAAGAAAATTCCCCCACGTGTCCAAACGAACTCTCTCCTCTCGGTTGTTCTCTTCCACTACAGCTATAGCTTTCGTTTGTGACAGTTTGTAGTTTTGTTCTAATCAAGCGTGCTAGGGTTTGCATAAAAGAAGCAAGGCTTTGGTAAGCCATAGACTTTGCAGTGCACATTCACAAGTGAATTCTTTACCACAGGCGCACCATGTAAGCACACACCAGGGAATAAACTGGGGTGTACCGTCCAACCAGGGCCATTATTTTGTGGAGAAGAATCACTCCGTTCGCTTTAACCCTATTAAGGAGAGATTAAAAGAAATATTTAAGATATCATACCTACTAGAAAGTTTACAGAATGCATGTCTTGTATCAGGTATGGCGAGTCGCGTGTCGCATACGGGAGGGAGGGCCGTGCAGGAGCCGTGGTTTACAAAATTATCCACGATTCTTTGTAAATTCTACACACTCACGTATACATTTCACTAAATTAAATAAATCAATCAATTAATTCTAACATGGCTAGCTGTTCTATTTCCAAATATAATAATTTTGTGCATTATTATACTTTGTCAAATGTCCTTACGTTTTAAATTTTTAACATTTCTTATTTATGTCTAAAACTATATTTTACTATAGATAATAGGCTGTGTCTTTATGACAGACTTAAAATAGAACAGCTATCCAACTACTGGATTTTCTCTCTTAACACATCCTACATTGCAACACCTTTTATATGCTACAAAATATGAAAGAGCCCATTCTTCTCAAAATGTCCGACCAACTCTGGTAGAATGCATCACGTAATTGTATACAGTAGTGTTCCACCACTGGGTTCGAAGACTGCTTGCGTATTGTAAACAACAAAGGGAAAGGTGGTCAACAATGCCTATAGCATATATACAGTTACAAAATAAGTATTTTTATTCAGGAATATAGGAGTATCTTCTTAATTGTAGGTACCATCCTTCATTAAACCTTAATTAAACCTTAATCAATCCTGTTATTAATACGAAAGTAGGCACAAAACAGCACTTAGAGATTTCTTTTGTCATCCTAAACTGTAATATACTAGCTATCTTCAATAGTTCCTGAGAAAGCAGTCATTTATATCGGAAAATATGATTAATAAAAAAAGCTGTACAAAGCGAAGTGGAGAAAAGAAACTGGCATATATTTATAAAGTAAGAAACTACATTACATGATCATTAAGAAGTTACCACACTTAACAGTAGGTACTACCAGTTTATTGAGCGAAACCTCCCCTGAAAACGGGGTAAAATTTAGACTCTACTTCAGAGTGCATATGTCGGAGTTATGACTGGTTCTGGTAAGTGCTGTAGAATTCAGTCAAAATGGCCGATGTGGTTCCATGTTGTATTTTACCTACAATCATAAAATACATATCAAACTAAAAAAGGAAATTCCAGTTAATAAGACTGCACGAAACAATTTCGCCTTAATTAGTCTCTGTATATAAATGATAAACTGAACCGAACTCGACTGTCATGTCATAGGAAAATGTTAGTGAAAATGTACACAAGCCACTCACGCCTTTGCTAGAGTTTCCATGTTAACAGTGCTTGGCATTTTGTACTTCCAACGCAATGTTTTCATACAAGGATGTCAAATGTCAATTTACGTACACTCCGCGACAAGCAAAGCATGTCCACAGTGCGAGGTAAAAAGTCGTGCTGAGAGCAACATATGTGGATAATGTGATATAGGGAAACTGTTGGTCAATACAGGACTTTGGACATCCCATATGAGGTCAAAAAGGGATAAAGTTGCAGACCCACAAACACGGCAGTATGTACTGAGCAGGCAACTTGGCAGCCCTTACACATACACTACATAGATCTTTACAGGACAGCTGCACTTTAACTCTAGTTAATTTCAGTAAATGCTGTGATAGAACTGTGGCCTAAATGCTGCTATTAGGTCAAGTTCGTAAGTTAGAAATAGCAGCAGAAATTATGACGTGAAAATGTTTGCCAGGACGACTTGCAACATTGGTAGATTGCAACAGGCAAAGACCGAATAATAGGGTCACTTCACTCGCATTCCTGTTACCAAATGCTAGACTCAGCAACAAGTTGACTGTATTCCAAATATTCAACTCCTTCTTTCAGAAACTGGCTTTAAAAAGTACAAGATTTATTAATGGCTTGAAGGGAGAACATTTGACTTTCATAAAGTCAAAAAATCTGGTGGGTTGCATTCACATGAACACTAGTAGTTTTATTGATTTTACAAATAGGTTAAATGGATGTTTTAATGTGTGGTTTACAAACAAGGCTGCAGTAAATATCACTTTAGTTGCAGACTTTATAAAATTGATTTTTAGCACACTAGTTATAGGACAGACACTACAAACTTATTGAAAATAACTATTGATGTTCATACAAGGGCTGGGAAATGTGTTCATACAATTGTGACCCCTTTTGAGAAGGGGAAACATTCAGTTAATGTCATTAGCACCATTTGTCCGATCATGATCCTGTGTTACTGTCAGTTAATGACACTAAACAGAAAGCAAGCTCTTTAAATTCTGACAATGTATATACCATGATGAGATCATTACAAATTAGTTGATGCCATAAACAAAGCTTTCCCACATACACATAGACACAGGCACGCAGCCACACACAGACACACATACAGGCAGACACACATAGACACAGGCACGCAGCCACAGACATACACAGTTACGCAGTCACTCACAGACACAGATACAGACACACACATATAACATCCATTAGGGTTAAGATGGTAAAATCCCATTCACAATAATGGTAGAGAAATTAACTCCAAATTATGGGAATAAATTCCACGTTTTAGCATACTTTTTCCATCAGTAATGGAACCCTGCATTCAAGGTTAAATATGATATACTAGTGAAAATACGTAAACATCTGCTTAATTTAACCCCCCCCCCCCAAATATATATATATTGCTCACTTTTATTTGTAAACTTCAAGAGCAAAAGCAAAGTAACCTGGTATCTGGCATCATCAATTTTGAATACTATGCCTGACACAAAATTTAATGGCGAGTGGCAGGAGGAGCTGGTCAACACAACACAGCATTGAATTTGAGGCTTGCCACGCCTTGCAGTATTGTATAGTTAAACACGCTATGGAATCATGCTGCAAAGTCACTGGTATAAAAATAATTTGCAGAACAGGAAAGAGAATAGTATTTGTCAGCTGTCAACCACCATTCAATTGTGTGTCTGCCATAATTCACATTCAGATACGATTGCACCGAATTTGAGTGCCCAGGAGTTTAATGACTATATAAATACATTTGATGAAATATTAAACAGGATATTCTATACCGATGTAAAGGCAAGTTAGTTATTAAATGGCACTGCGAATCCTATTGGCACATTCAAATTTGAGCATGTTAGTGTCGATGTTTATGCAACACGGGAATTAAATATAATACATGCATGGACATCAATGGCATAAGTGCTAATATTGCTAAAGTTGCATCTGTATTCATTCGTGAACCTTTAGTGGCATTTTAGATGTATATCGTAATAGTTTCTCAAATAAAATTATAAAATAGTGTGAAGCAAATAGTTTGGATATTAATAACGACAAAACAGTAGATTTAAGTTTCGATTCTAGCCCAGATAAATCCGTTAAGTTTCTGGCATTCATCTTTAAAATAATGTACTTCTACTTCACATAAAATCAGTTATAAAGCGTTATTTGCTTTAAGAACTTTAAAGCGGTATCTCCTGTTGGAATACTTGTTAAATGTTTACTATGCACAGGTACATAGTCATCTTGCGTATTGCACTCCATTATGGGGCAACCTTTCTTTAGTAAATAAATTACAAAATCTGCACAAAAGGGCTATTGGAATCATGTGTTGAGTTCCACACTATAAACCATTGTTTGTAAAATTGAATGTTTTAACTTTGACGCCAGTGTTTACTTTGAACTGTTTACTCCATGTGAAGAGAAATGTTAACAATTATTCATTATGCTCTAGTGTTCGTGGCTACTTCATTCGAAACTGCTTTAACATTAACCCTCAAATGTTTGTGGCTATTCTGGTACGTAAATTGTGTTGTGGGGTCGAAAATGGAAACGTCAAAAGTGCAAAATAATTGGATTTTAGTTTCAGATTTTTAGGCCCTCAAATTGTGAAGAGAATGTGTCGTACAATTGCTTCAAAAGTTTGTTTGTATTTTTCCAGGAAAATAACATTTATCGCGAACACGGAACGTAAGCAAGGGAAAGTGTACAAGTCTGCAACTACCAGTCTTACAAATTAAGTACTTAACTTTATCATCTTCATCTCGAGAACAAAAATGTTCGTCCTCGCATTGAACTGTATGTTCTACTATATATACTCCGCGCCATCCGCCTCTGATAAGCAGCTCTGGCTCTCCTTGTCTTGGTCAGTAGAGGGGGGTAGGGGGGGGGATAACATGCGTAGGGGAAGCGAGCGTGCGCTCGCTTGTTCAGTACCCCTGATGTAACATGTGTCATTTTAATGTATTGTTTTAAGCTGCTATATCTTTGTCTTGACAAAGACTATCTATCTGACTGTCTGCCCATCATACACCTGCCTGCCTGCCTATCTGAGTACTGTATTCTTATTTTTAAAAAGCATGCTGCATCTGTTAAAATGGCAGAAAACTGACGGGAAAGGATTAACAACTTTGGAACGCTGAATTTTTTTTTTTTTTTTTTTTTTTTTTTTTTTTTTTTTGCGATGCAACCTGATATAAATATTTGAAAGCAAAGGACAATGGACCAGAGAAATCTGATCCATAACTTCTAAGTGTCTTCGTGGTGGAGCAAAATCTAACGAGCCTCCGTATCTTTAACCCTCCAGTGGTCG
This sequence comes from Tenodera sinensis, assembly GCA_030765045.1. Taxonomy (NCBI): domain Eukaryota; kingdom Metazoa; phylum Arthropoda; class Insecta; order Mantodea; family Mantidae; genus Tenodera; species Tenodera sinensis. Next base: position 33,597,948 of record CM060964.1, read on the forward strand.
CTTAGGGCCTGGGAGGCCCCTACGTTTATTTAAACGTTCCAGTTTTCGAACGAACGTACCTATGCAATCGCCTGATTATGACATCTAATAATACACCTTACTCGACTGTTTGATGGAGCGACAACCTCATCTGTTTATTTCTTTAGCTCCAAGAATGACTAATCGGCAGTGACGTGTCGCAGAGGTCAACCAAGCTCTGCAAGCCTACTCTCATTACATATTGCTGAAATATTTTATTTTTTCTCGTTAGTTGTGCATTATATCTTTGTGATTGCAAGTTGATGTTACTACTTCTCACAAACAGGAGTAAAAGGTATGTTTTACAAAATTCCAAGGATTTGGAAGAAGTGCATCTACCTTGTGATGAATATGATGTCCTATCCCTGTAAGACAGTTTGTATGGATCAGATAATTCCAGTTCGGCAGATAAACTGAAAATGAGATCTTAAGATTCATAAACTGATCATGAAGAAGAGGATGAAAGCAACCTATGTCTTAATAACAAGTATTTTGCAGGAAACGTCATATGGTTGTCAAAACTATTATTATTATCATTATCACTATCACTATCGCTATCACTATCGCTATCGCTATCGCTACCGCTACCGCTATCGCTACCGCTATCGCTATCGCTACCGCTACCGCTACCGCTACCGCTATCGCTATCGCTACCGCTACCGCTATCGCTACCGCTACCGCTACCGCTACCGCTATCGCTACCGCTACCGCTACCGCTACCGCTATCGCTACCGCTACCGCTACCGCTACCGCTATCGCTATCGCTATCGCTATCACTATCACTATCATTATCATTATCATTATCATTATCATTATCATTATCATTATCATTATTATTATTATTATTATTATTATTATTATTATTATTATTATTATTATTATTATTATTATTATTATTATTATTATTATTATTATTATTATTATTATTATTATTATTATTATTGTGGTTGTTGTTACTAATGTTGTTGGCAGTACACTTCCAATTACAAGTTGTGTACCTAAACATTACTATTAATTATCTTTCCATGTAGTGCAGTACAAACTATAATGTATAGTGTACTCATACTGCGTTTTCTTTATTTTGGAACTCTCTATTAAGATAATGCTAATAAAAACCACGTATATTTAAGCTAAATGAAGGTAAACATCGCAACGAAGGAAGAATACAATTAAAAGAAAATAAATGCAAGTATATAAGCACAAAAATATAACGAGGGTCCACTAGGCCCCGCGCGCTTAACGGGGGGTTAATTTGGACCCATCTTCCAAAAAGTGTATTAATTACGATGAGCATACTACATGGGATTTATGTGGCAGCAGAGGATACAATTCTAGGTAAGTGGCAAGTAATGAAGCTTCTGGGAACGAAAATTGGCTTTAATTGCATCTCTGCGATTAAAACTTTGATACAATAAAGCAGAGGATATGTTAGAGGAACTAGGTTAGCCTATGAACCCACACAGCAAGATAAAGTTGGAGAACCTCTACCAGCAGGAGCGGTAACAAGATGATCCAGCTTATGGTCCAGGAGTGCAGTAAGCTGTGATTAACAGTGTTTTTCGCCTTGAAGATAGTTATAGGTGAAATTTCTAAAACCCACAGTTTCGGTTAGATTTATTTGAAATTTTAATACAGCAATCAGGGATTATGTATAATATTTACACCAAATTTCACGCCTATTTTTGAATTAGCTCCTAGATATAAAAGTACTTTATTTTATTTTACTCTTTTGAAGATTGCTCCAACCAGTGGCCTTATTTCTACTAAACATACTGTTTAGGTAATAGTATATCAATTGGGATTGTCGTACTGCTTTTTCAGCAAATAACTGCTGAATATGAAACTACAATCTTCAGCTTAAATTTTTATACTGCAACAATTTGACAATTCGACGAATCCCACACCTGACACCAGTGTGAACGAAACGAAAAAATCCAGTCCAATTACTTCTTTCTCACCTTATTTTCTTCTATCTGAACACACAACCATACTGACGTTAACACGGCTTTCACTCGTTCGCGATATTACAACTCACAACTGTTTTCTTCTGGTCTTCTTCACTTTCTCTGTGTCTCAAAAAGGTTGACTCTGACGATAATCACTCGACACTCATTAACTGCTTCGCTATGTTCCTCTCGACGCGACGGGTCACACGCGGCTGACACGCAGATAAACAAAAACTGTCTTCAACGACTCATGTTTGTAACTAACTACTAACTCTTCTCGTCGCCTCGCCTCCTTACATTGCGACGATGACGTAACATGGACCTTTCTCGAACTCCTACGAATACGCCGGTCGCCGTACAGTTCTCGACTAATCTCGAAAACGCCTTGTTTGTTCTGCCGCTCTAATTGTTGTCACACGCTCACAACAGTCGCACGGGGCAGCCTGTCCCTGAGAACCTTTGTTGCACGCACCGCCAGTGCTGTGAGGCAGCCTGGCCCCGAGCCTTTGCTATCGCCTCTGCTGTCGGCCGGCGTCACAATAAAATGAGTATTGATTTTTATCAACACAAATAACCTTGTTGGCAAAAGGTCATCTCATCATTTCCTTATGCCGTTATTTATAGGGAGTTATACCAGATTTCATTATTGTATACCGAAAAGTACTACTTGTGAAACAAATTGAAAATGGGGCCAACAAAGGGAGAGAGAGAAGAGGGGGGGGGGGTGAGAGCGTGTATGTCTAAAAATGTAAATGCTAAAATACCACTGTTCCAGGCTATAAGCGTTTAAAGAGAATTTAATACAGACCCTCTTTCCTGCTATTCTGTACCTCTGCAGGTAATTTAGTATTTGAAGATCCCTGAGGCTATCTCTTGAATGGTTTGTTCGCTTTAAGTGACAGTGACAGTGACAGTGAGGTTGGAGTGAAGTGACAGTTAAAACTGGAGGAAGGTACAATATTGCACATTCTGACTAAAGGTGGCTTGCACTGCAGGTACTAATGCGATTCAAGTGGTCTTAATTACTTAACAGGATAGCGAATGTGGTTAGCTGACACGCTGTAACGCGATGTGGATTGTATTCAAACATTTATTGCGATCCAGAATGGTATTTGAAGTTATACAGTTGTGGCTAGCAAGGGTTATTGATGCAAATCATGTTACGTATATAGAGATCGCATGATCTACCACCAACATGTTGAGATTTCATCGAAATATATATTTAATGATCCCTGGAAATACCCTGAAATACCGTATGTTTGAGGTATTGATGTGAGCAATAAGCTGTATACTTGAATTAACAACCTATGATGTCATCTTCATTTTTATTCGCTTTTATATTACTTTAAAATCATAACAAACAGATAAATATCACTTCAGAAAGACAACATAGAACTGCTGAAAACAATCTGTTTTGTATCAAATAATTCTTTCATAGCATTATATTTATTTTATAAGGTTCGTTTGTTGTATAAATGCAACTGAAACATGTTAACTTTTTATTAGGTTGAAGTTTGGTGCGGTACAACATTTTTGTAAATGCTGCACATCACATTTTCCATTCGCCCATCACTGCGTTCTGTTCTAGTTGGTGTACAGCCGGCTCCAGATGTTTTGCGATGGGTGAAAGATGTTAAGGGACACTGGGAGTGAAATTTTGGTCAAAATTGTCAAAAAGTCGAAAATTGTTTTTTTACCTTAAAATGTTCCTGGAACACCTGTGCATTTGGATCAGCTAACACTTTTCATATCCCCCACTCCATGTGGCCATTACGGCCCTTTCAAATAGTGCTCTTCCCTTAACGTACACAGGATGCTCCTATATAAAAGCCTGTTTTTCTCAAAACTACATTTCTGCACATTCCAAAAGAAGGTCGCGCCTGAGTTTTGCTTCAAATTCAATGAAAATTTCCAAAAGTATTCATAAATAGCAGCTAAACAAAACTATGCTTCAACATTGATGTTATCATTAACATGAATTCCAAAAACATTTTTTTTTGTATGAAAAAAAATCAATAATTTTTAAGATTAAATTTTCTTTGTTATTAAAAAAATACGTACAGCATAATCAGCAAACGTATTTGAAATATCTCTTCATACAATTGTTACCCATGTTTTAGAGTATCAGTTCTGTAAATATAAATGAATTTTGAAAAGTCAATAGACGCGAGCTCTATTTTGAAAATGTGCCAATTAAATCCATAGAATAATTTATATATCCTAAACGAATTATCCAATGTTAATGAAATTTGGTGTACCTCCTATTCTCATATAAATACAAACAAAGTAAATATTTCAGAAAAATCTATCAAAAATGTGGAAGTTTCAAATTTCACTCCCAGTGTCCCTTAAACGAAAGGAGAAGTTTCTTATCGAGTACATTGGGTACATTGAGCAGTAGTTGTGTTGGCAGGTTACATATCGACAGTTTTGAGTTGGCAGTGGATTAAACATGCTCAGGGTGAAAAGTGGTGCAAGTTACAATGTGCAACAATATGCTGCGGTATTTAAGGGTATTTTAAGTTGTGATGATAAAATCCTGTATTGTCAGCCATGTGATAAAGCGATAACGACAGACTAACGTTCGCAAGTGATACAACATTTAAGGAGCAACAGACACTAGGCAGCTATTTCACGCTTTACGGGAAAAAAATCAAAAAAGAAATATTAATGATCCAGTGCCAAGCACTTCAGCAGGACTTTCCAAATTTTCAGTGTATAGTGATGGTTTGTGCAGAACATTAGATTCAGCGGACATACCCATCTCGAAAGTAAATCAACCTCAGTTTAAAACATTCCTGACAAGATATGCAAATATGTTGTTGTTGTTAGCTAATGCTGGATTTCTGACAATGAAGTCATTAATCCTCTCGCTCTACAATATTTTTCACAATGATAAGAGAGCAATAGCAGTAATAGTAACCGCTTTTTAGAGAGCACCATATTTTTATGTTTTGGCGGTCACATCGCTCTCTCACAACCCCCAGAATGTCTGGAGGACCATACCTGTCGTTGGTTTACGGGTCTCACCGACCTGACCAAGCAAATGCAAATGCAAAAAGGTTCTTTGGGCATGTTTTGCAACATGCCCTGGCTGTTATAGGGACTATCCCTCTTCAGCCGCGTTTTGAGATTTTTGTTTTGTTACGGGGCGGAGGGGTCTTTCATGAGTGCCTTTTATGTATTCGTGGTGTGGCTGTGTGAGTTGGTGTGTGAGTTCATCCCTATATGTATGGCGGTGGCTTGTACCCTCTGAGAAGACCGAGACTTTGTTCAATTGTGTAGTTTTGTATGTGTGTTGCTGCAACAGCTCATATGTGTAGCTTTTGTCTGTGTTGTATGTCTATATTTGTGTAATGGTGTATTTGTACGTGTGTTTTTGATTAAGTGTTATCGTCAATGAAGATGGCCAGCTGGTTGCCGACTCTTGTCGTGTTGACCGCTTTTTTGAGCGTCTTTTGTGCTGTCTGCGTCAGGTTTTGAAGGAAGCGTGCTCTGTGTGCAGGTGGTGTGATGTCATATATCGGTGGTATCAGTGTGCTCAGTATTTGTGTGATTGTCGTGTTTGTGATGTCGCGTATGTACTTCGTTATGTTTTGCTGTATGTTTTTAAGTTGGTCTTGTAGGGATTTGATTACTTGCTCTGACTGTGTGATTACTTCTTGAAATGTGTTTACGGTTTCGTGTTCTGTCATTCGTGTTTTTGATTCAGGGATCTTTGGGTAGTTTGTTTGGGGCCAGTCAGTCACTTGTGTTGGTTTGGGTGGTGTGGGGATGTTGTGGGGGAAGATGTAGGTCTTAGCTGTATGTTCCGGTTGTGTCGGAGGTTGTCTGGGGTACATTGGACATTTTACTTGCCCAGTGTAGTGCCCATTTTGTCGGCAGGTAGCGCAGTACGGGGTGCTGTGTTTGTTAGGGTGGTTGCACCGTCTTGTGTCGGAATTGTGTCCACAGTAAAAGCATATGGGTTGTTGCGTGCAGTTTTCTTCGTGGTGTCCGTATTTTTGGCATTGTCGGCATGGGACGTGTCTATCTGTGTGTTTAGAGGGTTCCGCCCGAAAGATTTGTTTTTCGATGACGGCGCCCTCTTTTAGTATCGTGTTAATTGTCGTGACGCAAGTGCTGAAAATGCGCACAAGTTGTGTCTGTCGGTTTTGGCTTATGATTCGTGAAACGCGGGTGATTGCAGGGTATGTTTCTCGTATGTCGTGAAGTATTTCGTCGTCTGTGATATCGTAGGGGATGCCTTTTATGACTGCTGTCAAGGTTTTCTTAGGTCTTGTTCCTGAGTCAGGGTTTGGTGTGGGTCGGTCTTGTGGTAGAGTGTTGGCGTAGTGGGCATATTTGCCAAAGTGGTGGATGGGGACTACTTGTGTAAATGTGACGGCTTGCTGTTGGTTCTTGAAAGTCAAGGCAAATGTGTTTCGTTGCAGTCTCTGTGCTCGGAAAAGTGAGTCGGTACTTTGGTGTGTCTTTGCCATGACGCTCCTTATGAACCACGTGTTTTGTTTTTCTGGGTGGCAGTTGACTATGTAGAGGGTAAAGTACCCATGAGGTGTGGGTGGTATGTAGGTTGTTGTGTTTTGCGTCTGTGTGGTCGTGTGGTCGAGTAGTGTGCTTAGTCGGTTTCCTATTTGTGTCATTGATTCTGGGCTTGAGTCTGAGTCATGGTCTGCTATGTCATGTGCTTGGGATACTGAGCTGTTGCTGGAACTGACTGAATGTGTGCGGTGTTGTCTTGTATTTTGTGTCTTGCTGGTTGTCGGCGTAGGTGAAGGTAACGGTGATAGTATTTGTGTTTGTTGTGTGTATGTTACTTGTGTTTCGTCGATGGTCAATTCTGTTTCGCTAGCAGATGAAGAGGGTACAGATTTTGTAGGCAGCGGTGTGGTCTTCTTTTTAGTCAGGACGCGTCGGCGGGTTGTTTTGGGATCTGGGGGTTTAGGGGGTTTGGCCTTAGAATGAAGCCTAGGCATCTTCTTTGGCCAGGAAAAGACTTAGGTGTGAGAGGAGGTGGCTGCTGAAAAGCGCGGTTTGTGTTAACCTGTGCCTATGTGTAGTCCCTATGGACTACAAGACTTTCGTCTTTTGGCTCACTGAGATTTACTCAGCGGGTTACACACACCTCACCACAAGGAAGGATAGGGTTGGGGTTTGAGGAAGGGCACTTCTCGCCGCTTTAACCACTAAAGGTTCGATGATATTTTCTTCGCACCCTGGACTCTTGGGCTCCAAACGCGTGGTCTTGTGCCGTATTAATGCCGCTGCGTGACAATAGCTTGCCGGTGTTGGCGCACCCAATCCTTGCCTGTGCATCTGCCGTTGAACACTTGGAGAAGGAAGCTTACTGGTTGAACGCTGGCTCACCACTCCCGCTCGCTCCCGACCTGACCGGGAGAGTTATCAAAATAAATTCACCGACCATATCCTCTGATCACCAATCAGAGGACGCATTACATGCCATGACAGGTCAGCATGTTAAGGGTTAATATTTTATAGAGAAATTAGAGAAATGGAGAGGTTGGAAAAATAAAGACTCCCTAGCCCTCGGGAACCCTAATAGCATCGGGGTCGGAAGAGAACAAGAGATGACCAAGGTACGGTCAGATAGAAAAGTTACAGTGAGGAGCAAAACACCAGTAAGTGGAAGTAATGTTCTGCTCAGCTTGGGCACCTTGTGGTCGCCATTCACATATCCCCTAGACGGAGACCCCTGAGTTAAGATATACAAATATTAACACACCTAATGAATCAACTTTGCGAAAACATTACCTTCTCGAGTGCTAAAAAAAAAAAAAAAAAAAAAAAAAAAAAAAAAAAAAAAAAAAAAAAAAATATTTTCTTGTTTAACGACGCTGTCAATTGCCAGGATCACATCAGCGTCGCCGGTGTGCCGGAATTTTGTCCCGCAGGAGTTCTTTTACATGCCAGTAAATCTACTGACATGGAGCTGTCGTTTTTAAGCACACTTAAAAACCATCGGCCTGGGCCGGGTTTGAACCCGCGACCTTGGGATCCGTAGGCCAGCGTCTAACCAACTGAGCCACCCAGAGCGACTCTCGAGTGCTACGAAGAAACTGTGAGTATATACGCAAAATTTGTGCTAATGAAAAAATATGGCGTAGAGGGAAATTCCAGATTCTAATGGCAGGAAAACTTGAAATGTTGTTATAGGGGTATTGCTGAATGAATCTGAAATTTCAGTCTTCCTTTCAGTACATACCTGCTGCAAACCATGTGGCTGTTGCCAGATTATTTAATGAAGCAATGCAGATATTGTGGCCAAATGTACGAAATGACAATATTTCGCTATTTTTGACTTATATGAATCGTGCAGCAGCAGGACTTGCAGTCAGTTACCCCAAAAATGATCCATATCACATGTGCTGTGCATGGATTGCATAGAACATGTCCTCTGACCGACAGTGGCAGATTAGAGTAAACACGCCATCACAACTTGAGGTGTGTGCTCTTCAACGATGCATTCACTCATTTTTGCTAAATAATACTTAAACAATCACTCAAAGTTTATAAACTGTTCAGACCAGTTAAATATGGCTAATACTGTGTAACACACGATCATACGGATGTCATTTCGTCCGATATGACACAATGTTTCGCTCTTTACTCTAGTAACCTTATGAATGCTATAAATAAAAATTTAAATGTGTGTAAGTTTGAGTTCAAATAGTCCTCCATGACTCTTAAATATCATAATTTAAGAGCATTTGGAGCAGTAGGGAGCATAGCTCAGTGGCAGAGCGCGTGAACTTTGGAATTGTACCTGGACACTGCAATTCCTAGTTTGCGAGGCCTATGGTTCGATTCCTGGTGGTTCCCATAGTTTCTTACTCTCTCAGTTTTGCTCTATAATGCGTCTTCATATTACCGAATGAATACCTTATAATTGTAGGCTTATTCATGCGGAATTAAAACATTTATATGTGCATTTGGCGTGAATTCATTATATCAGCTGGTGCAGACGCGTTGTGAGAAGACTCGAGCTCGCTCTGATTTTGGGACGAACTTCCATACCCAGAAGGTGAATTAAGTGTACCAAAAACTAATAATAATTAAGGTTCGTATTTTTAGGTAAATACATATTTTGTTTGCGTCCTAATATGAACTTGAAACTGAGTTTAATGTTCTGGAATTTGCACTGGACTAAATATTTAAGTTTTATTGCACATAAAAATGCATATTTTCCAATTTTTAATGTAAATAAATATTTTCGGATATTCACATAAATTACACAAATGTCACATTTTAAAATAATTTTCGCATATTTAGAGAAAGTCACATAAAAGCAGCAGCAGAATTAGGTTTAAAAAGTCACTATTCACTTTAATGCTCAATTAGACATGGCAGATGACCCAATTTGTTATTCATTATTGGAAGAGTGATATATCAGCTACAGTACCCTTAGGCTTGAAGAACATATAAACGTCCTGCTTTCTTTAGCTACTCGCAAGACAAGAACGGGAATTCCTCTACTGCCATATGCTTGAAGTAATTGACTTCACAGTCCGGCTAGCTGCTAGCATATACCTGTCCTGGGGAAGTGTTATTGCGCGTGTTTATTTACATTCGCATGCAGTCGTCGAAGGTGAGAGACCTGCATGCATTCGAAGGGCGCCGTCACATTTTTTTTTTCCTTTTTATTTTCTCTGCTACTGGTCTATGGTAGGCAGAGACAGTACAGCATTCCACTAAAAATTCAGTAGGCATATTTTAGTGGAAATACATGTTTTGAGGGCTCTAATAAAATAAAGGAGTTGCATAGAAGAATCCGTGTGTCGTGTAGCGACACGTATGTTTTCAAGAGAACCCCTCTCCCCAAACTACCTTTATATGGAAAATTTTTCTCAAAAATAATTAACGATTTTGTTAAAAATAGCATATTTTTAAGATGTTGTGACAAAATGATAGAAAAGTAACCCAACTGATTTTGTCACCCTATTGTCTTCTAAAATGTTATCACAGATACAGTTTCCTCTCGTTGTTAACACTGTCTATAGTCTTTCGTGCTATCACAACTCACAACTTTTACTCCTGTAACCTTGGTCAGTCCTTTTAGTGTCTTTCTTCACTTTCTCTGTCTCTCATATACGCACTGCGACGATGCAATCAGTCGATGCCCGTTAGAATCTTCTTCAAGACGACCAACGAATCTTTCGCGATGACACAACCACAGCCGTCTACCACTCACTTAAACACTCACCGACTGATGTCTCTAACGGTAAACTGGCTCCTCTGCTGTTCCTCACCTCCTTATATACAGGAATGGCGTTACACGGACCTTCTTGGACTTCTACAAACACTCCGGCGATCACGTACCAGATCTTTCTCGAAGGTTCTGGAGAAAGCCCCTTTTGTGTAGCTGCTTCCATTGTTATTTTAGTCGCCTACGTACGAACAGTTGCGCGAGGCAGCCTGACGTTGATCGCCTTTGCCCGCTCGCCGGCCCTAACAGCCCTGTGTTTTGCGCCGCGCCCGGCGTCACAATATTTGCATGAAAAATTTAATATACATGTGGCATTTTGTGGGAATAGCCTCTTCATTTTGAATGACTTGCTTACTTCTGAACCACAGAGATCTGTAAAGTTAGCAGTTGCGGATATATTCCTTGTTATTGGTTCAAATGTTCAAATGATTTTAGTTTCCTGAAATGATATGCTGTTTTCTTTCTTTTTGTATGTATTTGTTTTTGTTTTCTTTTTCCCTTCTGGTCATGCAAAGATAACGTAACTTTAAAAACTATCATATAACGACCATCTCTTAAAACTTTGACCATCGCTACTCGTATTTCCCATATTCCTATTGTACCTACGGGGAAGAGTGTACTAAACTCAGTTCTACAAAATTTTATCCCGATTAACATGAAGTGGGTAGAAAAACAAATTTTGTTTTAAGATTTGTTTGTTGAAGATTGGGCAGAGGTCATTTGAATATAAATAACATCAAATTCTTTTTAGTAATTGTAGAGTTCTTCATAGTTAGCGAAGTAGCTATAGCGCTCTGGAGGTCTTAATGAAATCATAGTGTGTAAAAAAAAAAAGTGTGAAGCAGTGATTCATTTCTCCTTTGAGTTACTAGTGACTTGGATCTACAAAAGAAATCTGTTTAATAGCAAACTAACTTTAAGGTTATGTTTTACTTTCACTCTCTCCACCGTCACAGTGGGCATTGCACTGCTCGCAGGAATTCCACGGCTCTTTGTTAAAAAGTTTTCCTTTTATACAGCCGATGTCTTAGACCATTAGAGGGGAAAAATCCTAATTGTGTTTACCTCCTTGGAAAAGTTTTTCTCGTGAGGGCAAACAATTAGCAAAGAGTTGTTTGCAGAGTAAGGAAGATGAAGACATGCAAGTGAATGCGGAAGCTTATGTAAAATATTTTCTGTAATGAGAAAGAGACGCACTTGGGAAAATATAAGACAAATGTGACATAGTGTATGAACAAACGAAAGGGGACAAAAGAAAGAGGAGACTAGTCCCATGTCCGTGTAAAACAGATTTTAATGGAATGGGTTTATGTTTAGAATTAGTTCTTTGTGAAGACAATTACTACGTTTCCATGCGGAATTGAACTCGATTTGAGTCCATTCCCATTTCCGCGTGTCCCTGTTGAATTAAATTGGGAAATGAGGTCGGTTTGAATAATGAAGCTCAAGCACAAATAATTCAGACTGTTACGTTGGTCACTTGGTTTATCTTGGTGAACCTGTAAAAATGTGTATTCTGCTCATTTTAACAAGGTTTTGAGGTCAGTGAATGTTTTTTAAAACAAAATGACGAGTGTGCAGCGTCTTACGAGTACAGTAGAAGTTAGCATTTTTGGCGGATCAAATAGATTTGAATCGGTAGGTGTTTCCATGCAACACAGTTTCGATCCGATCCTGCTTCTAAGCGGATCGGATCCAGTGAGTCATTCCGATTTGAATCCGCATTTTCATGTGGCATTTAATCCGGAATTCAAATCGACTTGAATTTGCCATGGAAACGCAGTCAATATGTTACTATTTTGAAATTTTTCATCAAATTCTTGTAGGATGCCATGCTCTACATTAAATTAGGTAAGATGTCTTATAAAGGTGGAGAGGAAAATGACTTACATCAGATGTTCCATTAATAAGGTTAATTGTGTCACATTCACATGACTTTCTTTTCTCTCTATCGTTTATTAGTAGATATTCAAAGTATTCTATTGAAAATGTATTAGAGAGACTGTAATGGTAGTAATTAAGACGCCAGTTTGCTAATTTTTATACGAGCGACTTAATTACCATTATAGTTAAGTTTCATACCACAATTTAAGCTCGACCATATACCTAATTTTACAGATGAAATATTGTAAAATGTCGTACACTCACCAGGGACAATTACCTACATATTGCATCAGCTGATATTTGGAGTTCTGTGCAGGCGCTAAACGATCGATTCGTTTCCAGCACGTCACAGCTGCATGACGAAAATGATAACCTTGGAATGCTACGGAACATTGAAAAATAGAAGACAAATTGAATATATTGGTTTTCAAACGAAACTTTATTTCATGTAGAAGTTATTTATTGTACAATGAGTGAAATTAATTTGCGGGACTGTGCTTAGTGCAATATTCTTGGAAGTTGATGCTGTATTGAGGTTAACTTGTGTGTTTTGTATAAGTTGCAGCTCACTGTCAGTAGTGTCCGACATTTTAGCGTTTTCTAAACTCGCACTAGTTGCGTTTCGAGAATTAATCGATATAGCGCTTTGCCATTGCTGCATGGGAATTCTCTGATTAGTGGAACACCTGTCCTTTAATTAAAATTGAATTGTCCTTTAATGAAAGTTTGAACTTAAGGAGGTCCATTAAAGGATCGCTATCAGACTTATAATTAATAAATTTGGGTATGGTCGAGCATAAAATATATAATAATTCTAGTTTATGTGAAGAACGGTAACATTATAAAGTAAATAGGGCAGAACATAATGCATTGTCTCTGCAAATTAAAAGAGAGCCGTACAGTGCACAATTACATGGATATTTTCAGACACTTTTTCCGGCGTTTTCCTTTAACTAGTTTATCAGTGTTAGGACTAATATCTGAGAAATTTGTAATCACAGACTGCATGTTAGATTGTGATCTGACAAGGTACTTCGGGATTTGGACTAATTTCATAACAGAACTGGACAGAAACATCGGCTGCTCCATTTTGCTTGTACTGGCCATGTTATTGTCATCGAGGACGCTACACCTGACTGAACCGTTCGGTTGCGTACTGAGAGCGCCGTTTATCTAGGCAACATGGTATTACAAGGCTCTTGCTTGACGTCACACGAACTGATAGGCTTGCGATTCGTTCCAATACCTCGCACCGCTTGAAGCTGTCTTCCTCTACACGCACTCACATTTTGCGCTTACGTTGTTTCATTCACACTCAGTGTAAATCAGTTAACTTGGCAGTTTTCACCCCATATTCTTCAAAGCTCTCCCGTCAGACGATGCGCGCGCGCAATGGATGCAATACAGAAAAGCACATCTCGCTTATTAAAGTTAATCAGGTTTAAAGTTTTTCAGTATTTTGTTTGGCAATTAAGGTTAATTTCCTATTTATAACTTTCTCTGTAGCAGCGTTTTGAACAGTTATGTGTGTGAACGTTCAAGGGAAAAATACGCCAGGAAACCGAAGGCAGGGTATGCACACTGCCCATGTGCTTCCGGGTGGTTCACTACGGGAAAGACACGTGTTGTAGAGAGAACGCTGCATTTCCTGGAAACCTACTGCTCCGGATATGTAATCAGAGTGCTTGTAATCAACAAACTGAGAATGCAGAAGAAAGCAGTAGGATTGATTGTTCTGTAACTTTAATATTTACCAGTTGGTGAATTACAAAGTTCTATAGAAACTATAAACATTGTGAAACAAATATTTTTTTCAAAGTTAATAGTTATTATTTTATAAACCAAAGCATTATAAAATTGTCAACGTTCTGTTGATAGTACTTAACTATAACAGAGTAATATTTAAAATTATCAAAATTTTAAAATCTTCATCATGTGGAGCATTTTAGGTACGGTGCCAAAACAATAGCTAGAAGGGATAATAAATTTAAAGGTGTTGAAGATATTACAATGAAAATTTGAATGTGCATTATTCTTTATATGTATTTTGTCGGATATGAGTTTGAACAAAATCCGCTAATAATTGTGGTACCCTTAACACGAGTTCAAAGTGCATGCACAGGTCCACACATCACACCCCACGCTACCCCACTGCTACTGCGTTAGTGGTAGTGCCAACAGTGAAAAGAAATCTTAATTGGATGTTATTGCAAGTTGCTTTCAAATCACTAGTAATGTTAAGTAGTGTTAAATGAATTATGAATTATTTCGCGGAATAGTCTACACAATAACCACTGGAGGTTTTCATATTTGGGACAATTATCGTCATACGATCTTATTAAACCCTCTCGTAGTATTTCTACAGATGCCTAGTTGAGGCAGAACACGCACAGTTCATGTAAGATAATGAGTGAAACATGGGTGGAAGCATACGTCAGATCCAGACTGGATGCAATGGAACTTAGGTCCTTAAGCGGTGCTCGCTAACTGCATTCGCTGTCAATTTCCTACGGACGTCAGAGGCAAGGCCGCTTTGTTTTCCTATGACAGCCCAATCTACACTCGCAGCAAACATCCACTTTTCTATGTATTTGAAATGCAGTGGTAGATTGACCGCTTGCTTTCGTGCCAACACGACTGGAAAACTGAAGTAAATTGCAGAGTGCAAGACGTCAGCTGATCTATTTCTCAAAACAGCTGTGCCTTGCGGCTGTGAGCCTCACGGTCAAAGATCAAAGATTGCACTGTCATCAACACTTAGCCGTCACTATGGACAGGAAGTTACTGGAATACCCAATTACAAGATAGTGCTAACAAAGGGTGCCAGCGATTGAAGTTTTGCGCCTCAATCTTCCACAGCAGGGAAATTGATTTAAAAAATAAGGTTTGTCATACTCGTATGAATCCTTCATCTTGTCCAGGACTAGGCAACTGGTGTTCAGAGAGCGCAGCCTCCTCAAGCCTTGCACTGATAGCTGTACTGCCATTTATTCAGGAGAATATATCCTCGAGCGGGCAACCGCGCTGTGGAGTGGGGAGCTTCTCGGTACGATGTAAATAGAGTAACACCCGCAGTTCAAAATTACTGTGTACTAGGCAGTTGGACTGTAAGCAGTGCCAGTGTTGCTATAATATTATACCATATGGTTTCTTGAGTCTCCAATAAACATAATTCATTAGTGATATTATTGAAAATAAGACCATAATTGCTTTGATTGATGTGGTAATGTAATGTATTAGCGATGCTGTTTCGCGTAATATGTATTGACCCGGGAAAGAAAGGATAGGTCATTTTTGAAGCAGGGTGTAAAACGTCAGAGCAAGAGGAATAAACAACACCGCGATATCTCAGGTTCACCTGTGTCAACCACAAGGTCATAGCTAAAATGTTGAGTCAAATACAATATGAGTAGTCGGGAGCTTTCACGACTGGAGTTAGAATTAAAGCTAGAGATTTCTTCCGGGCTTAAAGCCGTGGTCTGCTGGAGTTTAGAGGTCCAGACGTTTCGTCCACACCTGCGGTGGACATTATCGGTGGCGTGGTCTGAATCTTCTCGGCGAAGGTTCAGTTACAACAGAATCGATGGCTGGAGGTGCCGTATTTATAGCTGGGCCGCTCACAGGGGATTGGCTGGGCTGGAGCAAGAGGTGTGTGTTAGGTGGGCGGTACCTCCAGCAATCGATTCTGTTGTAACTGAACCTTCGCCGAGAAGACTCAGACCACGCCACCGATGATGTCCACTGCAGGTGTGGACGAAACGTCTGGATATCTAAACTCCAGCAGACCACGGCTTTTAAAGCCCGGAAGAAATCTCTAGCTTTAATTCAAACACAATATTTTTAGCACATACAAAAATGAAGGTCGCTCAAAGTTACCCGCGAGTCGCTCAGGCCTGAGTGCTGTAGAGGTAGAGGTAGAGTACAAACGGAGGGAATACTTCACTGTGCCTTTAGTCAGGCTATTGTATGTCAGACCCCGGGAGGGAGGAGCTGGAAGTATTCAGGGTGTGTGCCGGAACCAGGAAAGCCAACCACATTGGGATTCATCATATGTGCTGGAGATTCATCCCGGCACCACGTTTCTTCGTGCAGACGCCAGCCTCATGGGTTTCGGCACAGCCCCCCTCTGGGGCACAGGCGAACTCCACGCCGCTCCTTGACCCAGAACAGCAGTTACAGAACGCAAATTCCACCGCCATGCCCGCTCCTTCAACGACAGGAAAGGCCGAATTGAAATGAAATGGAGGGGCGGGAAGTCGCGGAAAAGAAAATAACCAACCCAGCATTCGCCTAGTAATCAAGGAAAACCGCAAAAAAACCTTTGGTCAGATTGGTTGGTCACTGGGGATAGAACTCGGTCCTCCAGAATGCGGTTACAGCCTGAGCCACCCCGGTCCTGTACGCGTGTGTAGCCTGGTTCGCCGCCTCCAAATAAATACACTACACAATATCTTACTTCGGAAAATTATACGTATACATCCAACCTCACCACAAGAAGTGAGCTTAACATGGCTGTCTAGTCAGCGCATGCGCAGTTCACAAAGGAAATTTGCTCTACCCACAACTAAATAAATCACTCTCCACACTTCAGAAAAGGGACGCCTTTATGCCTGTTTTTGAAGACCAATAGCAACTCTGATTTTAAGGGAGTAACAGTTACGTGTTGACTCCTCGTGGAGTCTCAGTTGCCAAAATTCTGACTTCCAGTTCTTGTCTGTTTCGTTAGCTACAAAGGTTCATGTGAAGATGTTGCAACTCTGTCTGAAAGGACTCAAGAAGACGGACCCGTGTTGTAAAACGATTATGAGGGATTCTCAAGGGAGGCAGCCGAACTGTACACGTGTTAAATAAACAGACTACCAACTCAGAGCTATGCTGACTGGCCGTGCGCGAGTCAGACTCTTTCTGATTACACTCCGATGCTCACCACGGGCCCACCCTGGCGTCAACCGACCACACCCCCTGCTATTGTAATTAAGTGCATTACAGTATCTTTAATGTGTGCTGTATATATGCACATTTTATCTTCCTGTGCGTGTTAGTACAGAAAACATCTGAGGGGTGTTCTGCTCTCTAGAGGGAAAAGGGGAAACAGTAGCGCACGGTTATGTCATAAATAGATTTACTATATAGATTACCTGCTGTATTCCTCTCACCAAAATGTGGCTGTAAATTACGTGTTGACGCCAACCACTCTAGCCTTTTCTGAAATAAGAATATGGCTGGAGTTTCAAAGTATCAAGGTTTGCGATCGAGCAACGTTAGTATCCCAGCGTTGCTAGCACAAAGCGTATGCTTTCTAAAAGGACTTAGGCTTGTTGATATTTTGAAGCTCCAGCCGTAATCTTTCCCAGAAGATGCTGGAGTTATTCATGTCAAACACATTCCTTACAGGTACATTCTTGCGAGCAAAACATTGTGTGTACACAGGCTGGAAGGTACTGCTTCCGCCTATTCGCTAACCAGGGATTCCACATGATGACTGTAACAAATATGTCCAATACAGTTATTGTGAATAACGAACCGTTTCGCCGAAAAAAAACGTGTAAAGCATTTGGTGCCATTTAGAATGGATATAAATGCTTTATTATTTCACTAATTGTAGTGCAAACATTGTGTGAACAATACTGCAATGCTTTTTGATCTTCATTCCAATGAATTTAGCCACAATTCAGTGTTAAAATATCATGTAAAGTTTAATTTCCAAGAGAAATCTGGCAAGGCCAGATCGCGTGTTCCCTCATTGGTGGTCGACGGCGGGTACTTTTGGATGGTGGGGAGGTATCACCTGGCGTTAGTAAAAGTGGGGGGAAGGGAAGTGCAGGCGACAAATTCATGCACCAGATATAAGCACTGACGGGTGGCCTCAGTCTGAATGCATGACAAGCGGACCATTAGTTTTATCTCATCCCGGTAATCTACAAAAGAGCGCAATTATTTTCGGAAAATGAAGAGCAAGACATTTATTTGTGTATTAAAGCCATTACATCTCATAATGGGTAGCTAATAATAATGTACATTATTGGGAAAATCTGTATCCGTTTACGTCAGCATCGTTTTAACCCTAAAGTGCGTGGTTTCGATTTGTTTCATTTTTCTGTTTCCTTAACTATGAAATACTTAATCACCATTATCGCTGAAGAAATACATCATTTCTGTAACATTGACACCACTGTTAGGCGTAACATTTCGAGTCGTCTGGATTTGCCCGAAAATGTGACCACTTCAGCGGTGCGGTAAACGCACAGAGTGAGTGCTTTGGCAGTGGTTGCCTAGAAGCACGCGTCGGCCGGGTGTTTTGTTTACATCTGAGGATAGTGTTGGCCTCGAAGCTCACGCCGGTCGGGTACAACAGAGGTCGCTGGCACGTGCGCTGCAACTCAGCGTTGCCAATTATATTGCCAAAAAGTGATTATTTTTACAAAAACGATTAAACCTGCCCTAATAAAATTTAGTTGTTTGTATTTCCTATTCGTGCATCTATTAGCCAGGTACTTTGTATTCTGGGCGCAGCAGTACCTTCCACCTTGTATGTGTGTATACAGAGTGGAAGGGAAGTCATTAAATTAATTTAAACCAATGGTAGATCTTGGTATTTGGAATACATTTTGTATCTTCCGTTTTTTTCTCTGACCACTTCCTACGGACATATTTTAGTTTTGTCGAAAACAAGCTGGCAACACTAGAGATTGTGTGGGTGTCACTTTCACTAGTTCAATACATAGACAAACACCGTAGCGTGGTGTCTCGTGAACGTGAACAAATATCATGCGCTATCATTTCATATTTACTGTGCGAGCGTAGGCCAATCAGAAACGTTAGTTCCCAAAACATTACACCGCCCTGCAAGCGACCGACCTGTTTACATCCAGAAACCGGTTCAATTCTCTCACCAACCTCAACGCAACTTTGTTACTTCACGTCTGAAAAAGCTGCTCGGAGTATTCCTTCAATTCTTTTAAATGATTAATTATTTCGTAACCCTGTGTGATGTTCCATAATTACTACCAAAGCTATGTCAGAAATAAGTTACTCTACGCATCTTACAAGTAACGAACTTTTATCTGCGTACATTCTTGTGGAATTACGCATCCAGTTTGGAACAAAAACCGTTTATTTTTTCGAAATCGGCTGATCAAAGAACAAAATTCCATTATACTTTTTTGTTTGTAATGCTTCTATGAAGCGCATATTAGAATTATTACACCCGGTGTAGTGTGCGTGTGATATGATATATGTACTTCGTATGGGCTGTTTGGGGGGGGGGGGGGGAAGAAAGCTCAATTACAGATGTTTGTACACAAGCGAAAACTTGTACACAATGCCACCATTTGTTTGTCAGTCAGCACCCACCGCGTCATCAAGCCTGAATAAGAATCCTTAGAAGGGAAGAGTATCTCACTCGGCATAAATAAAAATGTACAGCTTTGAAACACGTTCGTAATCTTTGTATATATAGGTCACTGTGCGGCCAGCCCGTGAACAGTGAAGCATACTTGATTGGTTCAATGACCTACTCCAGTGTATTGATCAAAGCCACTTCTCACATTCCCATTAAAAGTTACTGGAGCAAATGGGGTCCACCAATTTAGTGATTATATCTAATCACGGAGAAACACTTAAAAGGAATATTAACTAGTTAACGAGGAAAACAAACATGGTGTTTGTGTTTTATTTTAAGGCCTTTATAATTGCTCACAAAAGAATTTATTCATTTTTACTTTCTCTACCACGCAGTAGTGGGCAGAAGAAGTACTACATTCCACCAAAAATTCAATATTGAAACTTCATCTGAAATACATGTTTTGAGGCCCTGAGAATCCAAAAGTGGGCGCTTTAGAAAATTTCTTGTGTATGTGTGACTTCAGTAGCATAACTCAATGACGAACGGTCAAATAAATACCAAACTTGATATTTAAGTACAGTATCTTCCAAAGGTGCGACAGCAAGGTTTTCAACAAAATCACCCAATCCTAAACTATTCTTTATATGGAACATTTTTCGAAACGTTATATTTTCTGAAGAATGACTCAAACAATTTTGATTGAAATACCACATATTAAAATATTTACATGGCAAAATATACGTCTTGAATTTTCTGCGTGGGTGAGTGTGTGGGGTTTAAGGGCTCGTCGACAGCTAGATAATTTGGGCCCATGAATTTTCTGGGGGGGTCCCAAAACGTATATTCCCGTTGAAATCTCGACATCAAATTTTTGGGTGGGATACAATACTTCCTTTTGCTTACCAGTAGAGAAAGTAAAAAAGTAATTGGACTGGACTTGCTCGTTTTTTGTCACACTATTTTTATTGCATTTGTCTTGATTAAATTAAAGTCAATGTAAACATATTATTTTATAAGTATCGTTCATATATCCACTAATAAACGATAAGAGGGGGCTGAGAAAGTCATGTAAAAGTATTACAACAGATAGTTTTTAAAAAAAAATGAAACCGCATATTGTTTCTCAGTATCGCTCCCCATATTCCAGGTCAAATTAGTTGCTACACAGGAATGAAACTACACCGCAAACTTGTGGCGGTATGACACAGAGGTTAAATTTACAATAAGTAAACAAAATATTAAAAATGTGTATGTGTTAGGGAGACATGGTTTTCTCTACCCACCATCGCTTAGTTTTGTAGCTTCTACACCAGCGATGTCAACCCAAGAGCAATCTCGTAACGTTGGCAATACTCGCGGGTATGAAGCGCTCCGAGAAGGACTGCGTTAAGCAAAGCATAGCAAAACATGGGCGTAAAAATTTGGAAGAGAAAATGAAGCTAACTCTTTCTATTATTGTTTCTTTTTGTTTGGTTTAAAAGTATACCTATTTATTAGCATAGGCGTTGTGATCACAAGGTTTTAATAGGAATTAAAATAAAAGCGTGATGATTCAAAATCAACTTAGTATTCCAAAAACAAAACATTAAAACCATAAAGGACAGGGAATATTTGTATAAATTTTAACCTTACAAAAGGAAACAGACTGCTCCTGTAATATAAAATAAAAATAGCTCCAGATTAAAACGTCTACCTGTAGTCACACTTTGTACTTAATTACGTATTTATTATGGCTATGTTGTGCTTTTTCACCAACATCTTAATATTTGGGGAATAATTAATTAAAGAAGTAAGTCTCAAGGCAGGTGTAAATGCGCAATGCCAAACATACACATAGTTCCCGCAGCGACTTTGCGAAATTCTGGGTATGTTTGTGGATCAAGGGCTTGATAAAAGCTGATAATATTATCACTATGCGCCTTTTTTAAATCTGAGTCACAGCATCAATCAGTTCTAAGTTGTAGTCGAAGTTCAACTGGAACATTCTCGGGATCAACAGAATAGGGCAAGGAAAAGAGATATCTTCCAACAAACTTCTCTAAGAGCGCCCTCAACGTGTAGACAATATTTATTAATCTCTGTGTTTATTTTAAGAGACTGCAAATGTGGAAGTCGCTATGCAAGTTGTACAGCCCGTATTAACATTGTTCCAAGCAGGAAGCAAGTGCTGCTGTTACGGGCACCGTGGGCTTGCTAAGCTGCAAAGCGCGCGCTTGCGCTCACCGCTGTTCTACACCATTCTTAAGAAAGCTTCTTCTCCTGTCTACTTCACTTAATCTAAATAAACCTTTGCAGAAACTGCATCATTACACATTTCATTGTAGATACACACACACACACACACACACACACACACACACACACACACACACACACACACACACACAAGTGTTTACAGGAAACCGAATCGACGGACAGATGTTCAAAAGCGAGTCAGTGTATGCTGGCCTTTATGTTCCATACACTTTTCTGACATTTGAAGAAACCCATAGTGAATAGCGACGATTCGTTCGAGCTTCTAGCAGGCTGAGAACAGCCCGAGGTGTGTCATTCGTGTACCTGCCCTTTTAGGGCTTAACCACTTCATGACGGGATGCGGGGTTTTGCAGGGTGACGGGTGAAGTTTGCGTTGTTAAGGAGGTAGCAAGTCTATACTCCTCAGCGGCTGCTTTCCAGTGTGCAACTTCCGTTGGACACTGCTGGTGTGTGGGTCCAAATAATTTTGAATTTGGATTCCAAGCTTCTCTTAGAAGGACTGTAAAGGAGCTCAGCTTGCGCTGCTGATGGGAATAGCGACGGACACTTTAAGAAAAGGACAAAGATTTGAAACATTCAAGTCGATGATAAGAATAGGTATCTTGGAAATGGTAGATGCCGCCGAAAAAGTTCTCTATGTAATACACTATGTGTTTTAATAAGATCTACATTGTTTGTGTATTGCGTTTTTTGTCTATTTTTTGTGGTTTAGCCCAGGCATAGGCACGAGAGGAGAGATAGCGATTGAACTTGCCTTACCCACCCCACATTCTCTTGCCGAGTGACGAAGGTTGTTTTGATACAACAAGCCAGTGGTGGCTTTGTTCCACCTGCGCGGTAGTAATGAATTCTACGCAGATGTTAACTATTTTGTTTATATTAAACATGTTTTGCATACAATAATTATTACATCCACCTATTGTGGTTAGGGAAATTACATAATCTTGAAGTTTATAACCTTCCTTTATCTTATTCACGTAATATTGTTACGCTGCATTATAACTATCATATCTACTAAATTGTTTCTCTTTCATAATAAATAATGCAGCAAAGTTCCATTGCTCTTTAGCCTTAAAACATTTTAAAACTATTTGATCAACATAATAAATTGTTTGACTTTAAACTCAATGTTATGTTCAAACTTTGAAACACGAAATACAACTGGTATTAAATAATCTAATAATAAGAAATTAATCCCCTAAACGTGGTGTCAAATCTCCCTTTTATATGTTTACAAATACCAATACTCAGAAAGTACGTTTTGAAGTTGTAAATAAATACATATAAGGTCACCAAAGTTTTTTGTGCTTCTGATCAAAGTGGTGTTTGATATTGTAAGGCTTTATATTTACACTGAAATTCGTATATGAAACAGCAAACTTTCCTGTTTTTGTAACCCACAAAAAAATTCACTGTGCCACTTTCATGTAACGTACGTACCATAGTAACCACTGAATGAGGCGTGTCGGAAGCTGAACAGCAGTGAAGGGAGGTGGGGTGGGGGGAGATGGCCAGTGGAGTGAGGCAAGAACGCGTTTCAGTGAGCCGATTTTGCCCGTGCCTAGTTTAGCCGTTACATAAATTTATACAAAATTCCTTCCGAATGAGTAGGACTTTTCAGGACATTCCCAGAAAATTAAAAATATAAATTTCTTTTGCAATGGTACTATCTTAAATATATAGTACTTCATTTTGAGAAAATGAGAAATGATGATAAAATGTTTGGATGGGAACTGGTTTTGAAAATCTTGGTGTTGCATGTTTGGAAGTTACTGAACATAAATACCTAATGTGATATTTATAGGAATTTTCGTCTTTGACTTATGTAAACACATACAAGCATGTATCTCTGTTTCAAATTTTGCGTAGCACTTTTGGGTCAAATTAATACTTCCTCTACTTATTGTAAATTCGTGGTAGAGAAAGTAAACATGAACATGTTGATACATAGTAGCTTTTGGAGATGTATTATTAATAATAATGAGACAGGAGTTCTTAAGCAGTTGGCTTCAAGTTATCTACACTATACCGTTCGGAAAAGTTAAAGGCATGTGAACGCTGGCCAATGCTCAAGCAGAGCGCTGTTGCCAAGCGTAGTGCGTGTACCGGCAGACGGTCTGTACATAAGAGTGTGTGAGATGCATGCACCACATTCGGCAGCGCTGGTAGGAGGGGCAAGTGTAGGATTCGCTGGAGTCCGCAGTACCCCCCGCCTCCATATGCCTTTAACTTTTGCGAAGATTATATAACTCCATGACTATGACAACTTGCGGAGGGAGACCTAGCACCTCGAACGAAAGGCGATCTTTTGTGTCTATGCTCCTGACGGGATACTCCCCCCCCCCCCAGAAGGATGGATGAGACGAATGGATCCTAAGGGTGGTCGGAACGTTGCCACGACAGAGCAGGCGGCAGGGTCCCTACATTTTTCCAGTTAGACGCACCCCGGCGGAGGCAGCTCAGCCCGGTTCCTCTCTAAACCACGCGGGACTCGGAAACGGGTCCCCTACCCCTCGGGCTTTACCACCTCATGGGAGGGGGGCGAAAACCAGCTCGCCGTCCACTCCGGGGGAGGAGATTTCCAGGGCGCTTTGTTTCCCCCTGCCGTGCTGCTGCCACGACGCTCGCCGACGCTTCCAACCCTGAAAAAACCTAACGGGATGAAGGATGGCACAAAATCATGAGTCTAATGAAATGGACGGGCAACAAATTTGGTGGAGATGGAAATCCTTCCAAGTATTTTCCTGGCGACCCTGGGAAGCCTCTGAAAAAACTCATGGGTCCAGAAATGTTGGCCACAGGGATCGAAACCGCGACTTCCCGAATTCGGGCCACAGACGTTACCCCCTGAACCATCCCGCTCGTTTTTCTACACTAAAACCTTATCAATACAAAGGAGGTAAAAAAAAGCGGCCAAGGGTCACTGACGAAAGGTAAAACCGGTTTGTGAGTGTTATCTGCAAACGCCTACAGATTGTATGAATTTGGGGTGGTTTGTTACATGCGACGAACCGGGCGTAAAATACCATAGCATGACTTCCTTTGGAAGAGAAGTAAAGCCGGTGGTCCCGTATCGTAGATTTGCGGTACGTAAAAGAACCTCAATTCTGATAAACAGCCCTCTGAGTAGAATTAAACGGTCTTTCACTCCCATTATAGAATGGGTCGCTGAGAACCATAGCAGTTAAAAAAGTTCCATAAATAAAACAGGCAATTTCAATTTCAGTGGTGCCCATTCAGCATGACGACATTGAGGAGCTGCGATAGGTTGCTTGATCCTTCAGTTCAACCGTGCATAAATTGGACGTGAGGCGGACAGTGGAGTTCAGTTTGGTTCGACCCCTGCGAGGCACGGGGCAGGTTTGCCTGATCAAGCCGTTCTCTGGCTCGCTGCTAGCTTAGAGCCTCAGCTCGGCTCTCTGGTTATGTCAGTGGCGTGCTTTATTGACAACCAACCATACAGCAGGTCAAATTAACCTGAAAGTCTACTAATTGTGAACCAATGTTCTACATTTGTAGCATTACAAGGTGCATGTATGTAATTACAGGCGTATTTATTCCAATTTAGATACAGTTTATCATACATAGTTCTCTGTTTCACTTGCAGCAGTATAATTTTACTCTGTTTGTCTACTTGATGAGTTTAATAATTGTATACTTATATGTATAGCAACTTAATCACTAAAACATAATGCTTTTCTGCATTAAGTAACATATAAATTATAAAAAACAAGAAAATTAAATTTCAACTTATATTAAATGTTTCATTTTTTTGTTGGTTAGTTTTATGTTGACCGGCCTATGAATATTTGGGGAAATATTTCCGTGCTGCCCTGATTCTAAGCGCTGCATTAAGATTTTTATCAAGAACGCATATACATACATGTATATGTGCCAAACGTTGAATCCTCACTGCTGTGACGTGACCGGTAGCTGCTCGGCAAGGAAGCTCTTGGCGCCGTCTACTGCCCACTCCTCTAAAGTAGTATATTATTAATACCTGCCGGTGCCTGTTAGGCCATAGTGAAACTGGAGAATGTTTCGAGAGGTAAAACGGGATTGGAGGGAGAAGGAGTTACACACAGCTGTCTGATAACTGATAACTTGGTGTCAGAACAAGAGTAAGGAACCCCAAGAAATTCGATATGTATACCTAAATTCTAATAAGAAAAGTTTTAGGTATTAAAGGAATTACACATATAAAAAGATAGG
The DNA here is from genome assembly GCA_030765045.1 of Tenodera sinensis. Lineage (NCBI taxonomy): Eukaryota > Metazoa > Arthropoda > Insecta > Mantodea > Mantidae > Tenodera > Tenodera sinensis. The sequence continues at coordinate 33,623,833 of CM060964.1, forward strand.
AGAATGCTTGGGCAAATTTAGGGATAAATGGTGGAGGAAGAATAAGTAGATGGCACAGGCACTGAGAATTTGTAAGCATTTTCTATCAGAATAAGTAATGGAAGTGATGTAATTGATCATGGCTGGGCTTCCATTACATCAACTGCTGTTATGCATCATGACCGAAGACATTTTAGGAAGGCATATTTTGAATAGGCTATAATAACTAAGACACCTGATACCTACTTTGTAATATACCTGGTGTTAAAACAAATGACACAATCCGAGGGGAAAGCTAGCTCCTGGACTCACTTCAGATTTCTCCCTCGAGTTCCAATTCATTTCGACAGATGGCAACCTCATCTTCTTGTCTCGGGCAGCCATTCCCAGCTGTCAACATGTGAGTAATATAAATGGCCAACGAATATTCATTTATAACAACATAACAGAAACAAAAACCGTCTACTGACTTACGGTACCCGAGTGATTGAGGACACTCAGCCGCAAAGCGTAAGCGATGGACGTTTTTTATAAGAGTTAGGCCGCAACTGCGAAACGACGACGGGGCGTAGCCGAAACATCAGTGTAGCTAAGCCCCAATGATCCAGGATCACGGGGAAATGGTTTTAAGTGTGGATATTACATATATCTCAAATTTGTAAGAAGAAAAATAAGGACAAACAAACCGCTAATCTAGCAGTCTTATATTTTCCTAGCACGCTCTGTAGTTTACTGTTTCAAGCGATCATTTTGCTATAAAACAAGACCATGGGACATAGATACATCTACTACGTGCAGTACATTGTGTTTCACCTGTTATACCGTTTTAAAGCCTGCCCCAGTATCATAGCTTTGCCATTTCGAGTTTAAGTTTGATACCCTTAATGACGGTTGTTCATACATTTGCACTTTTTGTGGTTTTCAACTTAACGCATAGAAATAAGCACTTGTATCTGATTCGCAATTACTTCTATCTCAGCTAAGTAAGAAATGTGGTAAATCAGTAGATTAAAATTATTTAACATCTTTTTACTTTGTTAACACCGTTTGTTGAGAGTAGTCCGAACAATGCAGTTGAACCTCTTTGTAACACAGGTGCAAGTTCAACAGCCGGCCATTCAGGTGAAGAGGAAACTGTCGACTAGAAGCCAGGCGGACATCAGGTTCGGTGAAAGCTAGGCCAAGTCCCCCACTCCCTCCCCCGGACCCTCCAGCAGGTTCTTGGTTAACCTTCTTTAGGGCGCTGTTGCCATTTCTCCCCGACGTAGCCCAAGCTGTTTTTACAAAAGCTGTAAATGTCAGAATCGTATGTTGTATTCAATGGCTGCGGAAATGCATTGCTGAGTCCAGGATAAAAGAGGTTATCAACGTCTTTTAAGACAGCTGGAACTAAAAATAGAACTTTGACATAAGACATACAAATTAAAAACACTAGTGAGATGAACTTTTTCATGCCACTCCATTGTTACCAACTTTGGTTTTAAGTTCAATCAGACAGCAATTTGTATTTCCACTGTTTATTAAATGGACTCAGTTTAATTAGCTTTTCATGTTATGTATTTTTATTTGGTTATTTCTCATGGCGGTCGCATTATCCGTTCACAATTCAAATCATCATACTTCAGTTTATAGCAATGCGTTGTCCAGTTTATCTGTTCCTTTTGTTGGCAGCCGTGTGCTCTCTGCGATCTGAATCGTTATTCTTTTATTTATGGCATCAATAATCGATAAAATGGCAGCAGGTACTAATATGGATGAAATTAAATTCCAAGAGGCAGACAAAATTCCGAAAGCTGACAAAAGGTAACATTGGAATTACTCCCAAAAATTCAAAGAAAACAATATGATATAGCATATACTCGCTTCATTGACTAGTGTATCGTAGACACTCCTAGCGAAGGAACGAAACATCAGAACATCTACATATCGCTGCACACGTCTGTTGGTTTTGCTCTAGGCGCCATTTCTCTTAGTGCATAAAGGCCGGAAATCAACATAGTATTATTTGATTGTTCTTCTTCTACTTCACGGATTAGGCTCAATAGCCTGTTCCGACGTACCTGGTCATCTCATTCTCGGGCGTCCTCTTTTCCCTCGGGGATTATAATTGATGGTCAACTTTGGTATCCTGCCATCATCCATTCTGTTTACATGTTTGTACCAATTGCTCCTATGGGTAATTATTTTATTGTTATTCTACAAATTTCAGGGTTATCTAAAATATTGCATGCCACACGTGATAAAAGTGATTTTATTTTGCACGTAGAATACGGCCTCATTTTGCAAACATTCCTGCTCGCCAATTAAAACCTACTTTTAACACGTGTCATAAATGGAAATAAAAACACGTAGCAGTTTACAAAAATATAATAAAGCATAATTATTTAAACATAAAAGAGGTTGATATTGACTACTCGGACTGTTTTCGCGTAGGTTACCGTTTTATAGCCTTTCTACAAAATGTGTTTCTTTGTCCGCCTTATGTTAATCGTGATACTGCGCATAGAACGGCTCTAAAAAGTGGTACGCAGGTTCCTACACCCACAAGACCGATCAAGCCCAAATCTTTGTGATGGCCATGACCTCATGTGACATAAATGAATAAGCACTTGACTGGGAAGTTCTAAACATACAACAGCGAATATTTCGGAAGTGGTTACCTAATACGAAAGAGAAATTGTTGGATATAAATTCATTTGTTTTAACGAGGTCTACAATTTTCCTGCATCAAGTATATGTTTATTTTTGTCCGATTTCCCAACTGAACTAACAGGAATGCCAATTACAGTGCATTTTATTGAAAACATGCGACACGCAAATCCGCGATATGTTAATAAAAACAAACAATAGAAATTCTCAAAGTAAAAGCTAGTTAGTTTGAGTGAAATTCCCGGAAAAGCAGTCCGTATGTTGTTAGAAAACGTCTGATTATGTATGGAATTAGATAATTAAATTCGTTTTCGTTTTTGAACCGTGCAGTTCTCAGGTAGATGGCATCAATTTGTTAGGTACCTTTTACCATATGGCTTCAAAACATGCATTTATAGTGAAAGTAGTGAGTCGAGAACAGCAAATGGCAGGAAAAAAGTAATAAAAACAAATAGCATTTGTACTGCACTGATTCCGGAAAACAACAAGGCATTTATCTAATCTCTTGACGAATATGACTTTTGAAAACCACAAACTTAATGATCACTCTAATGATCTAAGGGCATTGGAACATACATTAAACTTACATTCTTCTCATCATGTAATAATTGAATAAGGTATGTTACACAGACTATATTAACAAGTTTTAATTTTCCTTTTGAGTTTTTTTTTTTTTTTTTTTTTTTTTTTTTTGGGAGTGGGGTTGGTGGCAGTTGATTTCCTGCTCATTCTAATACTTCTTACCGCCCTCACAAGTTTAATAAATTCGGCTCTGTGTGTGTGCGTGCGTGTGTGCGTGCGTGTGCGTGTTCGTGCGTGTTTGTTGTAACGGAGAGGGGAGTCCTCGACCCACCGCGACCCCGACATGGATCTTTTGCAGGATGCTATCCCCCAGGGGAAAGGGATGAGGCGAAGTGAGACCGGAGGCTTGTCAGAAGTCGGAGCCAGTGAAGCACAGAGACGCAGAGAGTCCCAACTGTTACAGATATTGACAGCTGGCGCACAACCGAAGTGTTTCCTCTACCCAGGGATAGAGACGAGGCGACCCTTGCAGCCTGGGCGTGCCACTTCCAGGAGGGCCAGGGAAGGGGTTCCAGAGCGCAAGTATCTGTGCCATCTGTCGGCATTCGCCGAAATGTACCGCGCTACCAACCAAACCTGAAAGATGACAAGGGAGGGAAACGAGAAGTGAAGGGAAAGGAAAATTCGGCAGTGCAAAGATCGATAGTTACATTATATAGCTATTGTTTACATTTGGAATTTATGTGTCCTTTCTTAAAAGAGTTCAAAGTCTATCCAAAATAGATGTTATTTTAACTATAAAACTGTCTTATGCAGGGACTCAATGAAGAAATAATTTACTTTATGTTATTCTGGGGTTTTATACTAAACTGAAACATCTAAAGAACAATAGTGCATTATTTTGCTCAGTGTACTTGTAACTTTAATTACGTAGTTTTATTTTTGAGTCAGGTAATATCATTATAACTAATAATAATGAAATCTGAAGTAGATAAACATAAATGTTTAAATGCCATCGTTAAGATAGCTGAATTGAGTATTATATGAGAGCTGGCATAGTTTGGGAGTCGCGCACTTTTGAAATTTTCTGAAAATATAAATCGTATTTCATGTTATGAATTTTAACAAAAGAATCGAAGTTTCACTAAAATGGTTATTGTTTCTCCTCAGTCTTCCCACAAAATCTGCTTTGAGGGGCTTAGATGTATACACATTTTACTGTTTTTTCTGGACGCCAGAATGAACAGCCTGGCGTTGATGTCGAACTGTGCCGAGAATATTTACGGGGTCATAAAGAAAGCGTGTGAGTGAAATACACATATAAAATAGAACAGAAAGAAGACAAAACACTGCGTGACAAGTACAGGCAGACATGTTTGCGACTGTGTGTGACAATTTATTTACTAGGGCGTTCTTTAAAAGAGGTTTTATGGTACTACCCAGAAATTCATCATACCAAAGTAATTTACGGCCCAAACACGTCTCTAAGAAGCTGTATATATTAGAGCGTGAAGTGTGCAGAATCCTTTGCATCGACAGTATTCTTTTGTTAAGCTGCTACGCCACGTTGTAAAAACAATGGAACTTCACGGGGTTTCCTGCCATTCCTTTATTGCTATCCCAACCCACTTTTGCCAGCATGTTGGCTATAGAATTTAACTGTCGTCTCGAGTGTATTCTCAGCTAGTTGCTGGTGGTGCATCGTCTGCTGTATTAAAATGTTATCTATATTTGTGAAGCATTTCTGTGGATTAAACTAGACTTCCGCAAGCTAACATTTCAATGGACTGTAATCTCGAATCGTTCAAAGTAATTTTTGAAGGGTCTATGTATTATTTGGAATACAATGCATTAAATGTAATAACACGTGCATATTTCTTTCAGCACCTGTTTATTTCTCCTCGAAAACAAAGCAATCAATTTAAATGGTGCTGCAGATAACCAGTAGGTCAGCCTATGCTCTAGATGAGAACACATTTCTGGAGTAATCCAGCAAAATGGCTCTACGTGATATGTGATGCTCGCATTCGGGAGGTCCTGATTGTGATTCTCAATTGGGTCGGACATTCTCACTATACTTATTAGCTGGTTGATGAACGAATGCTGGAGTGGATAGTATAATGCCTAAAACTTTCCAGCCCCCCGCCCCCCCCATCATTTCCTGTCATGTTTCAGGTTTGAAGGATCAGGCGAGCGGACAGCGGGTGGGGAGATTTGGCGTGGGATGACCCCTCAGAGAGACCTCTCCATCGGGGGTCAGGACGTAATACCTAATATTCTGGAGATTTTGAGTACTGCTGTTCACAGACACGTTACACGGGCCTTTTTCTAAAAATTATTTTTCTATCCTTTTTTTTAAAAAAAATTCAGGTGGCCTCAAAATTCTGATTAAAGCTAGATATCGAATTTTTGCGCGAAAGACAACATTTTATCTACTTACTATGTGCGTGGTAAAGAATATGTGTGTGTGTGTGTGTGTGTGTGTGTGTGTGTGTGTGTGTGTGCGCGCGCGTGCGTGCGTGTGTGTGAACAGGATAGCTCAAAAACGAAAAGTCGATTGAAAGCCAAAGTTGGCATTTAAGTTTAATATATTTCAAGGATGCGACACGAACATTTTAAAGAAAATAGCCCCACCCTAAACTACCCTTTGCATGGAAAATTGTTCACAAATTTTGATTTTCTTGAAAATGGCTCTAACGATTTTGATTGAAATGACATGTTTAAGATGTTTTTATGACACTGAAATATATATTTTGAATTTTCTGGCTGTAGCCTATGTAGTACTGTTTACTCTGGATGACTTTTGAATAACTTGGAAACCCGAAGACACAAACTCTTACTATACAAAAAATGTAGATCTTGCTGAAACACACAATTTCTGCCCCTTTTTTGTAGAGTGAACCATTTCGGAGACATTCTTTGTTATTTGTGTCAGTTTCGGTAACCATGCAAAGAGAACGGAACCTCAAAGCTTTAATAGATTTGACTATCGCACAAAGCCTACTGTATTCCCATATTCCCCATGCACCTATCAGGAAGTAAGCAATAAGATAATTTCTGCAAATGTTTATCTCAACTAACACGAAGAAGATATAGGAATAAGAGTTTGTAAGAATGGTTAGCACAAGAGTAGAGAAAGTCATGCGAGTGCAACACATCAGTTATTTTTTAATAATTTTATTGTAAACTTAACACTTCTGTACTTTGTCTTCGAGGTCGAAAGAGACAAACATGAAATAAAAAGAAGCTGCAAATTATATAATGTAAAAACGTAACAAGATAGAACATCAGAATTACGCTTCCATTTTGATTAAAAATGTAGAAGGTGTTACATAGGCATTCTGTCTTCTCGGACAATTTTGTTCTTGTTTGATAAGCAGGTCCTACGGAAACTGTAGCAAAGATTTGCTAAAATGTAACGCAAAGCAAGCCTTTACACCGAATGGAAAAATGTGTAAGGAAAGTCAGGATTATGCTTGCAGCCGAGTAATTTTATTGACACTCTGCTAGTGCATTGGGTGGAAGTTGAAACATTCATGCATTTATAAATGTTTAAACGCACATTAATATATTAATTAATGTAAACAAACAACGTAAAGCTTCGATGAAAGCACGTGAAATAAGGTTCATATAGGACCACAGAAAGAAATGCAAATTATGAAAAGCTTTAAAATGTTTTAAAAATGACACCATTAAAAATATTAATGAAATATGAACACTCGTTAAACACAGTTAATTCTGCAACAGTTTTATGCTGTGTAATTAACGATAGGTACTAAATTTGAACAAGCATTTTTTGCTTTATCTTATGAGGACATACGCTGTGTATTTTATTCGGCTCACAAATCCGAATAGCAGAAGTTTAGGATCACAGAACAATGGTGGCATAAACAAAACAGAACAATAACGTAAGTGCTACTTGGCAAAGCTATGAGGCATATGGGAAAGAATGTGAAACTGCCCAGCTGCTTACGCGAGCTTATTACACATACAAGGCAAGACAGAGTGTGTGCACTCTGTTCAGATGCAGTACTACTTGGCAAAACGACGAGCCGTATTGACCTTGGCTGTCGAGCGCTACGATCGCTTCTTATCTTGTTTATTAGAAGAGCGAAATAATAGTAACTTGGCGTATAGTCAGTGATAAAACACAAATAGATGATCTCTCGCGCCTGTCGGTATATGAGAGTTTGCTGTCCTGAAGATATGATTGCATCTGGAAAGAGTATACGTACACGCTCTGTCTCGCCTTGTTTGTGTGATAAGCTCGTGTAAACAGCTGGGTAGTTTCACATTCTTTCCGATACGCCTCATGACTTTGCCATGTAGTACTTCTACTTGTGAACCAAGTTATATCATCTATTGGGAACGTCGTTTGGCTGTCGTACATTTAGAGCAGTCTCACCTGCAATGACTTGTAAACATATTGTTTGTGTCCCTTCCCCCTCACCCCGAGGGGCAGGACTTGCTCGTGGCAGGAACCCGAAATCCACAATAAGCACGCATCCCCCTCACCCTTCAAAGCTATTGTCTGTTCATTTCATGACTGGAGCGTGCCAACTTACGACACAATATAATAAAGCACGAAAAACTGACGTTCATATTTTATCCACACGCACACACACACACACACACACACACACACACACACACACACACACACACACACACACACACACACACACATGAATATTATGTTGAACTTCCCTTGAAGGGGTTTACATTGTGGGAAATGAAGTGGAGAATCAAAAGATCCCACAGCCCCAAATGTTTGCATAGACCTCCCTGTCTTACGAATATAAATTAGTTAGGTAATCCTATCAAATCTTACACTAGGTTCAACTACAATGAAATGTACTTTATGTAGTTGATAACTGAAACAAAAAAAGAAAAGAAAAGAAAAAAGAAAAAACAACTAAAAAACAAAAAATATTTTAAAGCATTTAGTTCCTATAATTTGAACTGGTTTTGCTTTGTCCACCTACAGCACCTCTGATTGATAAAAATAACGACATGCAGTATCTTTGAGAAAAAAGTGAGGAAAATGGAAGATCCACTTTAAAGCCTGTACAAAGTGTAGTGTTTCACAACATTTCCTCTGTGCAACATGTTTGTATAATCAATTGTAAAGATATGTCGCTGCGTTCCATTAACAGTTTACCTTTGAATTAAGTTTATAAAATGTATTTTGTTTTTAGAATGAGAACAAGAATTTAAGTACAACTACCTTGTACTTAATTCTTATAAATCCAACCCAGAATTACGTAAACCTAATGCGAGTGACCTCTCAAATGTTACCGATGATTAGAAAAGATAATTGGAAAATATTGTTAGAAGCGGTTGTTGTAAAAACTTGATACAAATGACTATAGAATGCTCGGTACTTAACGTTTTGTTGACTGCAACTGCCACAACCACAACCATAATGCACAGCATACACACACTCCTTAATATGTAAGGAATGAGCAAATAAAACTAACTCATTAAATTAACATATTTTGTCAGAGAACTTGCATCTGTGGAACACTAAAGTCCTAATGTATAACCTCTTAGCAAAGCCATTTGGTGCTGAGACCTGGGCACTTTCTAAACCTGATGAGAGACAACTTGGCGTATTTGACAGAAATATCTAGAAGCAAATTTTTGGTCCAGTGGAAGAAAATGGTGACTAGAGATGAAAGTACAACTATGAATTAATTAACTATGCAACGAGCCAGACATCGTGAGAAGTACAAAGACCCAAAGGCTGCAGTGGGTTGGACTTGCACTACGTGCTAATGATAGAATGATAAAGAAGTTATTTAAGGTAATGCCAGATGGGAAGAGTTAAGTTGGAGGACCAAAGCTAAGAAGATGGTGTGAGAGAGGAGGTGAAGATAACTGGAATAATGAATTGGAATAACTCAGGGAAGAATGGTAAAAGCTTCTTCAGAAGGCCAAGGCCACAGGGGCTTCATGCCGACGACGACGACAACGACTATGATGACGACGACGACGATGATGATGATGATGATGATGATGATGATGATGATGATGGCTTTCATATATGACATCATCCTAAAATGTGTTTTAATATATTCAAGAATGTCTGGAAGACGTTTTTCCAAATAAATGGATCGGACGAAGAGGAGTTATAGAGTGGTCAACAAGATCACCAGATATCTCCCCAGTTATTACCTATTATGGGAATATTTGAAATGTAGAGCCTTTGTTACAGGGTCTGCTGATATGGAAGAGCTATAAATGAAGAACAGGAAAGAAAGCAGAGATATATAAGCAGCGTTGTCTGCAACTGTTCAACAGGAATTCATTTCTCGACTTAGCCACTGCCAGATTGTAAATGGAAAGCATTTGAAACATCTTATAAAATAATTAGAATTCCATTTTCTATAGTAGTTGTGTAAATTGTAGAGAACGTTGTTAAACAAGCCAGTAATTAAAAACTGTTCCTGTGGTAACCAAACATTTTGTATGAATATGAGACAAGTGTAATGGTTCGAAATTGTGTTGTCATTTAAAACGTTATTAACGACGTAATGTACTGTTCCATATTGACTGAAAATTGTGCTACTTTTTCGTGAACATTTCCTTTGAAAATGTAAAAATTGAGGTATCTCGAGAATTTTTTAAAAAGCGGGTTAATTTTCAGTTTATTTGCATTATCTCTTATGAAGCACCTTGTGTACGAGCATTCAGTGAAAGTAATGAAAATTAACAATGTTTGTAAGTGTATAAAACACAGCATTTTTAATTTTTGTATTCACTGCGTAATTTGTCCAGCGTTCTTGTTTTAGGAAACTCTCCTACCGCGAATGATTAACCACTCTTCATCCAAAAATAATAATAAAAGTGGGTCAAAGTCTCCTTGTAACATTCAGGGACAGAAACTAGGGTTTTGTTTGTTGGCTAAAGCTGTTTCATAAGCATTAAGTTCCAGAGTTTCGCAATATTGGCATGTTGTGCAAGATTGCTTGTTGATCTCTGGCGAAGTTCGAACGGGAAAAGCAATATCGTCCAGATTTCTTCACCTTCACTTTTGAAATGTTTGGTCGCTAAACGTGGAGTGTTAACACCTAGTGATACAGCACACTGACTCGGCATCTGAGAATCACTGAGAGAGCTTTCCCGGTCACATTATAATATTTAGGATTCAAGTGTTAAAAGTAGGGGCTTATTTTCGGAGTAGAAATGTTTGCGAAACGGAGCAGTAGAGCTACTGTAACAATCCTAACTGCAAAATCTTAAAAAAAAAAAAAAAAAATCTAAAAGTCTGATTTTTTGTTGTGTTCGCCATTAAGTCTCCTCTTAAGGATCAATCGGGTCTTTATTCTTGCTAAAGTTTAGCCGATACAAAAGCTAGACGGAATTACAGTTCCCAAGAAGTGCGAAGTTTCACGCTTGTGCAAAAAAATAACAAACACTTGAACAAACGCCCTATGGTTGTTAGTTTAAAGTAATTATTACATAAAATTAGTTATCACCGTCGTGTAATTCACAGATAAGCCTAGGACTTTAAAACTAGTTGAGGTGAGAACAATGTGGACATACAGGAAAGCTGTGAATGTCAGTGTTACACATTTAGAAGTTTAGCAAGTCGAACTTGCGGCCTAAATTGCTGTACATAATCATAACTGGAGATTAACAATGCCAAATGGATGTAAATTTACAGAAGTAAATGCTTTTGATGCAGTTATTAATTTATTAAACAGTGCCAAAAAGAGTTGGGAAATGGACTGTATCTGATCTATTTTCGTATTCGTCAAAGGCTTTTGATAGTTTCTCACCAAATTCTGGTTTACAAATTCAACCTGTGGAATTAGCACAAATTGTATTAATTTTATTCTCATCTGACTAATAAGTACTGGCATGTTAATTTGAATAGTAATATATCCTAATTTGACATGTTCCAATATGGGTTCCCAAGGGATGAATTTTATAGTCAATTAGGTTTATTATTTTAATCAACATCGTTAAAGGCCTTTTTGAGGAAATAAAAATAACGAAGACGTTTCCATGTAAAGGTAGTTTGGTGTGGGGGATTTTATTGAAATGTCTCGTATTATATCCTTAGAAAAATCTGAATTTAAATATGCTTTTTTGGATTCACGGGACCTCAAAACATGAATTTTCAGTAAAATCTCTATATTGAAGTGTGGGTGAAATACAATGCTTCCTCTAGTCATATAGTTAAGTACGAGTAGAGAAAGTAAAATTCATAATAGAACCAATCGTTGTGCTTCTCAGGGAAAAGGTGGGAGAGTAATGTTATGTAGTTACATTGAGATTAGAGAGAGGAGGAAATGCGAAGTAAAATTACGAATCTTGAAGTTTAAAAGTATTTTTATTGCTTGGATTTCACATTCTTAACCTTGTTTGTCATTTGAGAAGGGTGTAGATGAGATAGATACGTACTTGCGTATGCACAGACGTTCTTCCAGTGTTTCTTAAGGATACCCATCTGTGAAATTTTGAAAATCTACAGTTTTCATTGGATTGATTTCAAATTTTAACACAATCACTGTATAGTGAGGAGTAACTGTGCTAAATTTCATACATTCAGGCAGATTAGTTGCAAACATATTAATATTTTATTATATATTTTTTTAATATTTGTATAAATGGTTCCCCATGATGCAATTTTGATTTGAAAAACTTGATCATTTTCACTTATGTTCTGTAATAGAATGTTAGCAAATTGATGAGATAATTTCTTAATCTTGTTACTAGTCTGGATAAAAATAAATTTTAAAGTTTAAATTCATAATTTTTTTCATTTAGATTTTGAAATGTAAACTTTAATAATTACTCAGCAGTAATTCACTTTATGAGAAAGTTATCTCATTATTTCTTTTTAATGTTACTTCTAAGCAGGTACACCAAATTTCATGCATAAGTACTGAAAATTGCATCGTGTGGAGCATTTTAAAGAGCAAACAGTACTAAAATTAAAAACGTGGAAAAACTAAGTTTGAAGTCATAGCAAGGATAATGGAACTGTATGGATTTAAATGGACACGACCACTTACAGGCAATCAGTTAGACGGCCATGTGACATAGATAAAAAGGCCTTAAGGCTGTAAAAAGCATATCAAAATAAAGCAGACGATTTATACTATTTGATAAAACAAAAATCCATTTTTGGCAATTTTGGAAATTTTTAGCCTTTTTTCACAGATGCGTATCCTTAAACACTGCCCTCCATGTCACATGGATAAAAGAGGGATATCAGTGTTTAAAAGCTCAGAATAGATTCTAAGAACCAGAATCGAAGACTAAGTCAGTGTCGTATCCGAGCTGTGACTGTTACGTACTAGTCGGCTACGATGTGAGCACATTTGAAGGAGGACGGCACTGTTTTGTTGACAATGCATAACGTCGTGAAGGCTTGCAACCCAAAAGGAGTGAGGAACAAGGCGATAGTTGAAATGTAGTCTACATTTGCACGCCTCAGTGCCACTAGTAAATGCAACTCGAACTGCGGATGTTTTCTTTACCTGACTGCACTTCCAATGCCCCACCGAATTGTTGCTCATGTAGTGCGATATAGGTATTGTCGTTCACGACAAACGGGTACAGAACAACCAGTCGCAAGAGATCGTGAAACAGCTGAGCTAATACGGCGGCCTGCGAAGTGACCTCCGACAGCACACATGACAAAAGAGGTTATGTACATCCATCAAAATGAACAGCAGCTAACTAACCGGTTAAAGGACGTTAAACTCACTACAAAAGTAGCAGCCGCCACCACCACAGCTTGTTTTGCTGCCATCCAACATTTCTTGGACCACGATCTTACATAGAAACTCCACCAGCCAATACACGGCAACAGAAAACTATGTCAGAATGATCACGTTCTGAGAATAGTTCTCTGATACGTTAATTTATGTTTGACGTAGACATAAACTTAGAAGCTTGGCCTTGCTATATTAATTTTCATTTAAGGGGACCAACCTGTAATAATTGACGAAAATTCTTGAAAATATCGAGTTTTAAATTTTTGCGCGTATAAATATTTCATTCTTGTACCACGAGAGCAAAAAATCTCCGAACAGGCTGCTCGGTATTTTGCCTGTCGGCATCCTCAGCGCTCGTTGCCGTCTGTCGCTATCATAGAAAGGCGTGGATGAAGCCACACGACATTTTAAAAACTAATTTTAAAGGCTTTACTGACCAACTCAATGAAAGAAGATGCTGAACCTGGTCATCATCGTCCAGACACACATTTTTGGCACCTCTTGAGCAAATTATCCATAAAGCATAAAGTGTACAAGACAAACCCACACACCCTGGAAGAATTAAAACAAAATATCCGCCAGGAAACTGCCAGCATTTCCCAACGTGAACTACGGCGAGTGATGGATAGTTTCCTAAAGAAGTCCCAAAAATGTATGGACAACGACAGTGGCCAGTTTCAGCATCTCCTTTCATAAAGTTGTTAAGTAAAGCCTTTAAAAGTAACTTTCAAAATATATCTTTTCATCCGTGGCTACTATGATAGCGACAGACGCCAACGAGTGCCGAGGAAGCGCACAGGCAAATCACCGCCCAGCCCATTCGGAGGTTTTTTTCTCTCCCGGTAGATTAGTACGCATACGTTAATTTCACCCAGTTGCGTTTTAAACCCTTGTCACGTGATCATTTAAATGACCATGCGCACATGCTGATAGCCATTTAAATCATCTTGTAGTATTTATACTTTTTTCAACGCATACTCAAAACTAATAAATGCAATTGTTTCAAAGTTTGGGGAAAATGTATATATATGTATATATATATATGTATATATATGTATATATATGTATATATATATATATATATATATATATATATATATATATATAAAATGTAAGTAGTATGTGTTAAAAATCTGATGTGTTGCACTAACATTACTTTCTCTACTTTTGTACTAACCATTCTTACAAACTCTTATTCCTATATCTTCTTCGTGTTAGTTGAGATAAACATTTGCAGAAATTATCTTATTGCTTATTTTCTTGTAGGTACAAGGGGAATATGGGAATACAGTAGGCTTTCAGCGAGTCAAATCTTTTAAAGCTTTGAGAGTCTGTTCTCTTTGCACGGTTCACATATAAAAAAGTGAACAACGATGTTGCATTTGCCGAAAGTTTGTTTTTTGAAACTGACACAAATAACAAGGAATATCTCCGAAATGTTTCACTATACAAAAAATTTATTTGGACAGAAATTGTGTATGTTTTAGTGAGATCTGCATTTTTGTATAGTAAGATTTAGTCTATTTCTTACGGCTTACGAGTTATTCAAAAGTCATCCACAGTAAACAGGGTTACATAGGCTATAGCCAGGAAATTCAAAATATACATTTCATTTGTCATAAAATATCTTGAACATAAGTCATTGTAATCAAAATCGTTAGAGCCATTTTCAAGAAAATCAAAATGTTCGAAAAATTTTCCATGTAAAGGTTAGTTTAGGGTGAAGCAATTTTCTTCAAAATCTTCGTGTCTCCTCTTTGAAAGACATTAAACGTAAATACCATGATTGGTTTTAAACGGACTTTTCGTTTTTGAGTTATGTTGTCCACAGACTGACACACGCGCGCGCGGACCGTTTCCTAGATGTGCTTTTTTGGATTCAGGGGGCCTCAAAACATATATTTGCGGTGAAATCTCGGCATCGAATATTTGGATGGAATATAGTACTTCCTCTACTTACTAGTATAGAAAGTAAAAATTATATATAGTGTAAGTAGTAGATATGTGTTAAAAATGAAGCTTATTCGTTAAGAAACTTTGGATTTGAGGCGTTTACAGGTTTGTGCAATGTTCATGTTTTTGGTGACGTCATTCATTGTGAATGGCTCCATTACAAAATATCTGTAGCCTTAACTCACACAAAATATCTAGTTTTTATGTTTACGTTAATTTGAATATTGAATAAGGCACCAAGTTGGCTACTTTTAGAATCCTTCGGTATCATTCATTGCTTTAGAAGCGCCGGTACGAGTATTGACCAGGTTAAGCTCTTGATTTCTAATAAAACAAAGGGATGCAACAGCATACGAATTCACAGTCAATGGAGGGCAACTAGGTGTGATAATTTTGCAAAAGAGACTAAAGCTTTGTAACATACGCGAAGCATTGCAAAGGCGATGAGGTAGTAAAATACATTTTGAAGCAGAAAAGGGGGGAAAAAGTTGCACAAATAGCGACATAATCGCAACATAATGATCTAGCTGGCCTTAAGCCAAATGAGTCACCTCAAGCAAGGGCACTGTAAGGGGGTTTCCCCCCGCCGTGACAGTTCGCCTTATGTTTTATTTAGCCAATGCAAGAGTGCCAAGGATGGGTGGAGGTGGTGGAACTGCGTTGGTGTTTCATTCTGTTCTTTCACCTAATCCAAAAATAGACTTCTTACCAATACCTGTTAAATTAGTGTTAAAACATATGCTACTTGAAGGCAGTCTAAAAAGAAGGGAATAAAATGTGTACTTGACCCATAGACAGAGGCAAGAATTTTTGTTTTTAACGATAAATGAGAAACTTGTTACATTACAGAACGAATTGGTTTGCACGAATTTGACATAGTTTAGAAGTGACACATGGGATTATTTTATTAGGAATTTATGCGCATTTTTCATATTTTGGAGAATATTGTGTTTTTGACGATAAATCAGGAATGTTTATTTTTTAAGTTTGCTTAGAAAAATAAGCTTTTTTTTTTTTTTTTTTTTTTTTTTTTTTTTTTTTTTTTTTTTTTTTTTAATATTCATTGAATCATTTTGCTGGTGTTTAAGTTTTGGTTTTAATAACATTGAAAGAATTCGCATCTAATTCTTAGGAATTCAATAACCCGGCTCCTTTTGAGACCAACTTGTAAAAAAAGTACAAAATAAATATTATTGGCAGGGACAAAGAAAGCTGGCCAACAATGCAGTTGGTGAGGCTACTATAAAAGGTTATCTCACAAGGTCACATTTCCGTGTTATCAAAGCTGCCACAATAAAAGCTTTAGACTATTCGTTTGAGCCCGTTTAATTACTAAATCAAGTTGGGTGGTCACAAAAATGTAATGATAGCATTCAACAAACTAAATGCATTTAAAACTAGTGATACTTATTTTGATTTGCTTCTTTCTTACAAAGAACTTTGTGCCATTGTTGAACAGTTAGACCATAGTAACATATTTGATATAGTAACAGAACTCAGCACTCAAAGTAACAGGTGAATGTTACCACCTTTTCTGTTAAAAGTCCCTTCAATGTCTTTGGTTATCAGTATCAAATGCTGACAGCGAGGGACCTTTTTTCTACATATAACTTGGTTGCAACAAACAGTAGGGCAACTATGAACAATGAAAGTGTCACAACTTGTTATATGTTGCAATTTGGTGATGCTGATTGTTGGGCAATGATCTTGGTGTCTGATGTATGATATACTCGTATGTAGTGATTCATGTAATGATAAGAATAAAATAAATGTTTTAATTTGGAGAAATGTTGAACAATAACGTTACAGTTACATACTTTCCTGTTAATTTTAGTTTGACTAATGTTTATGTGTATTAATTTTATCCGAATATTTGTGCAAAATTAATGCGAATTTTTAGTATAATATTCAACACAAAACACCACTAACTTAAATTATTAATGCGAATCTTTCAAATAATTAGCACCAAAAAATGTTGCCTTTGCTCACAGATGAAATATTTGTTTTCTTTGCGTCTACCCTTACATTGTACACCTTTCTATATCTGGCATTAATCGGAAATCTTTATGTTCTAGTGCTGTTTGAACTCTGAACATTATATAAGCATCAGTAAATTGGTGTACTAAATGCTGAATGCTTATAAAATCACTCGAACAAGTTGAAAAATCGATGCACTCTAAATAAATAAATATACCTGGTGGAAGGTACTGCTTTGGCTATACATTAACCAGGATGAGTGTAACAAATATGTCCAATGCAGTTATTGTCAATGAAGAACCCTTTCTCTGGAGAAAAAAAAAAAAGTCAAATTTTTGAAGCCGTCTAGCTTCTTGAGAATAGATATAAATACATTATTTTTTCAATAACTTGTGCAAACATTGTGTGAACAATACTGTAATGGATTTCTACCTTAATTCGAATGAGTTGAGTCACAGTTTAATATTAACGTGACGTTGCTAAATCTCTCTTAGGAATTAAACTTTACATGACATTTTCACATTAAATGGTGGCTAAATTCATTCGAATTAACTTAGAACTGCATTACAGCATTGTTCACACAAAGTTAACGCGATAGTTAGTGAAATAATAAATCATTTATATCTATTCGCCAAAAAGCTAGATGGCTCCAAATAGTTGCACAATTTTTTTTTTTCGGCGAAACGGTTCTTTATTGGCAAAAATTAAATTGGACATATTTGTTAGAATCATCATGTAGAATTCCTGGTTTACATATGGCCGAAGCAGTACCTTCCATCCTGTATATAACCTTGAAAAACGTCAGTAAATCTAAACTGTTTTGTTGCCTGTTTTCACCTGTTCTACCATGAATCTAATAGACAAAATGATGAATTCCACCAAAATTAGATATTGAGATTTCTCCAGAAATACATGCTTTGAGGCCCTCTGAGTCGAAAACAACAGTTATATAAAAAGGTCCTTGTATATGAACAGCATCACCCAAAAATGAGAATTCGGATAAACACCAAACTTGCTGTTTAAGTGCAACCTGTTTCAAAGATGAGACAAGAAGTTTTACGAGAAAAAATCTTCCACGCCAAAGCGATCTTTACATGGGATGTTTTCTGAAAATGCTTTGTTCTTAAAAATGGATACAATGATTTAGATCAAAATATCATATACTCAAGGTACTTCCATCACAAATAAAATGTTTGGCTTGAATTCTCTGGAATGGCCTGTTTCTCGCGATATCCTAGGAAGAGTATGGAATTGATAGGTTAGTATAAGCCACTAGCTGACTATCGATTTTCTCCCCACACCCGCTGCCCTTCCCCTCTGACACCTATAACGAAGCCTTCAAAGTTTATCTGGATTAACATGAAATAGAAAGAATAAGCATATGTAGAATAGTTTGTAGAAGTTCTATACAAACAGACGATAGTGGGTATAAAAAGTCCTGTGAATGGAACAGATGCGACATGTCTCTGCATATAAGTTTCTTAGAATTGTGCCCTGTGTGTTATTCATGTGGCAGAAAGGAGGATCAGTACAATGCATTGTTGACGCGACAGTGCAAAGTGAGCGGGGATTTGTCATGACACAGATCCCATTCGTTCGATGTTGTTTACCTATTTGCGTTGCTTTTGCAAACATTGGATGTAAATTCTCCCATTTGATGAAGTGCGCTTTGTGCCAGTTTGTGCCACCGACAACACTTTTT
Source organism: Tenodera sinensis (assembly GCA_030765045.1). NCBI lineage: Eukaryota > Metazoa > Arthropoda > Insecta > Mantodea > Mantidae > Tenodera > Tenodera sinensis. Next base: position 33,642,349 of record CM060964.1, read on the forward strand.
CATACTTGTAGATATTTCGAAATGAATCTAGATGGAAGCTTTTTCCAACTGCAGGAAGTCGATGTAAGCACAGATGCGAATTTTCGAATTTCACGGTTTTTATGATCGCTGAATTCCAGGAAATTTTTTCCTCTTTAGTATTATTTCATGTGGATTTATCCAAGTGAACAGAAATTTACAGTTAGATGCGCTCTTGTTTGCAGATGATTGGGCCTTAATAGCTCCCACTGAAACCGATGTTCAGTACTCAGTTCTAATTTAAACACAGTGAGTAAACGCTATAACACGGGGAAAAACATTGACAAATCAAAAAATAGTGGCATTTGGTGGCAAAAACACTGTCCGTAGAAAAAAATGCTTATAGAATAAATTGCTCGAAAGGGTAAATGAATTTTCCTATCCCGGTTATAAAGAGTCGTTTATAGGCGAAGCAGATATACCAGACAAAATTCTTAAATACACTAGAACTATGGGGATAATTAACAACATAATGAAACCTTCCCTAGTACAGAAGAATACAAGAATACGGCTCTACAAGACGCTGGCTAGACCGGTTCTATGTTATGGTAGTGAGACCATGAGAAAGAAAGACGGAAATAGAATGGCTACCGAGAAAATGAGATTCATGCAATCAACGGTTGGATATACAAAGTGCAATCACAAACGCAATGAGGAGGTGCCTAAGGAACTACAAGTTGAACCAGTGCTCCAATGTATTCAACAATGCCAGCACAACTAGAAAAAACATATGCAGTGAATGCGTTTAAACAGAATCCCTAAAATCAAGCATCATCATCATCCAAATGGAAAAAGATCTCTAGGACGTCCTAGGAAGCGATGGATGGAGAATCCTGCTCTGAGTCCGTAACAGACCTTGGACCTAATAGTTGTATGGATGATGATGATGATGATGATGATGATGATGATGATGTCACAAGACAAAGTGTTCTAAATGGGTAGTAACATCCTCAGCGAAGCTCCTGAAACCCAGACCTTAATCAAAAGTTGATTCATCTATAGAGGGGAAGTATTCTGTCACTACGACAGCCTGCAAATCATCAGAAATTTGCAAAAATAAACGGAGGGTCTGCCAGAAACGTCCTTCTGAGCAAAACAAGTGAGATACTGCAACTGCTGTCTCTTCAGTAGAAAAGTTAATGAATCTTGAGACACAAGTGGTTCTACATGCATGTCACCAAATTGTTTCTTACTGATCTTTACTGATCGACGTATCCTATTTACACCTAAAACGAAATGTGTATTGAAGGTTTCACTCTTTTAATAAGAGGAAAATAGAAGAATAAGCTTTTTCAACAATAGTTTATGGAAGAGTAAATAGAGAAAGTCGTGTGAATTCAACACATCAGCTTTGAATATATTTGGGGATTTCGAAACGGGTATTTCCGTTAAAAATTTGTATCTAAATTTGGAGCATTTAAACTGCTGTTCAGTACTTTTTGACTTGGTGGTATTATGGCAGACAAAATTTAATGCCGGCTGATAGCTGACCATTACGAATATCCTTCCTGTTGTGCAACTAGATCTTGTGGGCTAATTTCACAGCATGTTTTACTAAACAACAGCGCAAGGCATGGCAAGCCTCTGATGGAATGTTGTGTTGAGCCATCCGCCATTAAATGTTTTGTCAGCCATAGTAAAAACAAGCACTAGTAAACTAGGATCGTCATCATCGAAAATATGAGCATATAATTGACTTCAGTAGTGGCAGTTGACTTTCCCCATGTTCCGGACACTAATTCCCGCAGGAACAAATGTCCAGCGCCCCAAATAGACCACTCTATCTGTGATATACAGTGTGTCCCACAAAGGACAAAATGACTGAAGATTGTACCTGTGCGTGAGGACGTATGTTGCAGAAGTCCTCTAGTCTCTTCTGTCTTTAAAAATAAAATTTCAAATGATAAATTATTTGCTTACTACATAAAAAGCTTAGATTTGAAAACATCTCGGAGTTATTGAGGAAATGAACAGGTAGGTACTTTCATTTGTAATACTTTTGTTTGAATCTCTGCTTTCTGTCACTGGCACAACTGCAACTTTGTTATGTTTGTGCTCCTGAATTTCTAAAAGATTTCTGTCTGCGAGAAAGAAAGTTTTTGTATAGATAATTTTTGACCACTTCCAAACCTAAATATTTCCTGTTTAGCCAAAAGAATGTGTACTGCGAAGTGCCGTTTTCCTATAGGCAATACAATTGTTTACATCCGTGCAATAAGGGAGGAATAGTTTTGCGAGTTGATAGTCGACACCCGCCATCACAAATCCGTTAGGTTTGGGTTTTCTGTCTATCATTAGAAGGTATGCATAAGGTTCCATAACTTGCGTTCGAAAGGCGCTTCTACTTCCTCTAGCACCGTTGTTTCTTCTTATTTATTTGTTACTTAGATCCCAGCATTTCCTGCCGCAGCGAAGATTAAAGAGTACTCAACGGCCCACTCACCTCGACCTAGAGATCTATAGTGCTACCCCTATCTCGTGCTTGGAGTCCAGTAGGGGATGCCCACGGGCGGTCCTAATTCGATTTGCAGTCTTTGTGCGGCCTCGGAAGTTTTAGTCTATCGTCGAGGTGCGTCCCTGGGATTTTGAAGAGATCGTCGACGTGCGGCCTAAGAGTACTTGCATTATGCTATATTTAAATGCAAACAATATTTCCATCTTATTTTGCAGACTGCCTCTATGTGTTAGTATCACACATTTGTAATTCCCCTTGAACTAGTCTACTAGGTTTATCATGCAATGTTTCGGATGTTTTCCTCTGAAGAGTATTACTAAGTTTTTGTCTATTTCGCGACATTTCTAAGTCCTTTCGATGCTTATGCTCCAAGTTATTTTCTACTGTTTGATTTGAGGTATTTAATTTAAAATAGGACTTTCATCTCTTCCTGGTATAAGCCCATCTTTACAATCCTTTTGAAGATCTTTGCGATTGCGAAACTTGTAACCCTCTTTGACGATCATATCTTTTCTGACTCTTCATCACATGAAGGCTCTCCATGTTATGAGTGCACGACGATCACTAACTAAATAGCCACGAGAATAAGTGTGTTCTATAAGACAGCATCATATGACCAAGTCACATGTACACTGTGAGTAAGGTTGACGTCACATTTGGGCAAGCTTAGGTATCTAGCACTATACTGCTCGCAAAAGTTAAAGGCATGTGAACGCTGGCCAATGCTCAAGCGGAGCGCTGTTGCCAAGCGTAGTGTGTGTACCGGCAGAGGTTCTGTACATAAGAGCGTGTGAGTTGCGTGTACCACATTCGGCAGCGCTGGTAGGAGGGGCAAGCGTAGGATTCGCTGGAGTCTGCAGTACGGCCCGCCTCCATATGCCTTTAAGTTTTGCGAGGATTATAGCTGCACATGGACGATGTATTATAACACCCCGGGGCGCTTTTAGACGTGTTTGCCTGTTCAAGTCTTCGTCTCGGCCGCATCTCGACAGTCCCCAGCCCAGTGAATTGAACACTGGAAGAATACCTGGACTTAATAGCGCCGCCCCGAACCCGGGAACATTCCGTGGTCTGGCCGGGAACCAGGATGTGACACTTGTACGGAAATGACATTTGACCATTTGACATTTATATGGAGCCCAAAATGTTTTCGGAAATGGCAAGCATAAGAAATTTAGAAAGTAACAGTTGTGGGTGCTTGCCATTTGCGCAAAACTGACCGTAGGATACCGCTGCATAACCGCAAAAATTCAGGTTGGAGTAACGCAAATGAATGTGACAAATTAATCATACAGTGAAAGTGACTACATATATTTAGGAAATCTGCTGTTGTAAACATCAGACTGAAACGCGAATACATTAATAAAAGCGTCGGTCTGGGTGGCTCAGTTGGTTAGACGCTGGTCTACTGATCCCAAGGTCGCGGGTTCAAACCCGGCCCAGGCCGATGGTTTTTAAGTGTGCTTAAAAACGACAGCTCCGTGTCAGTAGATTTGCTGGCATGTAAAACAACTCCTGTGGGACGAAGTTCCGGCACACCGGCGACGCTGATGTGATCCCGGCAATTGACAGCGTCGTTAAAAATCAAAATATTTTTTTTTAAATGAATAAAAGCTTAAAATTAGGGCATCTAAAATGTTTTTCTTTGGTTTGCAGTATTTGCCTCCAGGTACTATAGGTGATGGGTTTGTTGAATAGCACAACATAATTCCTGATAATCCCCAAATGAATGTCTTCGTCGAGTATGTATGTATTCGAAAATTAGGTCACTGATGACGCCAAATTTCTAACGGTGTAATGGGCTATTTACTCTTCATGCGATCCCCGAACGACAAATGAGGCTGGATCTTTACATAGACATTAAAAAGTACCTTTAATCACATCCATTGTTGATGTGCTGACTGCAGTGCCTAAGGAATTCTGTCACTTCCTTGCAGAACAGGAAAGTTAGGAACCATATCATCCAGAAACACACGTAGGTAAAACATGGATCTCAGGAAAAGTTACTCAGCTGGCACAATATCGTTATTACTGTACACAAAACTTTGGGACACCGTTACCAGCCACAACATCTCTGGAGAAAATGAGTGCAACGACGAATCCAGTGGACGCCACACTTCTAGTGTAAGGAAGCCTTCATGCTCATTTGCGCTATTTATATGACAACTTTTGCGGTACTGTAACCATGCTCGTTTGCGGAAATGCAACGTACTCTTGCGTAAACGTGCTGCACCAACGGAGACTAATCTGGTCCCGGCCTAATGCATTTCTTAGAAATTTGACTCGAGAGCTATAAGTGTTGGAATGCGTGGCTGACAGGTTTGGGGGTGGCACTCGCTCAGGAAAGTTCATAACTTTTACAGTTGATATCAGAGTGGCAAGTAGTGCGCGTGCTGTAATTTTGGAGACGGAGTTCAGCGTAACCACCAAACGAAAACCTTTAGTTGTTTATAACGGGCGTCTTAACATAATCTAAGGCAATTTGATACCACTTTGTGATGTCCTAATGCCTCATTATCTAGAAATTACGTCGCTAACATTTGCGGCAGATACATTCTCAAATGAACGTTCTGCATTTTGCAACTATGAACATTTTATTTTGTTTAATCTAGGTGTTATACATATTCATATTATATCTGAAAATGTTCATTCCAAAACTGGTTCTTAACAGTGGTTAGTGCTCATTCCATACAAGCGTCAGCATTCCACTTCTGGCTCATTAGGTAGCCGAAAAGGCTCCGTAGAAGTGTCACTCCATACAAATGTTCCGACCCAAGAACCGTAATTCTCATGTATTTGAACCCAATGTGATAATAAGGATTTTGTTGGTGTTAATTCTGTTAATAATTCTATTTATATGCCGCCTTTAACATTTAAGGGACACTGGGAGGGAAATTTGAAAGTTCCACAGTTCTTGATAAATTTTTCTGAAATTTTTACTGTGTTTGTATTTATATGAGGACAGGAGGTACACCAAATTTCATTAAAACTTGATAATTCGTATATGATATATAAATTATTTTATGAATTTAATGGGCACATTTTCAAAATAGAGCTCGCGTCTATTGACTTTTCAAAATTCATTTATATTGGCAGAACTGATACTCTAAAACATGGGTAACAATTGTATGAAGAGATATTTCAAATACGTTTGCTGATTATGCTGCACATAGTTTTTTAATAAAAAAGAAAATTTAATCTTAAAAATTATTGATTTTTTTTTCATAAAAAAATGTTTTTGGAATTCATGTTAATGATAACATCAATATTGAATCATAGTTTTGTTGAGCTGCTATTTATGAATACTTTTGGAAATTTTCATTGAATTTGAAGCAAAACTCAGGCACGACCTTCTTTTGGAATGTGCAGAAATGTAGTTTTGAGAAAAACAGGCTTTTATATAGGAGCACTCTGTGTACGTTAAGGGAAGAGCACTATTTGAAAGGGCCGTAATGACCACATGGAGTGGGGGATATGAAAAATGTTAGCTGATCCAAATGCACAGGCGTTCCAGGAACATTTTAAGGTAAAAAAGGAATTTTCGACTTTTTGACAATTTTGACCAAAATTTCACTCCCAGTGTCCCTTGAGACCTTTGGCTTTGAAACAGTTATTTATTGGCAATGATTTTCGTTAACTGTTGTGTTCATCCTAAACATTAAACTCACAGATTTACACGCTAAATCATAATTCCAGACTTTATGGAGGATGGGGTGCAATCCTGCCTAAAGAGAAATTTCCATCCTCCAGGCGGGGGACGACCCCGGAAACTGGCATGCTAACCACCAGACCACATAGGCGGTCTACTCACACTTAAATACGAAGACTCAGCAGAAATTAACGTCTGATCTGAGAAGGACTATATTTATTCTCAGAGAAACTTTTTTCCACCTTAAAAATTGCACGCAATATTTTGAGATTCATTATATTCATCAATGAGAGAAAATTAGTGGTACCTGCATCCGCGGAAATTAATATCAATTGACACATGCCCATTTCGAAATTGCTATGAGGCTGTAAGAGACTAATATAGAAGCTCAAGGCCTTTCATCTTAATCCGAAGCAGGCGCTCGTAGTTCTAATTCTTACGACGGTTGCAACATATGCAAAGCTCTGTGCCGTTTAAATCAGTTGTATTCAACCTTTTTTTGCCCCCAAAGACCGTTTTTCCATTTCAGCCTGTATCCCTAGGTTTAGCCCTAGCACTATTCTTAATTCAAATTATACATAAGCATGTCTACAATAGATTATAATATTTATAACTTATTTAATACTACACAAAGAAGTATTAAATTTAATTTTACGTACCCCCAAGAAATCTTCACGTACCCTTGGGGTACGAATATATCTATATCACGAATATCACTAGTTTAGATGACAAATTTGTCCTGCTAAATGTGTAATTTTATCAAAGGGGGTAATTTCCCGTATTTAAAATCTATCTTCTCCCATAAACGTAAAGCCATGGAATTTTGATTTCGTTCGTGGTTAACTTAAAGTAATCATATGCTGGCTTTTATGACTTTTTAACATTTTATGCTATAGAATTTTTAAAAATATATAACCTACTCGCTATATGAAATTTTCTATCGGGTAATATGTTACAAAGATATTAAGAAATTCATTCACCTCCAGTTCAGTAGTTGTCAGAGGAATGATTTTGGTTACTGCTAATAAAATGTATATAAATGAATTGATATCTCAAGATTGCAATTATATATTGGAATTAATTTTTTCAGACGTTTCTTTAATTGCTAATATTGCCTATGGACAAAGTTTAGTGTGTGGCCCTAGACCAGGCGTGTCAATAAGGAAAGACAGGGAGTGTTGCAACTGCTCCCACACAACTTTACGGAACGACACAGGATGTTCAAGTCAAAACTGTTACACTGTTGTTTGCCCGTACAAATACACGGCACATTGCAATAACAAAATTGAGCCCCATTTGTGCAGATATTTTTAATCATTTAGTTCTGTAGATCGACGGCCGTGTTTTCTCAGTACTACTTTATTTAAATTAGATTTCAAAGCCGAAAAAACAGCCGTAGAACATAAACTAAGTCCATGTCTGTTAATGTAAACCTGCATCTGCTATTGACATGATTAAATTTTGAAATACAGCAACTGGCCCTAAGGGATTGTTGAATAGTGTCGTTGGAAGTTTGTGATGCCTTACTTTTATTGAGTCTGTTGGAGAGCTGGAATTTCAATTCCTCAAAACTCTGTTGTCCTGTGTGTCCTACATGGCAATAAAACTAATGATAATGATGATAAAATAAATAGTACGTAAAAATAATTATTATTGTACGTTTTAAGAAAATATATAAGCATACTGATATAACGAGCTTGTCATATTCATTGATGTGGTTTTTGTTAAAATGGCGTCTAATATTAAAATGAGATACATTGCATAATGAATAATCCCAAATTAAAAGTGTTTTTATTACCCATATAAAATACAGAAATAATCTTCCCATGCTTGATGAAACGCGCGCGTAGTCCGCCCAATACTGTTCACCAGTTTGAACTGCACCGTGTAGCGTACTGGTGTGGCGGGAGGTACACAGCTGAGTAGTGGAGGTGGCTCCTAGGAGACAGCTAATGACACGCCTGCTCTAGTACTTTAGAAAATCCATTTTAATTTGTTCGGATCCAACTATAGCTGCTTTTAAGGGTGGCAGTTCGGGTATGGTCTTCAAGTAAACACAGGCCTTATCAGTCCTAACTTCAGTAACTGCTTAAGGTCAAAGTTTACATATACGCCCAAGCGCATAGGGAACCTTGTGTGGTATACGACACGCGGTATCGGACTTCCGTGCGCCCTTTGCTATTGCTACAAATAAAGCAATAGTAGAAACAAACTGAAATAATAATGCAGAATATGAAAGATAGCAAGGACCGTACTTGTTCCTAATGAATTGTTCAAGTTCATTGACCCTGATGTAGTCAGACGTTGTAATTTACAGTCGCAGGAGCCGCTATGACATTTTTATTTCATCGCAACTACATTACGAAGCCCTCCTCGTGCTGGCTCACCATGGTTTCTGGCAATATATGAGATTTTCCTCGTCAAATACATCGCAGGGAGAATTTCCATCTCATTTAATCATGGAGGGAATAAAAGTTATTTTATTCGCTGCCGAAATTGTCTGTTGGGCTTGCTGAGTAATTTACCTTTATTGCGAAAGGGCTTTTTTGGGATGAATTTAATGAATATATTCGTTTTATACCTTTAGTGGAGAAAATACACCATTCATGTTCTTAAAACCGTATATAAAATCTTTCTGGTTATGAGAGTCAGAGGCGTTATTAAAATACTCGCTTAGTAAGAATACTCCTGTCTTGATACCGAAATTTATAGCTACTTTAAAAATATTAATTAATTAAAAATAAAAGGAAAATTAAGCATTTAATAATAATAGTAATAATAATAATAATAATAATAATAATAATAATAATAATAATAATAATAATAATAATAATAATAATAATAATAATAATAATAATAATAATAATAATAATAATAATAATAATAATAATAATAATAATAATAATAATAATAATAATAATAATAATAATAATAATAATAATAATAATAATAATAATAATAATAATAATAATAATAATAATAATAATAATAATAATAATAATAATAATAATAATAATAATAATAATAATAATAATAATAATAATAATAATAATAATAATAATAATAATAATAATAATAATAATAATAATAATAATAATAATAATAATAATAATGATGATGAATAAATAATGCAAGTGGAACTTTTGTATTACAGGGAAACATTTTAATTATTTTTAAACCACGTTCTATCATACACATACAATACTTCCAACCGAATGGACTATTTACAAAATCTCGATTGAAAATATTATGTGCAGTCTTGAATTTGTTAAAATCAGAATACTGTGAATTATCAGCATAGGTGCAAGAGGAGGTGGCTGAGCCAAGGTACTAGTTGCTGGTTCATTGTCTTCATTATTTACACCGTCCAAACTGGCACTTATTCTACTCCTTTCTTTATCTCGTTCAATTTCACATCTACTTTTTCTTTTTTTCACATTCTTAACTGACACTTTACCCGCACGCTTTCTCTTAATCTTTCTGCGCCTGACTTAATCATATTCACAACAAAACTGTATATTTTAATGAAGAAAATACATTATCAACAAGGAGAACACTAAACAGTACTCGAAATGCGTTGGTTATACACACGTGTTTCAACGGCTGCTCTGTTCACAACCAACAGCTGTACTCGGTGATCGCCACGCCGCCTGAACGCAGTACACGCAACCACGCACAGAGAATGAAAGAAAGTAAGAAGAGCGTAAGTCTCACTCTTCTCCGATACCTGAAGGCAAGCGTGACACTGCTCCCACTCTACCCGATACAGTGTTTACCCCCCACCACTTTTCATCACACAAAAAGGTTGCGGATCAGAATTTTAAAGCCCCATAAGAAGTTTCATTTCAATAGTAATAATAATAGTAGTAATAGTAATAATAATAATAATAATAATAATAATAATAATAATAATAATAATAATAATAATAATAATAATAATAATAATAATAATAATAATAATAATAATAATAATAATAATAATAATAATAATAATGATGATGATGATAACGGTAACGATAACGATAACGATAACGATAACGGCAACGATAACGATAACAACAACAACAATAATAATAATCATAATAATAATAATAATAATAATAATAATAATAATAATAATAATAATAATAATAATAATAATAATAATAATAATAATAATAATAATAATGATGATGATGATGATGACGGTGACGGTGACGGTGACGGTGACGGTGACGACAACGACAACGACAACGACAACGACAACAACAACAACAACAATAACAATAATAATAATAATAATAATAATAATAATAATAATAATAATAATAATAATAATAATAATAATAATAATAATAATAATAATAATAATAATAATAATAATAATAATAATAAACTATTGTAATGATTTTAAATAAATACTAGTAAATATAGGGAGAAAACAAGACAAAAAGGAGGTAGCCTCATAAATGGGAATAGAGAAGCCAACGTACTTTTCAGAGAGGGTCGCGTCTGTTAAACTATCAATGGACACTGAGCCAGTCCGGCGAGTATGGCGGACGCGCATGATATAATTGCATCAAAGTGTTTAAAATTCAACGGATAAAGAGAACATATCGTAACAGTTTATTTGTATCTACAATTAGTATTGATTGGTGAAGTAATTCTACGTTAGTACGTATGAGTGACGTAGCATGAAGTGTGGTGTGTGGACTTGGGTATGCACTTTGAACTCGTGTTAGGCTACGCATAGCTGAAATTTCTAAATTCTACAATTATTTGCGAATTTTGTTCAAACTCATATGAGACATAATACATGTACACTCAATTTTTCATTGTAATATCTTCAACACCTTTAAATGTATTATCTTTTCTAGCTATTGTTTTGGCAGCGAACGTAAAATGCCCCACACGATGAAGATTTCAAAATTTCGATAATTTTAAATATTATTCTGTTATAGATAAGTACTCTCAATAGAATGTTGGGAACAGGAAATTTTATCATGCTTTGGTTTATTGAATAGAAGTTATTATCTTTGAAACAATAATGTTTTCACAAATTTAATAGCTTTTATAGAACTTTATAATTCACCAACTGGTAGCTATTAAAGTTACAGAACAATCACTCCAACTGTTTCTTTCATGCAGTTTGTTGAATTACAGTCATTCGGATTCCAAGTTCGCAGCAGTATGTTTCCAGGAAATACAGCGTTCTCTCTACAGCACATAGCGAATCACGTGGAAGCACATGAGCTATGTGCATACTCCGCCTTCGGTTTCCTGGCGTATTTTTCTCTTACACGTTCACCCACATTGCAGTCCAAAATGCTGCTTATTGTATTCTGATACGTACAGATGAAGTTAAAAATATGAAATTAGCCTTCACTGCCAAACAAAATACTAAAAAACTTAGCTTTAAACCTCATTAACATTAAGAAGCGGGATGCATTTTTCTGGGTTACATCCACTGCGCGCACACATTGTTTGACGTGACTGGCGTGAGGCAAGCACAAGCCCCAGCCGCTCTGAATCAATGCTTGTCATAGGCTAACAATACTAATTTATAGCAGATTGTTGTTTGAAGCATACTCCTCAGCAAGCATTAGGCCAATTGGATTAGTATCTGCATATATAGATAATAGAAAAAAATTAACTAAGGAAATCTGGCAGGGTATTCAACACATCACCCACATCCATTGACCCTACGTCCCTGGTACATATCTTGGTCGGCAATACCTCTTGGGAAAAGAGTTTTAAAAATTTGATATTTCATTGAAAGCTGTTAAATTCGAAACCAGTGTCATTCTTTCGTAAACACCTAGGCAAACCTAGAGATTAGGGTACTCATTGCTCCAAAAACGACGAAAGGGCAGTCTACAAGAACTTTTTTAAACTTTGTTTTTTAAATTAAGCCTTTTGTTGTTTTCACAATACATGATGTAGAGTCTTGTTTTAAAGAAATCTAATCACCTAATGGGAACAAGAGAACAAAGATATTAACAAAATCAGAGGTCGCTTATTTTCAGGAATGAAAATCAATCTGTTGAACTGCAAACAACAAATTTTGGACATACAGAATGACAGTCTTTGAAGGTGGTGGAGTATAATCAATAGGGCTCGGATTTTTAGGTAAATACATATTTTGTTTGCGTCCTAATACGAACTTGAAACTGAGTTTAATATTCTGGATATTCACAGCGGAGCAAATATGTTAAGTTCTATTACAGATAAAAACACATTTTCTGATGTTTTGTTGCAAATAAATATTTTTGCATATTTTGATAAATTAAACAAAATTGTATAAAGGAAACCCTGTTTTAAAATAATTTTCACATATTGTACGCAGCAGAATTATTTTAACAAGTTACCGTTCAGCTTCTTTAGTGCTCAATTACATAGACCAGATGTTGCAAAATATTATTTATTATTGGAAGAACTGATATGTCAGATAAAGCATCCCTTCGGTTGGAACGAAATGTAAACATCCTGCTTTCTCAAGCTACATAAGCCCGCAAAATGAGAACGGGGAATTCCTCCACTGCCAAGTGCTTGATTAAGCATTTCTTATCGCTTCACAGCCCGCTAGTCTATACAAGTACACCGATACTTGTAGGTGGCCATTAAACTTTATAGTCATTTATAAATCCACCAAGTTATATAATCTTCTAGTTGTGTTTTGCTTTTAGGAGTTTTGAGTTCAGTGTTCAGTTCTCACTACCACTTCACTAATGTAATCTAGTTCAATTTAACAATCTCCTTACTTTTCCTTGCGTCGTACTGGCGTAATAAAATGCGTGTAAATGAGAGTTTTCTTTCCTCCGCTGCTCTCGTTGGCGAGAGCAACACAAGACCTTTCAAATCTCCCTTCCTAGCAGCACTCACTATCTCGCTGACTCGCAAAGACCTTCGCTTACATAGGCACTGGAATTTTCCATAGAGTTCTAGAATTTTCGACAGGGGGAAGAAAGTACATTCAAGGACAACGCTTCTGGTGTTTATGCTGGGTGAGAGTGCTATCCCGTCGGGTTATGTCTTCACGCGATCGGTCGGTACCTTCTACTCGATAACTGAGGCACACAGCTGCATCACAATGTGTTTTGGTGTTTATCCTAGCTGAGAATGTTTTCTGGGCTTTTTGGAGCTATATAAATGATGCTGACTTGGCTTAAACTTCTATAGGCATGTATAGAATTTGGATCCATATCAGCCATAGCCGAAATCTTCAAGTGAAATGGAACGTGCCTCTGCTCCTGATGTTCCATTGAAAGAACTACATGCAGGAAATGTCTTCCTCGTCGTTTGTACAGATACTTCACCAAAATGTCTACCCTAATTAATGAAAGCCATGTTTTACGTTATTTGCTTCAGTTGAAAGAAGCTTTTCTATACTTAGTTGGATTTTGAATTGCAGCACACCGAGGTTGACAAAAAAAATGTATGTTGCTAGCAGGAAGGTTGCAGTTAAACAGCCTTTTCAAGCTGACTAAGTTGAAGAGACGGAGAGTAACAAGCAGTAAGCATTGTTTTGTCATTGGAATGTGTACTTTTATAAGTAGCAAACCATGTTGTATGAGTCTGACTAGGGAATGAAGGGGACACGTCGCAGTGCGACCCAACAAGATCTTTTGTGCTTACCATCCCCAGGAGGCACAGGTGAGGTGAAGGAACCACCGGAGGCTATAGGCTGCAGACAGGCAACCGACGATTCCAAGCTTGATGATCCCCTCACACCAGCAGCCTGCTCAGAAAGATTTCCCTCTGGCGGAACCGGAAAGAGCTCAACCCACCTGAGCCAACTGAGAAAAAGCTGCCGACATACAGGGCGGAGAAGAAATGTCAACAGAGAAGCATCTGCGCCATCTGTCGGACATAGGCCGACACTGCACAGTCTTTAAGGACTGTGGTGGTTTAAGCCACCTCAAAATAATGGGATAACGAAATGAAGGAATGAAAATTTATGGTAGAGGAGAAACCACCATTCGCCTCCCGATGAGCGAAAACCATGAAAATTCCAGTCAGAGTGGGCGGTCAACGAGAACCGAACCGGTACCTCCCGAATGCGACCCTTACACGTTACCGTAGTCATCTTCCTCGAACAGAAATTATTTGCTGGTAAATGTAAAGCACATTTTTTTGGCGTGCTTTCTTTTTGTTCTTGAGCCAGTGGAACATATTTTGAGATTTGATCCACTGCGGAGATAAATTCACTCACTGACTGAACGAATAGATCCTCGATTTCCTAAATGGGAAAATTGTTTTAGTTTCCATTTCTTTTAATGAAATACGTTTTCCAGCGGAAATTAATCAGAATAGCTGAGCAGGGCCCCTCAAAGTTTAAAATCGCTTCAGGTGCAACCCAAGGTGCAGAGGTTCCTTGCACCGTGCATCGTGGTGACTCGTTTAAGGTCGATTCAACGCGCGTGCCGTAGAGTGAAGAAACGAGGAAGCGTGTGTTGATATAGGCTTGCTTTATTGTTCAAATAAATACGTACTATACAACTATCAAATAATGGAACAAACTGCTTTAAAGAAACCAAAGGATGCCGAAAGTCCATTTAAATCAGAGTGGGAACTTTACTTTTTTAAAGCCGAGGTGACAGAGCCAAATACCTCATCTGCGGTACAGTAATGACATGTGTAAGATCATCTTTAGAATGACACTATAACGGAGTACGCGCAGAAACATGGTGAAATAACAGGCGACACTAGGAAGGAAGAATTAAAGAGGTTGTTACATGTTGCAGAAAAGCTTTCTTTATCCAAAAGTGAAGTCTGTACCAGTACTTTCTACATTAAAACAAAAGATCAGATTTGGTCACATAAAAACCATGTTAACCAGTTTAACATTGTGCACCGCAGCTAAACATTACGCAGTAAGGAAGGAACAGTGCTGAACGTAAGGAAGGGGGAGACGGCAAAGTGAGCAAGACAAGCTTAAGGAAAAAGCGACGGAAGTTTTACACCGAGGTCAACGTTTCGTAGGCGCATTTTGCACCTTGCACCGTGTAATGCACTGCTGCATGTACCCTCAGACGATCTGTACTGAACTTATTACTTGAACTTCCACAATTGTTTTTTGGGTTTCTTTCAAAATTTCACTGTTACTTATGTATAGGGCTAGGAAGTTCATATATTTGCATGTTTTTTCTTAGGGGTTAAAAGTGTATGCTTTTACATTATGTGCACGAATTACGGAATTTTCAGTTATTTGGACATGATTTTATGGTGCATATAACTGCATATTTTCTTGATTGATAAATGCATATTATTTCAATATTATAGCCCCTATATTGCATATTTTAATGATTTTTATGGTTTTTATTACTTTTTTCTATCTGGATAATATTTTTCATATTGGCAGTATTGCACATGAAGCAACTCACGAAGATTTCAGTATTATTGCCCCTATATTGCATATTTTAATGATTTTTATGCTTTTTTTATTTTTTCATCTGTATAAT